>CM022298.1:5248316-5629403 GCA_011799875.1 Thinopyrum elongatum
AAATAAAACATTTTATTCGTATCAGTTATAGTTCCATAAATATTCGTCAGACTCTAAGTTTTCCGAAAGGTGTATCAAGGTTTTAATCTTGAATCACTTATATGGAAACTACTCGGATTGTATTGGCATTTAGCCAATTCCGAGTCAGGGCCCATCAATGCTTCCTTGTGTATCGTAGGTATACTGTTGTCTAACAACAATATCTCGTTGCGCACCTGAGAGGTTTGCACGAGCCTTGCCTACGTGGTCCAGCTGCAAGTTCGACCGAAGTCCATACATTTTATTGTAGAGACTTCCGTATCAGTCGCAGTAGGAAACTCTGGAATTACTTCCAAGGTCTCTTTCCTTTGATCTGATGACGAGATACTGTTTATCTCGTCGAGTTGCACTATTCTCCCACTCACCTTTTTGAAAGAACCATTTTTTCAAAAAGCATACCGTTCTTAGTGGCAAACCTATTTGCCTCGGCATAGTGAGGGAGGAATACCCAACATTTTGGGATAACCTACAAAGTAGCACTTGTCTGATTTGGAATAGGTTTGTAACCTTTTACACAAGCCCCATATTCCAAAATGTTAAGAAAAGATATAACATGGTTGGGCGGACCATAACATGGTGTCATTAACAGACCTAATGGAGCTCTTTTCAGTGTAAAAGCCGCAGTCTCTAAAGCATCACTTAAAAGGGATAATGGCAAATTTAATTAGTCTCTTTGATCTTACCATGTCATAAATGGTTCGATTACATCTTCACGGACTTTCCTCTTGCAGTGGTGTTCCGGGAGGTGCAAGTTATGAAACCCCTTCACAACTCATAGACATTCGCTAAACTTGTAACTCAAATATTTCTTTCTGCAATCGAATTGTAGAAACATAATTTTCTTGTTACAATAACTTCTACTTCATATTTGAAAACCTTTCGAATGATTTCAAAAGATCCAGACTACGTCATCAAGTAAATATCCAACTATCTACTTGAGTCATTCTGAGAAGAGAAATCCACTACTTGCAACAACTTTATCGGACTACACACATCAAATGTATGATCACCAATAAGTTTGTTGTCCGTTCCTTATGGCCTGTGAACGGTATTCAGTCACTTCTCTTTTCGGAGGAAAGTTGCAAGTGTCAGATGATTCAAAATCAAACGACTTCAAAATCCATCATAATGGAATTTATCCATGCGGGTTTCTCCAATGTGACCAAATGCAGTGCCACAATTGTGTGGTATTCTTTTAGTCTTGCGACATTTAGCGTCAGTGTTATGGATGTATCATATTACCATCAATATTCATAACATACATCCCATCTAGGATGGAAGCTTGGCCCTTCATGGTATTCATAATACTGAACAACAGTTGTTGTTTTTATGAACAACTTTTTGCAACAAACATTGTGCAATGGGCTAGAGTGTATGGAACTCTAAAATGAATTATGAAAGTAAACCCGAGGAATGATTATTATCAATATCATAACATACATCTCAATCATAATGAAAGTATGGCCCTTATGTATCATAACATCGACATCAAAAGTTCTTTATAAACAACCTTCTTGCAAGATACCTTATGCAATGGGCTAGAGTTTGTGAAACTCCAAACAAATTATAAAAAAAAATACAGACGGTATAACAACCGATGGAAGGTATAGTACATTTACTATGTTCCCCGTGTATACCTAAAACTCATTTCTGGTAGTCTTTCAGGCCATAGTAGTTTTACATCGAGTTGCAACAGAAAGCAATCGAGCGGGTATTTGTGATTAACTACAATACCCAAGAATCAGTGATTAACAATTTAATCATAATTCCCAAGGACTATATCTTTGACCAGCCTTCTATACATCAAAAACTTGTATGACATTCATACATGAGCTGGATATTCCAGTCTCCTTTCTTTCTGCCTTTATACTTCTAACAGTTTAACTTCAGTATTTCTCCTAATCTCAGAAAAAGCACCGAACTAAGAGTGGGTTAGCCCCAGACTTCCTAGGCGTGAAAGTTTACTAACACCCTTCGGACACTTCCTTCTCTTTAAGTTGTTGTTTTATCACCTTTCATCATATGACAAGGCGTTCTTCTGGATCCCTCTCTTATCAGTTCAATGCATAGTAAACTCCTTTACTAATAGTTTGCAACAACAACATTGCTTTGGAATCTCATATCTTTTAGCCTTGTCTGTCTCTGAAATAATTTTCAGATTCCATGAATATCCTAACTATCCAAACTTTCGAAGTTTGGGTCTCATGGAAACAAACATATTGCGCTTGACTGAAATGGATTCTAGCTTTTGGATCAACGGACGAGAGTCACATGATCCATAGCATAAGCGAGAGAATACCGAAAGTATGCGATAGGACAAAGTCCTCTCGGCACTCTTGAGGACAATCCTCACATTACGTTACCAACCGTAAAGTTTTAACCAGATATTAACAGCTATTCAATATAAAAGGGAAGGTGGAAACGCGAGCCATTATTCTACAACTATTATGCATATAACACTTAGACAGTGTTCACAATTAATTGCACTGAGAATTAAACAAGATAATTCTACAGTGCGCTCCCACTCAAATCAATATCTCTCCTAATGATTGTGAGTGATTCAGATCCGCATTTCAATTCAACGCCATTGATGGTAGCATCCACTGATGACGAAAATCTCAATCGGTAGGCAAACTTGCCAATCACATCTCTATGTGACTCTTGTTCATCTTTCGATGCGTGTGTTTCGAGCTCATGACTTTCATGCCTGAACTTCAAGACAACCAAGTGATCTCGCTGCGAGGTCTCAACCACCCGCTCACACATCCCTAATCGTTCGTACCCATGGTAGCATGTGATACCCCGAAAAGTTAGGTGCCGTGATGGTGCTACACTTGGGAGAACAATAACTACTTGATATTTTTGTGAGAGATCACCCTAATAAAGCGACTACCGCGCAATCAAGAAGGGTGCATCATAAGGGATAAACATTCAGGCAATTCATAATAGCATGATATTGTATAGCCCTTTCTTGACGGAGAAGTCTTGTATTTTTCGTCTTCGGCATTCGCGTCGGTGTTCACCTTCGCGAAGATTGCCACCACCTTGTCGATGCCACCAGATAATATTGCTATCTCTATAGCTGATAAAATAATGCATTACACAAGGTCGACTCGCAGGGTCAGTTAAAGTGCAATCATATGGCTCCAGCCATCATGCAAATCATGACACGCAGGTCATGTTTAATCAATTTACATCATATAGACATCTCATACATAATCAAATTATTATGAGTACTGCTATACCACATCATATGCACATGCAAACCCTCCTGCAAAACCAAGTTAGACGCTCTAATCGGTTCATGCAAAAAACTTGTTTTTCGTGGCTTCTAAGGTTTCGAAACAAACCGAAGCTACCAACGTCCATCATCAAGTATGATAATTCAAGTCGCTAGATTAACTTTCCAGGGTGTAGAAAACCGAGATAATAAAATCTCGAGCCCCATACTAAACTTCGTCATACGATGACCCCCGTGCAGATCATATCTGCATTGCCCTTTTGTCTGCGAAATTTCATCTTTCCTTTTAACTACGGTGGAATTCAATGAACTGTTAGCACTCGTTGATCAATCGGATCGCGGATGCCAGAACTTTGAAACTCCACCATGCTGTTATCAAGATCAGAAATATGCAAATTCCAGGGAAGCAACAAGAATATCGGGTAACAGATTTCATCTGCTACCGCACAAATAATTTTCAGTAATAGAAACTCATCTACTACCTAATTATATTGTGCAACACCCATACATCACTATGTATTCTAGATCGCAACCTGCATCTACGCATAGCACGGCTCATGATGCCACTGTAGGGAACGCAGCAGAAAACAAAAAATTTCCGACCTACGCACCAGCCCAGGACCACTATGGAGACTGCATACAAGGTTTGATCATTTCGTTACCGACTCGTAGCGAGCGGAAGTAGAGTCAATGACGATCCGCGGTGCAGATCCCCGCAGCTAGGATTTACAAACCTCCCAACCGCGAGGATGTATACCCTCGTCTTCCCTTCGGACAGCCCTCCGGGAGGCGGTCGAACAGTCCCCCGGACGGTGTCGCGGACAAGCCCTTCGGGAGGACCTTCGAACTACAACGGTCACTCGGACAGCCCTTCGGGAGGACTCACAGAAACTCGGACCGTCACTTGGACAGCCCTTCGGGAGGCACTCTCGAAACGCCCCTCGGGCACTAAGATCGAAACTACGACCTCTCTACAGAGTTGCACACATACGGTGTCATCTACGGCAGGGCTTCGCCGTCCAGAACTAGTTCCCACCGGAACCCAGACAGCCTTTCGGCTCTACGAAACTCTTTTCGTGGGAGGGAGAGAGAAGCCAGATCATTGCAATGGCATGTATGTGAGAAGGGATGAGTGTGGAGGGCTGCCCCTCCACCTCTATTTATAGGATAGCCAAGGGGTAAAGATGCTCTACAAAAAAAACCCAAAGTGCCCCCACTTTATGCCTTTCCACAAAAGAATAAAGATAAAAGGGGTGCCATGTGGAGCTCCAAGGAGCTCCACCATGCTTGGCCAGCCACACCCTTGGGGACCCCCAAGGGGGCTTCCTTAGTGCCTAAGGCATTCTAGAAGCCTTTTGGGAAATTCCCAAAAGGTGCTTTCCCTAAAATTCCAAAAAGCACTTTCACTATTCACGACGACATTTTTCAGCGTCGTTCGAACTGAAATATTTATGTGGGCTTAGAACATTTCCAGTACCCACTAAAATAATTTTCAATGCGTTCTGAACAATTCCAGTTTAGTGATTTCATTGCGGAAAAGCATCTGAAGCGGCTTCGGCAGCCCCGGAACATTTCGGTTTTTCTTCCAGAAAATTCCCAGAAGTTTCAGAATGATTCTGGTATCCTCCAAGAATTATCAGGCATGTGCCGAAACCATTTTGACTTAATGGTATCCCCTGAAACAACTTTTCAGTTTCACCGGAACTCATCTGGTGACCTCTCTCTGCGGAACTTTTCCGCTGTCCGAAACTTTTCGGTGTCCGAAACTTTTTCGGTGATTTTCTCTCAGACTCCCTGTCTAGTATTCAGCAGATAGATGACCCTTAAGCGTGTGACCCTATAGGTTCGGTGAAGTATAGACATGACACGGAACCCCTTCCGATCATGATCAACATCGGAGCCGTGGACACCCATATTGACCCCTATACCCACACGAATGAATATTCGAGGGAACCTCCAGTTGCCGTGTGCTATTCCTGTTGCTTCGTGATAGTTACAAATACCCGAGGTGAGACATGTTGGCATTCCCGTGGATCAACAACTTGTCCACTATGCTAGTTACCTCGTTACCGGTATTGTTCTCTTTCTCTCGTTTGTTCCGGCATCCCCGTGATCAAATCACAAAGTGTCTGGCCAGACGATGATGGATACCGAACACCGAGAGGGCCCAGAGATATCTCTCCATCGTCGGAGGAGCAAATCCCAATCTTGAGCTATCAAGTTACTTGACATACTTTTCCATGAACCCGTAAGCCGCCGTAATAGCCACCCATTTACGGATGACGTTTAACAAACCCCAAAGTTCATGAAGCAAGCATGAAGAAACTCGATACTCTCATCGTCTAAGGAATCATGCAAACATTAACCATCTCTGTGGTTATAACCAGTAACTGGTGACGAAAGAATCTCATAGCATAACATCAATCGGGTCGATTCAACAACAAATGTTCTTTAACACATGTGCCCTCAAAGTTGCTGGCATAGACATGCCCATGATCAGGAAAACAGAACCATCATGCAACACTTGAGCTAGTCTTAGAGGCCAGACTAGGAATACATTTTACCGTTTATTATCCCACACGTGCATATGAGTCTTCCTCCGAGCCTCGTTTTATTTGCAGACTCGAGAATCATTGCAGTTATAGCATGGAACATAAACCTAATTATGAACAGGGAGATAATCAATAACATTTATTATTGCCTCTAGGGCATATCTCCTACAGTGTGTGCCGTGGGGTTTGCATTTGTAGTCCTCTTTTTACTCAACAGCAAAGAAGGGAAACGGACACAACTAAATCCTAGCTTTGGGTTCATTTATTTCACTCCATCTGGCCTATAATTCTTTGCATTTCTAGGCATGGACTGTGCACCATCTAAACTACGGTACCACTATCAAGGTAATTCCGTCAGATCATGACACACATTTCTAGATTGTCACCTGCTCTTGGACGATTTTACCGAGTCCCTCGGGGTCATTAAGAAAGTGGCCGGGTCTTCTGATACTAACAACATCGACAAGAATGAACGACCATGCACGTTAATTTTAAGGTTGACCATATGTCAAGGGCTAGACATGGATGCAGTTAATACAAGTATATGATGTTCAGCTGTGCCCATTGTATGTTTTTAGTGATGTCTCTCTATCTCTATCTCCCCCCCCACCCCCCCTCTGTGTGTGTGTATTTGTTGCATTTCAATGTTCAATTCGCATTCAATCTTTTCCGTACTACCACATATAGGTTATCACAATCGTGCTTGCAAAGAATGTCAAAATCTACACCATGGTAAGTCATATCCTAGATGTCTTTTGTTCAAATCCATCTTGGACCACCTATTATTTAAATATATCAACCTCTTCACTTCTTGTGCAATTTTTTTAGTACTTGTAGTTAAAGAACACGTTGCCTATTGGTAACCTATAGAATCAAGATTTGCAGTGAAATTGCTTACAGAAAGTTAAAATGTATTTGACAAAAAATAGAACTTAACAGCTCAAGGAAGTGCAAACATGTGTAACTAGGCCTGGTGTAACCCTTTGCCATGCGCATCAGGTGTCAGGATAGGCCAACTTCTCGCTTTACAGCTTCCGAGATATGCCCTGAGTCCCAAAGCCCAATGTGGTAAAGATAACATATAAATTTGTGTGGCAAGTCACGTACATCCACTGGACAAGAATCCAGGTTACACCCTTGCAACTCCTCCAATCGCCACGCAATGCAATGATACGATGGACACACTAACATATCTATGAGTGTCCATTGATTTTTTTAGTTTTCTTATTTTATCTCCTGTCCCTTTGCTTCGCTTGCCCTGGTTTCTCCCTTCTCGCCTTCACCCCTTTCTCTTTCCACGTCAAATCCTACCCCCCCCCCCCACCCCACTTCAATTGTTGCTACAAGAGAGCCAAGGTAGCGCTACCGTGCTACAAACCATGACCTTACATACATTGCCTAAGGCAAGTTTGATAAGGTATAGGAGACCAGCATTACAAGATGAAGTTCGGGCAGCAACATCCGCCATGTGTTAAGGTAGTAGTGGTATCCTAGACGTGTTCCAACCACAAACACAAAGATAAGTGTGTGATGAAAGTTTGTGCGAGTGGTTTAACACAATCGAAATTTGAACACATGATCTAGTTGATGTTTTTTGGAATCTGAACTGAAAGCTCCCAAAATGAGTTTCCTTCGAATCTCATCTGGAAGTCCAATAAACTAGGTGTTCATTTCAATGTTTGTTTGAATTTAATCAACTTATAGTTGTTTTGAATTTCAGTTTGAAATCCCTAAATTGCTGTTTTTGTACATCTTACTTCAAAAGGCTGAATTTGGAAGTGTTGAAGTTCAACACGAAGGATGGATGCGCCATGTGCGGCGTGATGAGAATGGCGGTGCTGAATAGAAATGCATATGTGGATTTAATACTATTCTCAATGTAAATTTACTAGTTACTACAAAATGAGCAGAAAGTGAGAAAACAACCTTATAGAACTGTGGGTTGGTGTGAGATTCTTGAGAGCAAGCACTACCATCTACAACCTAGTTGATACAAATGTTTTTCAGCTAAACCACCCATGTACAACATCTAATAGTTTGCATGATAGTCCAAAGAGCAAATAAACCTCAAGATTAGGGATAAAGCAATAGCATTAAGAAACATGCATTTCCTTTAAGACAGGACTCGAAGTATGGTACAAAGCTTCATTAATTTTCCAGAAGTGAGTTATGTATGTTGGGTTACTTCTACCTAGTGACAAAACTGGGACATTATCATTAATCCAATAAAGGAGTTGGAGTACTCGCCTCCTGGCATTAGTGTTTATAGAGTCCTTCCGTGCCATCTATTGCGTGGTGACCTCGCGCTGATACCTTCCTTGCACTCCGCACATCCGATGTCCACGGTCGACCCGCAACTAGATGTTTTTCCTTAGGTTCCAGGATGCATGGCCGTGGGCCACGTCTTGTGGGGGTATCATCGTACATGTGTCCAGTCCGCGCGCCGCTCTGCGCGCGACGGGTGCCTCTGGGCAGTGCTTTCAACGTCATTGCCCCCTGTCGGGCTGCGCCGATCGTGCGAGCCGGACACGCCCATACACCCGGCGGGTGGGTGGCTGTTCATGACATTTATAAAATTATATAATGTACAAAATGTTTGAGTAATTGGAAAAAAGTGACCCTAATATTCAAATAGTGAGCATGACATTTGAAAAATAGTCAAGTGTTACAAAATATGTTCAGACATTTTTAGAAAATGCCTATAAATGTAAAAACAATCACGTAACTTTTGAAAATGTTTCGTACTATTAAAAAAAAATGTTCCTGACATTTAACGAAAATATCCAACACTTAACAAATGTTATATCTACTCTAAAATAAGGCTTGATTCAATGTAGCACATGAATCTTTTTGGGAATTTAAAATGTTTGATTGTTTGTCATTAACGTGGTGTTGCGTTGGATAGAGAATATATAAGCTTGAGACATAAAGGTAAGGTTGCCCCTTTCTATGTTTCTGATGCAGAGGTTAAGCAAAGGCTTCTATAATACCATTCTCGCCAAGAATTTCGATTTGAGAAAACAAATAGATAAAACTCAATAAAAAATTGTACGAGTTGTCAAATGTCTACCACACAATGTCAGTCATAACTTATTTTGAGGATAAGGATACTCCATATAGTTGGGCTGTTTTCACTAAGATTTTGTCACCCCTTGGCATTTGAAAGGAAGAGAAAAACAGAATCAAATTGTATGATAGGAAGAAGTGTTGTCCACAAATAATCACAGGATGCACACTATACACAACTAATAAGGATAATGTTAAGGTTGCAAACTTGGGAGGTTGCTAAAATCTTTATATCAGTGATGTAACACCCCCTATCATTAGCTACAGTAATCACTTTTGATAATGACATGTCAGCAACTTAATAGTGCATAATCATCATTAGCATCATATTGCATTTCAACTCCTAACTCAAATTCAAATTTAAATGAAAGTGAAATATAAAAGTTGTGCAACATAGAAACTAAAATGTTCGATAAATAGCATATATTGCAGAGACTATTCTAAAATTGAAACCCATAATTAATAAAATAATTAGGTGGCTCAAACATTATCAAAACAGTAAGGATTAATGCATTTTAATTATTATAAAAATTGTGTGAACTCAAATTGTCTCCGACTAATTTTTGGTAGTAGTAGGTAATGCCTAGTATTTATTGGAGCAATTGACAGTTTTATAAAATCATTTGGTGGCCTAACTATTACTAAACAGGAGATATGATTAAATAAAAAGAAAAAGGCAAAAGAAAACAAAACAGAAAATAAAAAAAAGAGCAAACCCCCCCCCCCCCCGGCCCAACTGGGCCTCAGCCCAGCTGGCCCGACCGGCCCACCCACTCCCTTATCCCCTGGGCAAGAACCCTAGCCACCGCACACCCCCACCCCTCGCTACTCCCCCCCACCCGATCCAGAACCGGATCGGGCCCGCGCCCCCGATGCGCCCGACGCCGCGCCCGTCGCCGCCGTCGCCTCTCAGCCACCACGCCGCCCCGCCGTCGCCGACCATCGTCGCCGCTCGCCTCCCCGCGCCCACTGCCCAGACCCTGCTTCCTACGGTGAGGCCCGGCCCCGGCCTCTCCCCTCTCTCGCCTCGCTCGCCCCCGCCCCGCCGCGCTCACCGCGGCCCCGCACGCGCCGCGAGCCTCGCCCTGCTCATGCCCATCAACCGCGCTCCGCCGCGCTGCTCGCCCCTGCCGCTGCGCGCGCACGCGCCCACGCGCGCGCTGCCGCACTGCTGCCGCCGCCCGCGTGCCCGTCGCCGCGCCCACCCCCCGCGTTGCCGCGCCCCTGCATCGTGCCCGCGCACCCGCGCCGCTCGCCGCGCCCGCGTCCGTGGCCCCTGGGCCACTGATCCAAGGGGCCCAGTGCCCCAGTGCCACTGCCGCTGGGCCCAAACCCCCTTGGCCCAATGACAACGGGCCCCGCACGAAAAACGTTTAGAGAAAAAAAGAAAAAAAATAAAAAAAAAATAAAAATGAAAATAATTAATAATTAATTAATTAGTTATTTAATTAGTTAATTAATTAGGTTAATTAACTCTGATTAGATTAATCTAATTTAATTAATTAGTTTAATTAATTGTTAATTAATTAGTTAACCCTAATTAACCTAACAGTCTATGACAGTTGGGACCCACCCTGTCAGATGGCTGCTGACGTCAGCATGATGTCATGCTGATGTCATCGCAGCACTGTTTCGGATAATGTTAATTTAAATATTTAAATAAATTCTAGAAATTAATAAAAACTTTAGAAAATCATATTAAATAAACCGTAACTCCGATGAAAATACTTTATACATGAAACTTGCTCAGAATTTCGATACGAACCCGAATACGTCCTCCGTATTCCCGTCAGACGCCCATAGCTATATGAACGTTGAACTTTTAGACCGATTTCGATAAATGAATAGTGCCCAACTTTAATTAAATAAATCCGAATAAATTCCTAAATTAACTAAATCATTTAGTTAGGCAGTAGAACACCCCGGCATATCATTTAGGCATGTCAGACATATTGTTGCATTATCGCCGTGAATTTATTGTTTCTCTCCCCCCCTTCTCCTCCGATACACGCTGAGACCGACGACGCTGCACCAGGATACGACTACACTACCGACGAGCAGCCCGTTGACGACCCCTCTCTCTTGCCAGAGCAACCAGGCAAGCCCCCCCCCTTGAGCATCCAGATATCGCCCATTCTATTCTCCTGCTTGCATTAGATTTTGCTACTGTTAATGTATGCTCCTATTCTGATGCATAGCCTGCTGTTGTAACCTGTTCATTGCTACCTTACCTGCCTATGATAAACTGTTTAGTATAGGTTGGTAATGAACCATCAGTGACCCCACCACCTTACCCTTGTTGCCCCTGCTTGATCATCGACGACTCGATCAACGTGATCGTCGACCAGAGACTGACACCTCACTTCACACCCCCTTAGTTGTACGACTCTGCGTAGTAACTATCGAGTGCCGAGGGTGATACCTCATAACGCACTCCCGATGAATACTCTGCAGTGTAGCTGTTCGGTCGTGGTCATCGAGGGTGATTCCTCCTTCTCTACTTCCGATACAACTCTGTCGTGCAACCCTCAGTGTGAACCTCGAGGGTGATGCCTCATACGTTCACCCTGATGATTTCGTCGAGTGGAATCCGCCGAGGGTGATTCCTCGGGTTTCCCCCTTGATGTTATGACCACACGATTACTTGACCTTTGTTACAGGCGGGTCCACCCTGGTGGGTACCCGCTGGGGATCTATGATTTTCGGGTGTGCCGGAAGGGCACTCGAGTGTGACATTGTGGCGGAGCATCAGAGACTCTGATTGTCTCCGCGTGATACTAATTGAGCCTATTGGATTTGGGTGTGTGATCTGAGTGGGTCGACGTGCCCTATACGCACTACCACCACGCGGGATAATGGTTATGGGACCCTCTGCGAAGTACGTTTCTCCCGAAAGCTCGTCTGACGTCACGATTCATCGTGCGGGCTGATTGTCGGGATTGGGCTGGAAACTTCACTGACGAGTTCAGTGTCGCGCTTGCACCCCGGCCAGTCTCGCAATGCGCAGGGTGCCCAGGGCGATGGCCCAAGACCTCTGGGTGCATAGGTTAGTCCGGCGTGCTGACCTCTCTGCCGAGCCTAGGTAGAGCGCTGCTTCGTGTTGATCTTCCGAGGACGGGCATTACCCAGCAAGTGTGTCCGGCCAGAGTTGATCGAGCGTGTTGGGTAACAGTAGTGCACCCCTGCAGGGATGAATCTTCTATCGATAGCCGGTCCTACGGTAAAGGACGCTCAGTTTGTGTATCCCGATCTACTACTTAAACTGGATACTTGTTACTTAATTGAAGCTTCGGGATCGCTTTCTCGCTTGGGAGTCGAGGAAGGATCCTTAAGCTGTACTTCAACATGCTTGCTAAATAAAATGCTATTCTATTCTCTTCTACTGCTGCAAGATGATGGCCTTGTGAAGATATTTGAAGATGCTAGTCTTCGATAGGACTAGGCCTTCTCTCTATTCTGGCATTTCTGCAGCCCAGTCCACTTATACAGCCTTTCTCCATTGATAATGTTGCATATGTAGTATAGATCCTTGCTTGCTGAGTACTTCGGATGAGTACTCACAGTTGCTTTACTTTCTCTTTTCCCCATACCCCACCTTGATGATACATCAGACGATGGAGTCCAGGAGCCAGATGCCACCACCGGAGCTTATTACCAGGAGGGTCCAGAGGGTACTTATTACTGGATCGAGCCAGCTGACCAGGAGTAGGATCGGAGTCTCCCAGGCAGGAGGCCAACGCCTTTCGATCTAGTGTCGCTGTTTGTGCTAGCCTTCTTAAGGCAAAACTTGTCTAACTATGTCTGTACTCAGATAATATTTGTATGACTGACTTATGTATTTGGATCTTCGGATCCCTGGTCTGTAATATTGTGGACCTCTGTTTAAATTGTGTTAGAGTTGTGTTGTGATATCTTCCCGTGAGTCCCTGTGCTTGATCGTACACGTTTACGTGTATGATTAGTGTACGATTGAGTCGGGGGCGTCACAAGTTGGTATCAGAGCCGACTGCCTGTAGGAAGCCCCCTTCCAATTCCTTGGCCGAAGTTGAGTCTAGACATCGAAAAACTAATTTACTAACTTGGCTGTGAGGCTTACGGGCCCACGTCGCCAACTGGGTGGTATTAGGATCTTTTATTCCTCGTTTATACTCTGGGACTCTGATCTCTCTTCTACTCGGGTTAAATAAATTTTACTAACGCCGGCACTTAGGATCTCGTAAATCCCATCTACCCGGAGAGCTGGATATCTGTGCGATTTCCCTGTCGTTGATCTGATTAGTCTGATAATCATTTTCCTTTCCATTGTTTTGTTTAACCTTTCTCTCCGAGTTGTGTTAAACTTCTCATTGTCGTTTGACAACCCTGAATTTCCTCTGTTTCAGATGGATCGTTTGTTTCCACCGCGTCCTACGACACAGCTTGTGCTTCGCACTTGGGCTCGTAATGCCCCTGGGTTTCCAGCTGTCCTGATCGCTCTCATGACCAGACTTGGCTACCGTTGGTATCCAGAGTACATGCTTTACGAGGATTACCGCGAGTTCAATCAGGAGCAGTACCATGCTGATGTTCGTATCTATGATCAGCAGAATGACTCAGACACCGAGCTACACCTTTTCCACGGTATCGGCGTGACGATTGAGATGGCAGTCCATGATGCCGCCTACTCTGCCGTCGCACGTCTCCGAGGACAGTTCAGTGATATCTTGGATGACTCTGAGTTCCGATACATTTCGTATGCCCCTGCTGGAGATGCTACTGGATACTACACAGCTATTTGTGCCCCGTTCGAGCCTCGTCGCTATGACCCGCGCGTTCTGATTCAGTGCACTCAGGCTCTGGATCGCACTGTTCGGGCTCTTGCCGTCGAGTTGGTTGCCACTCGAGCACGTCTCTACGATGCTATGACGCAGTTGCTACCCGCTGTTCGAGCAGGGATACATCCAGAGCACATCCTTTATCCGTGCAGGACTCAGATGTATGCTGGTATTGATTGGCCTGCTGTTGGAGGTCATACACCTGCACGTGGACCTCTTCTTACAGCTCGAGACCGGATTCTGCATCAGAGTGCACATGGAGCGCAGGATCCTTCCGCGACGAACATTCGTCGTCAGCACTTGCAGTTACCCCGTTTCGGTGGTTTTCTCCAACGTTGATGTAGCCTTTGCTATGTCTCGTTGTGTACTTCCTTACCGCGTGCCTGCGCGCCGCCTAGTATGTCTAGCTTTTGAATTTGCACCGTTATGATGTCCGCATGTACCCGACTCTGTGTATGGATCTGTATGTCTTAATCGACTACTGTTATGTATCTGTTACACTACTTAAATTTGTTGTCGAGTTACATCATGTTTGTCACTAAACGCTTGCAATTGCTTTTACTAAACTACCCCCTGTTGATACTTAGCAGGATGGTTAGACCAGGTGGTCGTGGTCGTGCCCCTGAACGCCCACCACCGCCAGACTATATGGCGGCTATGATGCAACAGTTTGAGCTTAACCGCCAGTTCATGGTTGGAATCATGGCTCAGTTTCCGCATCAGAACAACCAGAACCAGAACCCAGCTTCAATAACTTCGACAGAGTTTATGCGACTCAACCCAACGTAGTTCCGCAACTCTGACAAGCCACTGGATGCTGATGACTGGCTCCACGACATCACTCATGAGATGGAGTCTGCTAATGTAGCCCCTGCAAACTTCGTCAACTTCGCGGCCTTTTTCTTAAAGGGACCCGCAGCTCAATGGTGGGACACACACAAGCGTACTCTGCCAGTTGGAACAGTCATCACCTGGTATGAGTTCCAGGCTGTTTTTCGTACACGTTACATCCCTCAGGCAATTATGGAACGCATGAAGACCCAGTTCCGTAACCTCACTCAGGGCAACAAGACTGTCGAAGCTTATCAGCGGGAATTTCTAGACCTCTCCCGCTATGCTGAAGAAGACATCGCTACAGATGCACGCAGACAAGAGAAGTTCCGTAGTGGACTACACCCCAACCTCAAGCTTGCACTTGCTGCTCAAGACTTCAATGACTTTTCAACTCTGACGAACAAGGCTATTCTTGTTGAGACCGCTCAGATGGAATACAAGGACTCGCAGAAGCGCTATCGTGATGCTGGCTCATCTTCGGGCTCAGCACAGAAGCGTCGAGTTTGGATTCCCAACAATGCGATCCGTTCCAATGCCTCTGCGCCAAAGAACAACTATGTTGCACCACGTCTGCCTCCTCCACCACCGAGGCAGCCAAAAGCTCAAGCTATTCAAAGCAATGCTCCTCTCCGTCCTGAAGATGGTCTGTGCTTCAAGTGCTGCAAACCAGGTCACCAGGCTAAAGACTGCCACCAGAATCAGAATCAGTTAGCCTTTCCTCGTACTGGCCATGGCAATGGTCGTGGCAACAACCAGACCCGCAACTATAATACTGGGTCTGCTGCACATGGTCGTGGACACGCTTACAACATTGACATTGAAGAAGTCCAGGATCAATCTGCTACTGTGATGGGTACCCTTCTTGTTAACTCAGTACCTGCTTCTGTTTTATTTGATTCAGGAGCATCACATTCATTCATCTCTGGAAAATTTGCATTTATGCATGGCATTCGATATGAGAAAATGCATACCCCGTTAGTCATTAAAACTCCCGGAGGTCACTGTCATGCTGACGTAATAGCACCTGACGTTACCGTCAAAATTAAAGGATTGGAATTCCTTGCCTCGCCCATCGTCTTGAAATCTTCCACCATAGACCTCATTCTTGGAATGGATTGGTTGAAAGCTCACATTGCTTCGATCAATTGTGCCACTAAAGTCGTCCAACTTCTTCACCCCACCGATGAGATAGTGAATTATACCGCCCGCATTACTCGGGATGCTGAAGCTCAGATATATGCTCTGAATGCTTTGAACGCCTCACCTCTGGAAGGGATCGAGAACGTTCCTGTCGTTCGAGATTTTCCAGATGTCTTTCCAGAAGAACTTCCAGGAATACCCCCGGCTAGAGCTGTCGAGTTTGTCATTGACTTGAAGCCTGGCACCGTCCCTATTACCAAGCGGCCTTATAAGATGCCTCCGCATCACCTACTTGAGCTTAAGGAAGAAATCGACAAGTCGCTTAAGAGTCGTTTCATCCGCCCCAGTTCCTCTGCTTGGGGAGCACCTTCACTCTTCATTAAGAAGAAGGATGGAACTAACCGTTTGGTTCAGGATTATCGGCCCATTAACCAAGCCACAATCCAGAATAAATACCCACTGCCCCGGATCAATGATCTTTATGATCAACTCGCTGGATCGTCGGTGTTCTCTAAACTCGACTTGAGGTTGGGTTATCACCAGATCCGTGTCCGTGAAGATGATACTCCCAAGACTGCATTCGTCACTCGTTATGGCTCCTATGAATACACCGTCATGTCATTTGGCCTAACGAATGCTCCAGCAACCTTTTCCCGTCTGATGAATTATATATTCATGGATTACCTCGACAAATTCGTCGTGGTTTATTTGGATGATATCCTGATATATTCTAAGAATAGAAACGAACATGCTGAACACCTCCGTTTGGTACTAGAAAGGCTCCGAGAACATCAGTTGTATGCCAAGTATTCCAAATGTGAATTTTGGCTTTCTGAAGTAACTTACCTTGGTCATGTGATTTCCAAGGATGGAATTGCTGTTAACCCCGAACGAGTTCAGGCTATTCTTGACTGGACTCCCCCGAAGAATGTCAAGCAAGTCAGAAGTTTTCTCGGACTTGCTAGTTATTGCCGTCGATTCGTTGAGAAATTTTCCAAGATTGCAAAACCATTGACAAATCTGCTTCACAAAGGAGTCAAATTTGAGTGGACAGAAAAATGTCAAGAAAGCTTTCAGACACTAAAAGATAAATTGACATCTGCCCCAGTATTAGCACCCCCGGATTCCCAAAAGGATTTCGTGATATACTGCGATGCCTCCCGTCAAGGATTAGGCTGTGTCCTAATGCAAGAACGCAAGGTGATTGCTTATGCCTCCCGACAATTGCGTCCTCATGAAGAAAATTACCCAGTGCACGATCTCGAACTTTCTGCGGTTATCTATGCCCTGAAGCTATGGCGACATTACCTTCTCGGTAACCGTTGCGAGATATATACGGATCATCAAAGTTTGAAGTATTTATATACTCAACCGGATCTGAACCTTCGTCAACAAAGATGGCTCGAGACAATAGCCGATTATGATATGAATATCTCATACACCCCTGGCAAGGCAAATGTAATGGCCGATGCTTTGAGCCGTAAGGCTTATTGCAGCAACCATGTGGTTCAGGAATCACAACCTATGCTTTATGAAGAGCTTCATAAATTGAACCTCCATATTGTTCCACAGGGTTATCTCAATACCCTGGTTGTCGAACCAGATTTAGAACACAGCATCAAGACTATGCAACGGTATGACTCTGAAGTTGAAAGGATCAAGCGATACCTTGAAAAAGGAAAACCGTCGGAGTTCCATCTTGATAATGATGTGATCCTATTTTTCCAACACCGTCTCTTCGTACCTAAGTTCAAAGATGAAAGGGAACACGTTATGATGGAAGCTCATGACACTCCTCTGTCAATTCATCCTGGTAGCACAAAGATGTACCGTGACATTTGTCAGAGATACTGGTGGCCTAATATGAAGCGAGATATTGCTCATTATGTTTCTGAGTGTGACGTTTGCCGCCGCGTTAAAGCTCAACATCAATGGCCCGCTGGAACTCTGCAACCCCTTGCAATTCCTGAATGGAAATGGGACAAGGTCCAAATGGATTTCATTACTGGTTTTCCCAAATCCCAGAAGGGTCATGATGCTATTTTTGTCGTCATTGACCGATTCTCCAAGGTTGCTCACTTTCTGCCAGTTAAGGAGACAATCACTGCTAGCCAGTTAGCAGACTTGTATGTTTCCCGAATTGTGTCACTCCATGTTGTTCCGTTGGAGATCAGTTCTGATCGTGGCAGCCTCTTCACCTCCAGATTCTGGAATAGTTTCCAAGAAGCTATGGGAACACATCTGTCGTTCAGTACCGCTTTTCACCCTCAGTCACAGGGTCAAGTTGAACGAGTTAATCAAGTGCTCGAAGATATGCTTCGAGCTTGCGTCATCTCCTTCGGTAAGAAATGGGAGGAATCTCTCCCGTATGCCGAATTCTCTTACAACAATAGCTATCAAGCTAGTCTGAAGATGGCACCGTTTGAAGTTCTTTACGGACGTAAGTGCCGAACCCCTCTGAATTGGTCAGAAACTGGGGAACACTCACTTGTCGGACCGGACATTATTCAGCAAGCAGAAGACCAAGTCCGCATTGTCCGTGAACATTTGAAAACTGCTCAGTCTTGTCAGAAGAGCAACTATGACCGAAAGCACCAGGAAATGGTCTATCAACCTGGCGAGCAAGCTTACCTCCGCGTCACTCCGTTGAAAGGCACTCATAGGTTCGGAATCAAAGGCAAGTTAGCTCCTCACTACATTGGCCCATTCCGTATTCTTGCCCGTCGAGGAGAAGTGGCATATCAATTGCAGTTGCCGCCTAATCTTTCTCAAGTACATGATGTCTTTCATGTATCCCAACTCCGTCGCTGCTTCAAGGATCCTATTCAAGCTGTGGATCATGAAGTGCTTGAATTACGGGAAGATCTGTCTTATCCAGAATATCCCATCCGTATTCTTGATGAAGCTGAACGTCGGACTCGTCAAAAGTATATCAAATTCCTCAAGGTCCAGTGGTCAAATCATTCTGAAGATGAGGCCACATGGGAACGCGAGGATCGTCTTCGTGAAGAATACCCCACTTTCTTTCAGTCTTCCTCTTAATTCTCGGGACGAGAATTCTTAATAGATGAGGAGAGTTGTAACACCCCCTATCATTAGCTACAGTAATCACTTTTGATAATGACATGTCAGCAAGCTTAATAGTGCATAATCATCATTAGCATCATATTGCATTTCTACTCCTAACTCAAATTCAAATTTAAATGAAAGTGAAATATAAAAGTTGTGCAACATAGAAACTAAAATGTTCGATAAATAGCATATATTGCAGAGACTATTCTAAAATTGAAACCAACAATTAATAAAATAATTAGGTGGCTCAAACATTATCAAAACGGTAAGGATTAATGCATTTTAATTATTATAAAAATTGTGTGAACTCAAATTGTCTCCAAACTAATTTTTGGTACTAGTAGGTAATGCCTAGTATTTATTGGAGCAATTGCCATGTTTTATAAAAATCATTTGGTGGCCTAACTATTTACTAAATAGGAGATATGATTAAATAAAAAGAAAAAGGCAAAAGAAAACAAAACAGAAAAGAAAAAAAGAGCAAACCCCCTCCCCCCGGCCCAACTGGGCCTCAGCCCAGCTGGCCCGACCGGCCCACCCCACTCCCTTATCCCCTGGGCATCGAACCCTAGCCACCGACACCCCCCATCCCCCTCGCTCACTCCCCCCCCCCACCCGATCCAGAACGGAATCGGGCCCGAGCCCCGCGCGCTCGCCCCGACCGTGCCGACCGCGCCCCCGACGCGCCCGATGCCGCGCCCGTCGCCGCCGTCGCCTCTCAGCCACCACGCCGCCCCGCCATCGCCGACCATCGTCGCCGCTCGCCTCCCCGCGCCAACTGCCCAGACCCTGCTTCCTACGGTGAGGCCCGGCCCCGGCCTCTCCCCTCTCTCGCCTCGCTCGCCCCCGCCCCGCCGCGCTCACCGCGGCCCCGCACGCGCCGCGCGCCTCGCCCTGCTCACGCCCATCGCCGCGCTCCGCCCCGCTGCTCGCCCCTGCCGCTGCGCGCGCACGCGCCCACGCGCGCGCTGCCGCACTGCTGCCGCCGCACGCGCGCCCGTCGCCGCGCCCACCCCCCGCGTCGTCGCGCCCCTGCATCACGCCCGCGCGCCGCGCCCGCGCCCGCGTCCGTGGCCCCTGGGCCACTGATCGAAGGCGCCCAGTGCCCCAGTGCCACTCCCGCTGGGCCCAAACCCCCTTGGCCCAATGACAACGGGCCCCACCCGAAAAACGTTTAGAGAAAAAAAGAAAAAAAAGAAAAAGAAAAATAATTAAAATTAATAATTAATTAATTAGTTATTTAATTAGTTAATTAATTAGGTTAATTAACTCTGATTAGATTAATCTAATTTAATTAATTAGTTTAATTAATTGTTAATTAATTAGTTAACCCTAATTAACCTAACAGTCTATGACAGGTGGGACCCACCTTGTTAGATGGCTGCTGACGTCAGCATGATGTCATGCTGATGTCATCGCAGCACTGTTTCGGATAATGTTAATTTAAATATTTAAATAAATTCCAGAAATTAATAAAAACTTTAGAAAATCATATTAAATAAACCGTAACTCCGATAAAAATACTTTATACATGAAACTTGCTCAGAATTTCGATACGAACCCGAATACGTCCTCCGTATTCCCGTCAGATGCCCATAGCTATATGAACGTTGAACTTTTAGACCGATTTCGATAAATGAATAGTGCCCAACTTTAATTAAATAAATCCGAATAAATTCCTAAATTAACTAAATCATTTCGTTAGGCAGTAGAACACCCCGGCATATCATTTAGGCATGTCATACATATTGTTGCATTATCGCCGTGAATTTATTGTTTCTCTCCCTCCCTTCTCCTCCGATAGACGCTGAGACCGACGACGCTGCACCAGTATACGACTACACTACCGACAAGCAGCCCGTTGACGACCCCTCTCTCTTGCCAGAGCAACCAGGCAAGCCCCCCCCCCCCCCCCCCCCCCCCTTGAGCATCCAGATATCGCTCATTCTATTCTCCTGCTTGCATTAGATTTTGCTACTGTTAATGTACGCTCCTATTCTGATGCATAGCCTGCTGTTGTAACCTGTTCATTGCTACCTTACCTGCCTATGATAAACTGTTTAGTATAGGTTGGTAATGAACCATCAGTGACCCCACCACCTTACCCTTATTGCCCCTGCTTGATCATCGACGACTCGATCAACGTGATCGTTGACCAGAGACCGACACCTCACTTCATACCCCCTTAGTTGTACGACTCTGCGTAGTAACTATCGAGTGCCGAGGGTGATACCTCGTAACGCACTCCCGATGAATACTCTGCAGTGTAGCTGTTCGGTCGTGGTCATCGAGGGTGATTCCTCCTTCTCTACTTCCGATACGACTCTGTCGTGCAACCCTTAGTGTGAACCTCGAGGGTGATCCCTCATACGTTCACCCTGATGATTTCGTCGAGTGGAATCCGCCGAGGGTGATTCCTCGGGTTTCCCCCTTGATGTTATGACCACACGATTACTTGACCTTTGTTACAGGCGGGTCCACCCTGGTGGGTACCCGCTGGGGATCTATAATTTTCGGGTGTGCCGGAAGGGCACTCGAGTGTGACATTATGGCGGAGCATTAGAGACTCTGATTGTCTCCGCGTGATACTAATTGAGCCTATTGGATTTGGGTGTGTGATCTGAGTGGGTCGACGTGCCCTATACGCACTACCACCACGCGGGATAATGGTTATGGGACCCTCTGCGAAGTCCGTTTCTCCCGAAAGCTCGTCTGACGTCACGATTCACCGTGCGGGCTGATTGTCGGGATTGGGCTGGATACTTCACTGACGAGTTCAGTGTCGCGCCTGCACCCCGGCCAGTCTCGCAACGCGCAGGGTGCCCAGGGCGATGGCCCAAGACCTCTGGGTGCATAGGTTAGTCCGGCGTGCTGACCTCTCTGCCGAGCCTAGGTAGAGCGCTGCTTCGTGTTGATCTTCCGAGGACGGGCATTACCCAGCAAGTGTGTCCGGCCAGAGTTGATCGAGCGTGTTGGGTAACAGTAGTGCACCCCTGCAGGGATGAATCTTCTATCGATAGCCGGTCCTACGGTAAAGGACGCTCAGTTTGTGTATCCCGATCTACTACTTAAACTGGATACTTGTTACTTAATTGAAGCTTCGGGATCGCTTTCTCGCTTGGGAGTCGAGGAAGGATCCTTAAGCTGTACTTCAACATGCTTGCTAAATAAAATGCTATTCTATTCTCTTCTACTGCTGCAAGATGATGGCCTTGTGAAGATATTTGAAGATGCTAGTCTTCAATAGGACTAGGCCTTCTCTCTATTCTGGCATTTCTGCAGCCCAGTCCACTTATACAGCCTTTCTCCATTGATAATGTTGCATATGTAGTATAGATCCTTGCTTGCTGAGTACTTCGGATGAGTACTCACAGTTGCTTTACTTTCTCTTTTCCCCATACCCCACCTTGATGATACATCAGACGATGGAGTCCAGGAGCCAGATGCCACCACCGGAGCTTATTACCAGGAGGGTCCAGAGGGTACTTATTACTGGATCGAGCCAGCTGACCAGGAGTAGGATCGGAGTCTCCCAGGCAGGAGGCCAACGCCTTTCGATCTAGTGCCGCTGTTTGTGCTAGCCTTCTTAAGGCAAAACTTGTCTAACTATGTCTGTACTCAGATAATATTTGTATGATTGACTTATGTATTTGGATCTTCGGATCCCTGGTCTGTAATATTGTGGACCTCCGTTTAAATTGTGTTAGAGTTGTGTTGTGATATCTTCCCGTGAGTCCCTGTGCTTGATCGTACACGTTTGCGTGTATGATTAGTGTACGATTGAGTCGCGGGCGTCATAAGTGATGGTGAATGTGGTTTTAGTTACTTCACTATCTCAAGATTCACTTAAAGTAGTTGGGAGATAACAAATAAACTGGAGAATGTTGAGACGTGATGCACAAATAAGAAAGAGACCATATGATAGACGCATGATACTATCTTCCATGAACAAAAAACTGCTTACTCCTTCACGTGGAACATCCTTAGTAGATCTAGCAAACATAACATGGAGAGAAAAGATACCATTTGCTGGCAATTAAGTATTTATGCTTCCCAAATCGATACCATCATCTGAATCCAGCATTTATCAACACAATCAGTTTTTTCCAGGAACAAGTCTCAACTTTTAATCATGTCACTCCTATATCACAAAGAGAACTCTTTTAAAAAATCTTAAGCAACTTGTTAGACCATGTTTGACAAAGCTATGATTCATGTTTCTAGTACACAATTAATTCATGAAAGTTACTATGCAAAAAAATGTAAAGATGCTTAGCTAAAAATGAAGTAATGCACCCATAGAGTGTGAAATACTTCAATTTAGAATCACTCAATAATTTTATCTCTTTTTCCGTTTGCCTTATATCTTATAACGAAGGCATCTTTGAAGCGAAGGGACCTCCAAAACTCAAATGCATCACTTGTATCTAAATGTAAAGTTTCATAAACCATGATAAAGAACAGCTACAATTCTAGGATAAAATCTTGCCTTTTAAATTGATCTTCGTCAAATAATATTGTATAGCTCAACTAGATTGCAGTATAATGTTAAACTTTCCTTAAGGGTAAGTTCCTCATCTGCAGATAATTGAGCACTTGATTGCTGCTGAAGGTACATCTTTTCTGCAGACCTTGGTTTGCTCAATTGCATCCATATTGTTCCCCATCCATTGTTCCTCTATGCAAACAACAGTTTCATCATTGAAATGGAAGATTCAATCTCATATCAAGAAGTAGGAAACTATCCATTGTACACATAAAACAACTTGACTGGTTCCCATTACTAGCCAAGATAATATACATATTTCGAGTGAGTAATTCATTTTTTGACATTGTGAGTGAGTAATTAACTGCCAAATATAGCCATTACTATCCAAATTCACATGGAATGGAACCACATATAAACCTAAAGACATCGGACCTCACATGCCTCACAACACTACATGGTTTTTTCGACATGGATGAAAACATCCAATGGTTTATTAATAGTATACCTCTATAGTCATAAAAGATCGTGGTATTTGGAACCCAAACCTACCTACCAGATAGAGACAAACCCTTGCAGATTCCAAAACAACAACAGTGAGATGCTCAAAGAAAAAGAAACATAGTATAAGACAAACATAATGATTAGGTACAACATGATTAGGTAAAGCACTTCTAGGTGCTCCAGCATGATTAGGTAAAGCACTTCTAGTTGCTCGATCTGTATTGGAAATATATTGCAAGAACTGTCAAATGTCTACTACACAATGTCTGTCATGACTTAGTTTGTGGAGTAGAATACTCCATATGGTTCTCTGAGCAGTTTTCACTAAAATTTTGTCCACCCTGGCCCTTTGAAATGAAGAGAAAAATGGAATCAAACTTTATGACAACAAAGAAGTGTTATACACAAATAATCAGATAGGATGTTCACTGCACCACAACTAATAAGGATAATGTTGAGTTTACAAACTTGGGAGGTTACTAAACTCTCCATACGAATTATGGTGAATGTGGCTTTAGTGAGATCACTATCTTTAGATTCACTCAAAGAAGTTAGGAGACAACCTTTTTGAACAAATACATTGTAGATTGTTGTGATGTGAAGCTACTAATTAAAAAGAGATCATTTGTAGACACATATACTATCTTCTATGAAACAAAAGAAGTGCTTACTCTTTCACCCGAAATATCCTTAGTAGATCTAGCAAACAAAACATCGAGAGAAAGGATACCATGTATTGGCAATTGGTATTTGTGCTTCCTAAAATTGATACTGTTATTCTCATCCTGCATTTATGAGTAGAAACATAGGTCAATATTTGGTAGGAACAAGTCTCAACTCTCAATCATGACACGACTATATCACAAAGTGGCTCCTTTGAAAAAGCTTAAGCAATTTGTTAGTTCATGCTTGACCAAGCTACCATTCAAGTTACTAGTAAGAGGACGTGATTAATTCATGAAAATGACTATGACAACCATTGTGAAGATGCTCAACTAAATATGTAGTAATGCACCCATAGTGAGAAATACTTCTATTTAGTATCACTCAGAATTTTACGTCATTTCTTTTTTGCTTTTATCTTGTAAGGAAGGCATCTTTGAAGCAAAGGGGGCTACAAAACTCAAATGAATCATTCATATCTAAAATTAAAGTTGCATAACCCATGATAAAGAACAGTTACAATTCTCAGATAAAATCTTGTCTTTTAAATGGATCTTCATCGAATAATATTGTCCAACTCAATTGGCTTACTTTACAATGCTGAACTTTCTTAGGTGTAAATTCCTCATCGATAGATAACCGGGCTCTTAACTGCAGCTTATTGCATGTCTGTTCAGTAGACTTGGGTTAACTATGTTGCATCAAACTATCCATTCTTCCCCATCCATTTGTTATTTGTTTTGTTTAATTTTCCCATTTTGTTTTGACCTTTATTATATTTTATGAAATATTATGGAAACATATATTGAAAAAATCACAAAATTATAAATGTGCACTAAATACATATATTGGAAAATAACATTTTTGAAAAATTATAAATGTGTACATCACACATTTTAAAAATGTGCACCCAGTGTAACAAAAATGTTTGTGCAACATTCAGAACATGTGAATAACAACTAAATAATGTTCATGTCTCTCAAAAATATGTTCGTGACATTTTGAAAAATATGTTTATCCATGTACTAAAATGTTTGTGTGATTTGGAAAAATGGTTGACACTGTTAAAATAATATCCGTGACATGTAAAAAAGTTCACGTGTTTGAAAACTATGTTTGTGGCAGTTTTTAGAAAGTTCCGATAAAATGTAAAAGAAATGTTTATGCATTTTTAATTTTTTATACTGTTCTGTTTGTGACATCAAAAAATATTCTATCACTTCACAAATGTTATCACTACTTGAAAAGAAGGCTTTATTTAGTGTATGGCACGTTTGTTTTGGTGGTTTAAATGGTTTGATGGTTTGGTAATAGTATAGTGTAAGTGCTGGATACAAAATATTGTTAGTCTTAAGACATAAAGGTATGGTTACGCCTTCTATGTTTTAGATGTAGAGGTTGAGCAAAGGCTTCTAGCATATCCATTCTGGCCAAGAAATTCGTATTTGATAAAAACAAATAGATCAACCCCAATATAACAAACAAATATATTGTATGAACTATCAAATTTCTACCACATAATGTCTGTCATAACTTATTCTGAGGATAAGAATATTCCAAATGGTTCTCTTAGCAGTTATCACTAAGATTTTGTCCACCTTGGCAGTTTTAAATGAAGAGAAAAATGGAATCAAATTTTATGACAGCAAAGAAGTGTTATGCACAAATAATTACAAAGCATGCGCACTATACCCGAGCTAATAAGGATGATGTTAAGGTTACAACTTGGGAGGTTGCTAAACTCCTCTTATCAGTGATGGTGAATGTGGCTTTTGTAACATCACTATCTCCAAATTCACGGAAAGAAGTTACAAGACAGGCCCAGCTGGACGAATACATCAGAAAATGCAACAACGCGAAGCTACAAATAAGAAAGAAGGCATCTGATAGACACATAATGCTATCTTCGATGAAGTAAATGAAGTGCTTACCCCTTCACCTAGAACATCATTGGTAGATCTAGAAAACCATACAAGGATAGAAAAGATACCATGTGCTAGTAATTGAGTATTGGTGCTCCAGAAATTGATACCCTCATCTGGATCCTGCATTTATTAGTACAAACACAGGTTAGAATTTGCTAGGAACAAGCCTCAAGTTTTAATCTTGTCACTACTATATGATAATGTGTAGTATTTTGAAAAAGCTCAAGCAAGTTCTTAGGCCATGTTTGACCAAGCTACCATATAGGTTTCTAGTACGCTGTCAATTTATGAAAGTTACTATGAGCACCACTATCAGGATGCTCAACTAAATGAAGTAATGTACCAATAGAGTGACAAATACTTCTATTTGGTATCTCTCGATAATTTTACCTCTCCTTCCTTTTTGCTTCAGTCTTATAAAGAAGGCATCTCTGAAGCGAAGAGGTTTGCAAAGTTTGACTGAATCCCTGGTATCTAAAAGTAAAGTTGCATAAACCATGGTAAAGTACATAGACTATTTTGGGATAAAATCTTGTGTTTTAAATGGCTATTCGTCGAATTTAGAGACATTATAACCATGCACTATTCCAACCTTCTGAGACCATTAGCGTTTGGGGCCATTGGATCTACAGTTGTGGGTATTTTTGACTGTTGGATCAACCTGTGATAGCTACCATTCGTATAGGACACTACTACCGTAAAAAAATTAGACTTCTCTCAATTGGGCCAACCTGGCCTTCTGCAGGGTGTGATGCAGAGAAGGCAAAGCAAGCAAGGCCACGCCAGCCCCCAACTTCTCTCATTTTCGTGAGTGAGGGACTCCGTGAGACCGCGACGGAGTCTGCCCTAGGTCCGCTGACCACCGCTACAATATTACCATAGCCACGACACCAAAAAGAACACCACCATCCCCTGCTCCTCCTACTGACACAGTACATCATTGCAGATAGGCAACCCGCCTTCCTGTGTGGTGTGGCAAATGGGAGGGGCGCCATTTGTAGCTATCCCTCCATCATGGAGCCAGCCGTCGTTGACAAAATGCCATCAACGCTTCACAAGCCATCGTTGACGCACTACCCTTTGATCTTATACGTCCTTTCCTTTGTCCCACATCCTCTCTTCTGTATGCTAAACTTCCAACTTATTTTTTTGAATCCTATTCGCATTTTCTAAAAGTTAAACAAACATTTTTTGACACTACATGCACATTATTTAAACGATGATGTACGCATTTATAATTTTGAGAAAATGATGTTTTTTCAATATATGTATATAGATTTTTTTCAAAAAATATAAAAGGGTATATATCAAGAAGTTAAAAAATGAAACAAATAACAAATGGATGGTTAACAATGGATAGTTTGATGCAATTGAGTTAACCCAGGTCTTTAGAACAGACGTCTAGTCAGTAGCAGGAAAGAGCTCGGTTATCTACTTACGAGGAACTTACCCTGAGAAAGTTTAGCATTGCACTGCAAGCTAGTTGAGTTGTACAATATTATTCGATGGAGAGCCATTTAAAAGGCAAGATTTCATTGAAGAATTCTAACTATTCTTTATCATTCTTTATGCAACTTTAATTTTAGATACTAGTTTTCATTTGTGTTTTGTAGCCCCCTGAGCTTCAAAGATGCCTTACTTTTATGATAAAAGCAAAACAGAAAAGAGGTAAAATTATTGGGTGATTCTAAATTGAGTATTTCTCGCTCTATGGGCATGTTACTTCATATTTAGTTGAACATTTTCACAATGGTTCTCATAGTAAATTTCATGAATTAATCGCGTACTAGAAACTTGAATGGTAGCTTGGTGAAACATGTTCTCGCAAATTGCTTAAGCTTATTAAAAAGCACAATTTGTGGTATGGTTGTGACATGATTAAGAGTTGAGACTTGTCCTAGCAAGTAATTACATGCATTTTCTCTAATAAATGTAGGATTAGATTAACTATCAATTTTAGGAAGCACAAATACTTAAATTCCAACACATGGTGTCTGTTCTCTCTATCTTCTGTTGGCTAGATCTACTAAGGATGTTCCAAGTGAAGGGTTAAGTACTTCTTTTAGTCCATGGAAGATAGTATTATGTGTCTTCCAGATTATCTCTTGCTTATTGGTAGCTTCACATCGCAAAATTCTATGACGTATTGGTTCAACTAAGCTTATGTCCTAACTTATTTCAGTGAAAGTGGAGTTAGTGACCTCACTAAAGCCACCTTCACCATAATTGATATGGAAGGTTTAGGAACCTCCCAAGTTTGAAAACTTGACATTATCCTTATTAGTTGTGGTATAGAGCATATCCTATGTGATTATTTGTGTATAACACTTCTTTGCTATCATAAAATTTGATTCCATTTTTATCTTCATTTCAAAGGGCTCAGGTGGAAAAAATCTTACTAGAAACTGGTCGAAGAACCATATGGAGTATTCTTTCCCTCAAACTAAGTTATGACTTACATTGCATGTTAGACATTTGACAGTTAATACAAACACATTTACAATTGGAGTTGAGGAACTAGAAGTGCTTGACCTAACCATACTGTAGTGGAATCTGTACCTCCTTTGCAAATTATACTGTTATATATGTCTTACACTATGTTTTTGCTTTGAGCATAATTTAGTTGTTGTTTTGCAATCTGCAAGGGTCTTTCACTATCTCATAGTTAGGTTTCGGATTCAAATGCCATGATATTTTATGACTCTACAAGTATACTATTAATAAACCATTGGATGTTTTTACTCCATGTCGGAATAACCGCGTAGTGTTGTGAAGCATGTAAGGTCTGATATCTTTTGGTTTACATGTGGTTCCATTCCATGTGAGTTTTGATGGTAATGTCTATTTTCGGTACTTAATAATTACTCACTCACACTATCAAAAAATTAATTACTAACTTCAAATATGCATATTACCTTGGCTAGTAATGGGAACCCGTTAAGTGGTTTTCTATGTATAGTGGAGAGTTTCCTTGTTCTTCATATGAGAATGATTCATTTCCTTGTATGTGATAATATCCTCCATGTTTAGGCCCCTTTTCCGGCAGAAACACGACAAACAAAAAATTTCACAATATCTTGCATTCATTAGTCATTAGTAGCAATATTAAAGTGATTTTGTCAGAAATTCTATGATTATCCGGTTTAAACAACGGTGTGATGAGCGCAACAATATCAGTTATCACCCAGTTCCACCATCTATGTGAGGATGTCAATAGTGGACGTCACCTCTGACTAGTTTCTCCTACCACCACTGGCCACAGTGCCATTTTGGGAGTGGTCACAGGGGAGGAACTCGACGGGAAGCCTAGATCACTTGGGTTGATACTGACATGTTGGTGAAAACTTGGAGCGCAAAAGAAGCGAATCTTGATCCTTTTGTTTAAGTAGAGAATTCTGATTCTTAGGCACAAAGAAATCGTAGGAGATCACATCAATATAGACCTGCCTTGTTTAACCTACCAATCTATAAGTTATCCTGATTAACACATGGGAAAAGATGTTCATCCTACGTTAGTGGACAGGCATGGGGTACCACCAAAACGATGTAGCATCATTCGACAACTCTCATAATTTGATGTTTTTAAGGTGAATGTGATCTTCGGACGTACCATATCAGCAGTTGGGAATGTGGTGTTTTTGCAAAGGGGATTGGATGATGTACCATGGTGATTTTTTCCATTGATTTAAATGTATATAGCCCCACCCCTAAACTTTCAGGTTTCGACCACATTACCCCTCAACTGAAAAATCAGTTACTTCATCCTTCAAACTATGGAATGCTGGGGCAAACACCACCCCCCCCAACATAGACCACCCTGCTAAGTGGTTTTGACCGCGGTTTTGCTGATATGGCTAGAAGGCAAGAGCAAAAATGTCACACCGTCGAGCACTCACCATGGGTCTCGCCCAGCCATTCCTCATCGTCGTGGTGGCCATGCAGGAAGCACTACTTCTACACAGGCCGTGCATTCTTGTGATGTCCACCGCACGAGTGCTCGTCGTTGTCTGGTATTCCAAAGTTTACATGATTAAGTAACCAGATTTTTAGTTGAGGGGTGGTGTGGCCAAAATCTGAAACTCTAGGGGGGGTATATACATCTTAATATTTTTCTGTCATTTTTTGTTAAGTTCAACAAAAAAGTTCGTGCAACTTTTAGAAAATGTTGACACCATTCAAAAAAAATATTCATGACATATACAAAATGTTCAGGTGTTTCAAATATATGTTAGTGATCAACTCATTTGGATAGAAGTTTGGAAGATATTGTCAATTTTAGTTAGCTCGTTCAATATTTGGTTCAAAATTTAAAATTTTCTGAAAAATGTGAAAACAACCCAGTAAATCGTACGTGTGCTCAATACTAATCTGGGGAAGTTCCAGCTCAGTTGGACCAAAGGTTTGGGGATATTGACAATTTTAGTTAATCGGCTTATGTGGCCGGTTATCTTTAACATGTGTGGACTTATAAGCGAGTCCCAAAAGTCATAAATGAAACCAAGGTACCTAAATGTTGGATTAAACCTAGCTGCAACGGGTTACACCAATACTTGTTGGTCTATGCAATTAACCTGTAAAGTAGGTCTTTTGTGCAAAATCTGCATCAATAGTTGATTGTTCATGCAATTTTCTCATTTATAAGTGTAAGCATCCCAAGCCCAGCTCCCAACCTCTAGCCCATGTTCGGACGTTTTCAGTGCACATCGGACACACCACTACAAATACAGAGCGCACAGCATCCCAAAAGACTAGACTAAAGGGAGTGTGACACTCTCACTTATAAGGTGGTCCTAGCCTCCTCCTGTAACCAAGGTGGGACTAAAGTCATTGGCAACGTCCAATGGCAAGTTGCCTAACTCCACATCCCATTGAGAAGCCCCCCAGATGGTCATGGCAGATTTTTTCTGATACCAATTGTTAACACCTCAGACCCAACTCCTAACCTCTGGGCCGCGTTCGAAATTTTCCGGTGCCCATCGGACACACCACTACATCCTGAAGAGAGTGTGGCACTCTGATTTATAAGATGGTCCTAACCTCCTCCCGTAACCGAGGTCATACTAAAGTCACTAGCAATGCCCAACAACAAATAGCCTACAAAAAGTGTACTCGTGCAACACATGTGTTGATCAATCACTAGTCTAGGTACCTGAAAGCAATGGAGCTGCAAGAGACGGATGGAGAATCAGGGCACGTACGATGCAGGGCGCTAGGAATGGACCCTAGCATTTATATCATACCCGATCGGCAGTTAAGCTAACTAATCCTGGCGTATATCACGGCATTGACGTAGTGTCCCCTTCTCTGGGCTAACTAGCTTCTTTTTTTTTTCCTTCTCCGTGCCTGTAGAAACCATGTGTCCAGGATTGGTTTGTGGCTGGTTTAGTGCCTATAGATTGCGCTCGGCGTTGGGTTAATAGGTGCTCCACTGTTCTTTATCTTAGAATTTCATCTTATCTTATATTCTCTTTAAGCGCCTGCACAAGCGCCTTGCAATTGAGATGCTTTGAGAGGACCACCGATAATAATCGAGGAGAAAGCTGATCGAGATGCAGCCGTCCATGTCACTAGCTACGTGATTAGATCCTCCCTAGAAAGAATACTACAATCTTCGTTCCTAAATATAAGTCGTTTTTGAGATTTCATTATGGACTACATACGAAGTAAAATAAGTGAATCTACATTTTAAAACATGTCTATATACATCCATATGTAGTCTGCAGTGAAATCTCTACAAAGATTTATATTTAAGAAGGAAGGGAGTAGTCAGCAACGTACCGCGAAAGACATGTGGGTGTGTGGAGTCGAGAGATAACATGTGGCGACACGCGGTCTAGCATCCACGATAGTCGGAGCTGTTCAAGTGTAGCGTCTCCCTGATTAATTAGCTGGTACTGTTCAGTGTCTGTACTCACCCACCGTGTACAATAAATTTCCGATTTTGTACACTTTCGATCGGGATCTCTCTCCTGCAGTTTTGGGAGAAAAAGAGCAGATTACGACAACACATGTCATGCGACGCAAACTTGTCGTGATGTGAGAAGATTCGCAAAGATGAGAGTGCACGGGGAGAGTGAAATGGAAGAGAAATTGAAAACAAAGGTGTGTGGGTAGATCATGGAGATATTTTGTGGTGTTGTCAGGCTATCAAGCGTCCACGGCGGCCAACAGTCTTATCGCAACTGGTCCACTGGAAATGCACGTCTTGACATCGAATGGCGGAGATTGTATCGTCTTTGTGGTGAGCTGTTGTCATGGTTTAAAAAACCAGATCGGTAATCGAACCTGTGAGGCAGTCGGTTCAGGTTTTTACTGATCGGACAGCTGCTTCACTGGTTAGATTGTTGGTTTTTTAAGGCGTAAAATAATATATTTTTTAGCAATAAGTACAGCAACCAATAGATAAAAAAGTGTCGAATCACATGACAGAGTAACTAGGAACTGCAAGGTAAAATCTAATTCATATACATGATAATCCATGCTGCCGCAAGCTTGCAGTTTGACAAGAAAATGCAACACAATCAAGCATCCATAGAATTTCCAAATAGCAAGTTACTGCTGTAATTACTTATCAACTTTTCTCAACGGGAAAGCAAAAACAACACACTTCAGTTGCTTATTCACATGCCAGCACAAGTTCACAATTCACATATGGACTATGGATGCTGGATAAAACATAGAAGAATAGGGAGGCATGAGATAGAAATCTTATGAGCGTCGGCCCTCGCGGAATGCTGTTTTGGAGTGGAGCAGGGAAGCGCACATCGGGCCCCGGGCGTCCTGGTGATGGCGTCTTGCTGGTCGGCTGGTCGTCTATCGGGCCTCTAGGACGGCTCGATTGGAGCAGAGGGATGTCGGAGGCGACCAAGGGGACCTGGCGACGGCGTCCCCAGGGCCCAGGCGCGGGATGGTGGAAGGCGGGAGGGGCGACGCAGGGTGGCTATTAGCGTGGGACAGAGGGAGCAGAAACGCGGAGTGGTGCAGCCACGCACGGCGGTGTGGTAAAAATTCAATGCTAAAGGATGAAGCAGCAGACACATCGGCTTCCAACCAGGCCCGTTCTCTCTCTCAAAAATCATGTTTCTTCCTCAGAGAAGGTCCAGTTTCTAAGCGGTGTACGTCACGACTTTCGCAAAACCTTCTCAATTTTTAACACGACCTCCAAGGATCATATGATGGCAGCATTGCCAAGTTTCATGTTTTTCAAAGTTGCTTTACATTTTCCGGAATTTAAAAACCAATAAACTCCGTGTTTGGTGTCAAGTCTTGGCATTCTCATGTTTGAATTTCACTCCTTTTCGGCGATAATTCCCACATAGACCCACTTACACTAATACGATTTTTCAACCCAATTTTGCCAACTTTTTTCATGGACTTGCAATTCAAAATTTCTAAATGTCTAATGCCAAGAAAATTGACTTACGGCTTTAAAAAATAGAGAGGGAGGAACAAAATATATAATAAAAATTTAAAATAAATAATGTAGAAAATAACAAAACATATAGAGAAAATAGGACACAAATAATGTATAAAAGAAAATAAACAAGAGAAGTGAGAAGAAAACAAAAAAAAATGATTGTCGAGTGCAATAGAAAGACACTCAGCAAGCAGAGAGGAAAAGAGAATTTAAAACAAAAATAAAAAAATGTTTGTCGAGTGCAAAACAAAAACGCACTCGGAAAATATGTATTTGCCGAGTGCAAAATAAAGAAGATGAAAAATTCAGCAACAATTTATTTGCCTAATAAAAAACATAAGTACTCGGCAAAAAAAATGCCTAGTCCTAAGAAAAGAGGTACTCAGCAAAGGTCGTGTTTGCCTAGCTCCGCAATAAAATGCACTAGGCAAACACTTAGAACAAAAGTTTTAAATAGCCGGCAATAGCCCAGCTATAGCGGGGCTATAGCGGTTTGAGCAGGTGCCGCTATATGGCATAGCCCACTAATCTTGCGAAATAGCTAGCTATAGCGGGCTATAGCCTCGCTATAGCTGATGTAGAGGGCCGACGCTATTTGGCATAGCCCGCTATTTAAAACATTGCTTAGAACTAGGCAAAATCTCATATTCCACTAGTGCGGTTAGATTTTACGCAAAATCACTTCCGTATAATTATAATATTTGTAGCCATTGACTAGATATTGTGCGAAATATTTACCCGAAACATTTACCCTCGACTCAATTGTACAGTTGAACTACGCGTTCTTTTAGGTCGGAGGGAGTATGTGTGCATACTACTATTTGATCATTTTGTGTTATCACTACTGATAAAATGCTTATAGGCGGGCACAAATTAGTGGCGGGCACACTCAGGCACCCACCACTGCTTTTCGGAGAAGTAGCAGTGGCAGGTAAAAATAAAAGCCTGCCACTGCTCTTTCCACAGTAGTGACGGGCAATATTCCAGACCCATCACTCATAAACTCTTCCAAATATGCTTGCGGGATAAAACCTAGCAGTGGCGGGTAACAACGAAGGCCGTCTATTGGCTTGTCTCCCAGTACTGGTGGGTGGAAAATATGCCCCCACAGAAATATTTCCGCATCGATGCCAATTTTTTCAAAATTTCCAAAAAAGTTTGCATTGGTGAGCAGTATTATATTAGCCGCCTGCCACACGTATTCAATTCAACAAAATCCTCAAAAAATCATATTTACAATCCTAGAATAGTATCAAATTTGAGCTTGGGGCTTTGGATTGTTGGTATTAATCATAGAAAAAGTCAGAAGTTGAAATGCTTTGTAAAAATGGAATTCCGTATCGATGGCGACGATTTTCCGTTTGAAACCTGACACTTTGCGGTAGAGTGTCCAGTTTATACCCGAGGTACCTCAAGTTTTTGTTGTAACGAGCTCAAATTTTTACCACGCCCTACACGGTTCCAATGAAGACACCATGGCAAGTTTCATCTGTTTCGGAACTCATTTGCATGCTATTTCCTATCGAAGAATGTTCTGCCCTATTAGGTGGTCGAAAAATCAGTTAATGCCTCAAAAATAGGAGACGAATTTGAAAAGTGGCCAAATTTGACCATGAGGCTTTGTATTGTGTGTATTAATAATAGGAAAAGCCTGAAGTTGAAACTCTTTGAAAAAATTGACTAGTGTGTGAAGGACAATGTTTTCCGTTCGAAACTCTGACACGTCATGGTAATTTGTCCGGTTTGTACACGAGGTGAATCAAGCTTATGCCGTAACGATCTCCAAATTTACCACACCTTACATGGATCTAATGAAGACACCATGCCAAGTTCCATCTGTTTTGAATCTCGTTTGCATACTATTTTCTACCGAAGAGCATCCTGCTTTTTAAATGGCCGGAAAATCAGTTAATGCCTCAAAAAAAAAAGCACACGAAAACAAGTGGAGGAGTATGGTTGTGAAATTTGAAATATAAGAGTGACCACTCACCGTCCACAAACGCGGCCAAACGCGTTTGCCGGACGTTTGGGGCTAAATTTTGCTACGTGGGTGTGGTTGTAGATACTCTCAGCCCGATGCTGTTGCTGCCCGGCCTGTCTGTGTGGGAGTCCCACGTGACTAGCTAGGATCCTGTCCTGCCAACAAAGAAATTTCAGCGACGTACAGTAAGAAAACAAGTGGGTGGTTGGATTGCAGTGATATTTTGGGGTGATGTCAGGCTATCAAATGGCCACAAATATGCTCGACACGAGATGCAGGCCTCGTGTTCCTAGGGCCTTCCCGATTTGTTGGAGTTGTTCCAGTGTCGCTGCTCAACGAAAGGGGGATCTCGCCTGCAGTTTGCGAGAACAAGAGTGGATTTTGATCGGCAACTTTACCATTTCTGCAGGCACACAGTGCGAGTCTATCACGGCAATCCCATGCATTGCTGGCCACTGTTGTCTTGTAGCGTGCCCGGCATACGTGGCCTACTGAATGTCACTGTCCCTTTCCGGGAAAGAAATAGCCGGCAAATATTTGTGTGTCCGTCTTCAAACAGAATAGATGGTCCCGTGCATCACTAACTGAGAGGGCGACATCACTAACTGAGAGAGAGAGAGAGAGCGCGACATCACTCCACACAACCGAACCAGACATTGACAAGGGGGGTCGAATTAACAGCGCCCGCGTCGCTCCCAGGGGGCGGCTCGGGCGAACCCTACCGCCGCCGCCGCCGCCACCCCCCCTCGCCGCCGCTGGGCAACGTCGCCAGGCAAAGCCCGCGCGGCGGCCGGCGGCGGCAGGCCCTTTCCTCTCGCGCGGGGAGACCCCTGTTGGCGTGGCGCGCTGGCCCTGGACAAGGCGCCCGGTCGGCGGCCGGCGGACGCCGGGGTGGCGGCCCCGGGACCTGGCGGTGGTGGTGCGCCGGCTTCTGTGGCTGTTGGGGCAGTGCGGCAGCTGGATCTGGTGGTGCTCGATGGTGGTTTGGCCGCGGCGTCTCGAGCTCGGATCTGGCGTCATGGCCATGGGCTGGGCGGCTCGGTGGTGGTCGGGTGGAGCGGGCGCGGCGCGAGGGCTGGCAGCACGGCTGCTGGCGCGAAGGGCTGCGCGTGGCCGCCGAGGCTGCGTACGGCGCCGGCGATCCTGCCGGTTCTCCGGGGATGGTACGCTGGGGCGGCGGCCCAAGGCCGCGATGGACTCGCCCTCCTCTTCCCGGGGCGGAGGCGTGAAGAGGTGGATGGCTGGGCATCATGGTTGGTTGTGCTGCGGTGTCCGGGCGGCGCTGCATTCCCTGGCCGTGAGGGCGGCGGGACTGTAGCGGGTGGATGCAGGCGCTGGTCTTCCCCGACTGGGAGCTGCGGTGGACTTGCCGGTTGGCGGCGCGATGGCATCCGGCTCCCCCCTCTCCATAGTGATGGCCCAAGCTGGCAACTTTGCCCTCCCTTCCAGTTTGCGGCGCTCCGGACGTTGATGGACATGGCCAAGGAGAAATCCGGCGCGGCTGTGGCTGCGGGCAACGGCGACGCTTGTTGGCGCCGTCTCCTTCCTGGGGGCCGTTGTCATGGCATGTCCATCCCCTGTTCTATCACCGGGGGAAACCCTAGGCTCGGTTCGCCGGGCCAGGCAGTGGCGGCGTCTTGGCGCCGTCCCCTTCTTGGAGGCGCTGCCTAGGTGCTCAGGGTGCGTCCGGAGGAGCAGCTGGTTTGTTGCCTCGCCAGCTTCGGCGGTGAGGCTTGGGGTGCCAAGTTGTCATGCGCGGGCTGTTGCTGGGGACATGAGCATCCGGGGCGCTATGTACTCCATCATCAACACCTCTCCGACGGCGTCTTCTCCGAGTCAGGCTATCTCCCACTGTCTGCTCACCGATCCTCTAGGCACCAAGGGTGGAGAGTGCGTTGAGCTAGTTTGGTTAGGTGTTTTGTCGTCTTATGAGTTGTTTGGTATAGGGGGACGCGGCCTGTGTGCTCTGTGACCGTCCTCTTCACCATTGTTGGCTTGAGTATGGTCAAGGCGGGTTAGTTGCCGGTGTTGTCACGGTGGATATGGGTGCTATCTTCTGTGGCAGCACGTTGCCGAAAGGCGTTGTACCAGCTGTCTTGGCTCTTCTCCTTTAATATATAGTACGCACGCTCGTGCGTATTCGAGAAAAACTCCACACAACCGCACAACCGTGCGTGCTCCACACCACTCGAGCGGAGATCGGTATTTGTGGGTGACGTCGCTCCAATGACGTCGCTCTGAAGAATTAAGGAGTTAGAAGGGCTATTTAAAAAAAAAGGAGTTAGAAGGGCATTTTTGTCCATCCATATAAATCAAAATAATTAAGGAGTTAGTCCTGTGAGTACTCGTACAAAAATTCCCCTCACCATGAGTTAATCCTGCCGAACATCATCTTCGCCATGAGTTGACACCACTGTCTTCGGCTTCTTCGCCGCCGTGCACCATGCTGGATCCACCACGAGCCCACGACCGAGCTCCTTCTTGAAGTTGCTCCATCTATTCGCGAGTATTTTTTCGCGTCCCTACCATACAGGTTCATATCATTTAATCACCATATGTACATGCACAATGCTTCATATAACCATCCAGTTGATCCAAATCCAATTTGCATGCATCTCAAGTTATATGTTGCGCAAAATGCAGTATATAAAAGCCTAGCTATAATTCTATATAAAACATTTCTTCAAGAGTTAGAATAATGTACCTGACACAAGTTCAGGATGAGCTCCCTTGGAAACTAACTACATCTGGGTCATTCACGGTCGAGTCCATGTATCATGCTCTTGTGCACTCAGAGGTTCAGTAGATAATAATACTAATCACATATGCAACTCCAAGATACCACTAAAAACTAATATTTTCAATTGGTATATTGGAGGGGAGTCTTGCTAATTAAAGACAACCCCGCTTGTCACAACTTGCACCGACGCAAGAAGTGCAGATTTTGCCCTCATGACGAGACAGTCCAACACCTCTTCTTCAGTGTAAGTTTGCGCATTTTACGTGGTCAGTAATTCAAATAGTGTCCAATATGTATCCATCCACAAGTGTTGCCAATATACATGGTGAATACCTTGGCTGAATACCAAATAGGTTTAGCACAATAATAAGGGTGAGAGCGTCTGCCTTAGTATGGTCGCTTTGGCTAACCAGAAATGATATTGTTTTAATAACAAAAACTCTTCTCCCTTGTAGGTTATTTTTCATTGCACGCACTGGCTTCGTACATGGTCTATGTTACATCAGACAGAGTACCAACCGATGTTCATGGTAGTGTGTATGTTGTTGGAGCGGGTGACCATGGAGGTTTTTACGCAACATGGGTGACTGTATAATCTCCAGATTGGTCCACCTCCTCTGCAGACATAGGTATAGTACAGTCTTATACGACTTCATTTTTGCCAATGTGTCGTTTCGATTACTTTAGTCCGACTTGTTTTTTTGGTTGTGTGCATTTTAGCTATGCAGAGACTTGACGTCGGTCTTAAAGTTTTGTATATGATTGAGGATACATTTTAAGTTAACAAATAAAAGAAGATCATGTACCTAATGATGAAAAGGTAGAGCTGGCCACGGATGCTTCCAAGGACTATCCGTTTCGACGGCTATATAATATAAGGCTTGACTCAATGAACATATAAGATTTGATTTTTAAGGGGAAGATAAGATTTGATCAATTGAATTATTGAGTGTAAAATTTTTTTGGAACACACACTCACACCTATGAGTGCACTCTACCTTTATAGTAATGATTTTCTAGCGGACGCGGCTGTTCTGATCCCGAGCTCATTTGAGCTCGCGTAAACAATAAAATCAGAAAAGTTCATAAAAATCTGAATCATTTTTTTGTGAAACATTGACAAATTTTTTGATAGTGTGCAAAATTCATCACCAAATGACATTCATGGAAAATCTGGCAAAAATAAATAAAATCGATGCTCCAAAATGTTATTTTCAAACGCTTTTTGGAGCATCAATTTTATGTTTTTTGCCACATCTTGCACTAACATCATTTGATGATGAAATTTTGCAAGCTGTCAAAACATTTGTCAATGTTTCACAAGATAAAAATACAGATTTTTTTGAAATTTATTTCATTTTTTTATTTTACAGTTCAATCGAGCTCACATTATCTCTGGATTAGAACAACACTTTCGTTGTTTAGCTACCTTTTGAATTGCACTTTCTACGTTTTCATTCATAAGCTGCATGTCGTACATCACATACCACACGCATACGTTTGTTTCCTCAGTCTATTGCTGACACTAAGATAACAAAAGGTTATAGAGAGCTAACTATGATCAAATAAGGCCTAGCTAGCAAGTGTATCAATCATTACATGCTGATTTCTAGCGTCTTCCTGATTACTTGGAGTTGTTCATGTTTTGTACATAACATGCTCCCATCAATTAATGCTGACTGTAGACTCCCGATCGTGGGCATCCCTACAGGGGGATGAAAAATCATTGATATCTAATATTTTGACGATGAAAAACGCAAACTTAATTGTAGTAGTGAGAAAATTCAGAAATGCGGAAAGCAGAAAGATAACGAAACAAGAGAGAAATTACATTTCTATGGTGGTAATATTTTTCATTCAGTGTGGCAAATATTTTCGGTCAACGAATATAAATGTCCGCAGTTTAATTCAGGGTGCAACAAAATGAGACTTCTGTGTACCAGAAATTTGAACTTAATCCAAGGCATAAATAAAGCGTCCGGGTTCAAAAAATGCTAGAATGGAAAGAGAAAAACACATGCTTGCAAAGACATACACACAACAAGCAGTTTGAGCTCACATCAAAGTTTGTTTGATTTCGTCAAAGAAAAAAACGCAACAATCTTTCCTAAAAAGAAAAAAAGAAGAAGGGAAAATCAAAAGCATTTTAATTTTGACAAATTTAGTAACATAACTAGGTTAGGCTATAAATGTATGTGGCATCCATAGATCGATGTCATTCTCATTGCAGTAGAACCACAAAGTGCATATGCAGTATTAGTTTCATCCTCTTTTTGTTAAGTGTCACTACTCAGCAGGGCCCCGTCAATTAATCGTGGCGCCAATACATACACCATACTGCAACTTCTATATGTGGCAAGGCAACCACAGGATCCACATCCACTACTCTACACATACACACACGACGAGACAGAATATTTCGGTCTACTTTAGATCCACCGACGTACGTACGCACTAGCTAGCATCAAAGATGAGCTTCGCGGTGAGCAAGTGCCCGCCGGTGATGGTCCGCCCGTCGATGGAGCCGGCTCTGGGGAAGATGACGGGGACGCAAGTGGTGCAGCTCTCGTCATGGGACAGGAGCTACGTGGGCTTCCAGGTCGCCGCGCTCCTCATCTTCGACGGCCCGGTACACCAGCCCGTGGAGGCCATCAAGAAGGGACTCTCCCGGGCGCTCGTTCACTACCAGACCGTAGCCGGCCGCCTTGCCGCGGCCGATGACGACGACGACAGCGTTCTCCACGTCGCCAGCACAGGCGAGGGTGTGCCCTTCGTGGCCGCGTCGGCGGGTTGTGCCCTGCAGGACCACGGCCTCCTCGACTCGCCCTTCTCCACGAACCTCCTTGACGGGCTCGCCTTGTCCTACCCGGGGGCGGAGGGCTGCCGGCGCACCGACCCGCTGCTGCTCATGCAGGTCACCGAGTTCGCCTGCGGCGGGTTCACCGTCGGGGTTACGTGGAACCACACGCTTGCCGATGGCGACGGCATGGCGCAGTTCCTGCAGGCAGTCGGCGAGCTCGCTCGCGCTGAAGCCGATGCGTCGACGCCGTCCGTGACGCCGGTCAGGGACGGCCGCGCGGTGTCCCTGCCGCTGCTCTCGCCGCAGGTGGTCGCCGCAAAGCAGTGGCTGATGCTGGACCGCGGCGGCATGGGCCTTGTCTACCTGGACATCACCGTCCCGGTCAAGCTCATCAACCGCATCAAGTCCGAGTACAAGGCCGCCCACGCCAGCGACGGAGGGTATTGCACGACGTTTGAGGCGGCTGTGGCCGTGCTCTGGCGGTGCCGCACCCGCGCCATCATCGGCGACGACCCCGACTACGACATGTCCACGCCGGCGCCACTGGCCTTCTTCGTGAACGTGCGCAAACACGTCGGCGCGGCGGCAGGGTACTACGGAAACTGCGCGGTCGCGCAAATCTCATTCGCGACGACCGGAGAGGTGGCCGGCGCCGGGGATGGCGGCACGAACGAGGTGGTCGACCTGATCAAGCGCGCAAAGGACGGGGTCCCGGAGCTGCTGCGGAACATGGGAGGCGGTGGCGCTGCCGTGCCGGAGATGGGGGAGGAGGAGATGGCTGCGGCGTTTGGTTACAACGCGCTGATGGTGACCAGCTGGCGGAACATCGGCTTCGACCGCGCCGACTTCGGCCGCGGCCGTCCGGCGAGGGTGGTCGGACGGTGGCAGCAGTCGACGGTGCCGGGTTGCATGGCATTCCTCTCCTGCAGGGCCACGGCGGGCGACGGCGAGCGGCTGCTGACGCAGTGCGTCAGGGAGGAGCACGCCGCCGCGTTGGTCGCGGAGCTGGACCTGCTCGCACATGCACATGCACCGTACGCCTCAGCCCTCAGCAACTGATGAAGAGAATTATTGGTACATACTACCAGATTGTCACGTGCATGCGTTGCCGTTGAGTTGGTACGATCGGGTCCAGGTGAATAATGCTGCGTTTGTCCGAATGATTTCTTTTTTTCTGTTGAGTTGGTCATATCAAGGTGAATAATGCTGTGAATCTACCTAGCACAGTTTTCATGTGGAACTTGTTGTTGCTAGCTGCTCCAATGATTGGAGATGTAATAGTGCTAGACGTTTGTTGGTGTTGCTCAGGCTTTCGCGCCATAGCATCCGTTTCGACATCGGGCAAATGCAGTGAGTTTCTTGGAAGTGCGTTGAACTCGCTCACTCTCCTTCTCCTTCCCTTCCGCTGAATGGTTCTGGAACTGATGGGTTAGCCCGGTTCAAAAAAAAAACACAGTTTTCATGTGCAGAGAGATGGTGGTGCCGATTTATGGGAAGGCAGACATGCGACGTCGCACCCTAGTTCGGTCCATGAATGAATAGCTTAGAAATAAATAGGAACTTATTCCTGAATCATGTGATAAATATTTGGAATTTTACTTTCGAATAAGTATTTCAATTGTTCATCTGTACTTCAAAAAATATTATGGTAAATACATAAGTTATGAACTTTTTATGAAGAAATACATGTATGGCCACGTCATTGGAGTGACGTCATCCAAAAGGACTAAACTCGCTTCTCCTACTACAGGAGTAAAAAACTGACGTCGCTCTCAACTTTATAAATCACCATCGGACTTAAGGTCCGGGCCGGGACCAGACATCACTATCTGTTCTGCTCTGAATTTTCAACTACAGAGACATTATATGCCACGTATGACACATAGCAGTGAATCCTATGGCCAGCCATGGCCATGGGCTTATTGTTGGCCACATGAATTGCCGGAGGGTGATAAGCACTGTGCGGCCGGGAGTTCCATCCGATGGCTACTGGCACTGACTAAGCTACCAACACAAGTGCAACATTTATACGATGTGGCCCGCCCGTGTATCATCCTATGCCCCTCGGTCCTGTGAAAATGGACAGATTAACCCTTTTCTGAAACTTCAGCGCAAAGCAAATCAGATCTAAATTTTTTTTCAACAATCCAACATTTGATGGGGACAAGGACACAACGAAGGGTTGCCTAGACGCGGCTGCCAAGTCCCGCACTAGAGTGGACACGCGCCGTGAGTCGTTGATGGACGCATTGCCCAAGCCCCACTGGCTCTTACGGCGCGGAGGCGTGGGTGGGCGCTTCGACATCCTGCTGGGATTGATGGAGAGCCAACCAGACGGCTCTTTTCTCCTCGCCCGTACAAGGTTTAAGGTCTCAGTCGACGTATCCGGAGTTGTCGTACCTAGAACCGCTGCCCACCATGCCGAAAATGGCCTTAGATCTCCCGAAAGAAAGGTAGGTGGAGTTGACTAGAAGTGGAGTGCAGCGAGAAAAATGGCAAGGGTTTGATCCGGGTGCGGTTTCAGATGGGTCATGTGTGGAATCGTGGTGGATCGGTATGTGGCGGACATGTCTGGACATGACCGGGCATCCCCAAATGCACCCCATATATGGATTAGATTTGAGAGGTGCTCGACAGCTCGAACGTTTGGACTGGATTTGACAATTCGATTGGATGGCATTTTTTGGTTCGCACGGTGGGCGGACTGTCCGCCTAGATATTTGGAAAGGGTCGTAGATGCTCTAAGAACGGAAGGTCGTTTCTGTTGTTTTGGCAAGAAGATATATATGGTGCATGCATACATACATGCATTTCCAGTTCATTATATACGTACGCCATGCCTGCATTCCCACTTGATTGTACACTATATATGGCCAAATGAGTGCCTTACATCATGGACATTTTGAGGGCCTGAGGTTGCCACGAAATATCTCTGCAATTCCAGGACTCACTGTCGCGGACTTTTCTTTTCGATGAGGATCCCAGTCACATAGGTACCCACACAAGCACCCACTCTCAACAGGAGTTGTGTGGCTGGGCAATAGTAAAGTATGTAACGGTAGATCTGGCACCATTTCTCTTCGTTGAGATTTGTGTGACTGGGGCTCACTGCGGTTGTATATGTATGTATTGCACATTTAGTTTTTCGTATTTCAGGGTCAAATCATTGTATGTGTCCTACCATAGTAAAAAAAAAGTAGACGTGCATGGTACACATCTCTCTCTCTCTCTCTCTCGCTCTCTCTCTCTAATCCTTCACTTCAAATTTCTTTTCCATCATATGGATCACTCATATCTTTTTAAAATATAAGTTCATTTGTGAAATGATCCATATATTTGAATTCCTGGAGTGGAGACCATTCGAACTAGATCAATCTTGGATACATTTGAAACACATCTAAAAATTGACATTTCACATTCGATACAAAATGTGAACTTTTGAAGCTAATTACTTGTAGATGTGTAACAATTTGTTTTAAAAGAGTGAAATATGTTACTTCAAAACGCCCCTCCTGTTGAGCAAACACAAGAACAACACAAACTAACCAGGAAAAGACGCTACACTTTCGATGGATCTGGGTTATCTCCAACGCGGCCACTCAAAACGCCCGCATCCGTCTGGACCGCGCGGTCCGGATGTGTTTTGCCATCTAATGCGGTCTTGCATCCATCCGCTGGTCGGTCCAGACGTCCTTCTTTCCGCGAACCTGGACAAATTGTTACTCTTCAATTCCGGAGGGACCAACTCCGGCCGCTGCGCCGCATTGAAGCGCCGTTGTCAAAAATCGATGCCCCGCTGCTGGAATCAACCTTCCCACACCCGCCACACCACTGGAATAGACACTCCGCTTCTTACAATTCACAACATTCACGGGATAGTAAAGCTTAGGGGAAGAGAACGTGAAGGGCGGGAGAGAGAGCTCCGTCTAGGGAAAAGATACCTCTGTCGGAAGAGAGGACCCGGGGAAGAGCAGGCGGTCGCCGCTCATCTTCTTCCTGTTATTGAACGATACCACCGGCAAATGTGCTCCACTTGTTAGTGTCTATCCTCGAAGTCGTAAAATAGTGCGTTACATGGAGTTTGAGTTTGCACAAGTGCTCTTCGGTCTCTATTTTTTTTATTAGCGCATTGCAAAACAAATTTAAACTCCTCGAGTATTAGGAATTGTGCTAGAGTAGCTCTAACCCATTTACTCTCGAGACCCGCCGTTGTTTCCTGGTCAGTATGTTTGGTTTCCCTTTCATCAGGCAAGTCGTAGTGGGGAGTAACTTAGACTAGTGTCCTGCATATAATACTAGCCTATGATACTATCTTCACAGTGCAAAATAATATAGAAGTAATGTCATAGATGGTTGCATTTATTAGATTGTAAACTCATTTTGCTTTGGGTTGCGTTATGTTACTCCAAACACCTCTCTCATAATTAACTACATGCCATATAAGCAAATTTGTCCTGGAATACGCTATGTTACTAGCTAAGTGACACCCACTATGACCAGCCTCAAGGTGTGACATTCACTATTGGTACGCCAATCAAGGGGCCTATCCACGTGGTGGATTGTTTATTGTCACAGCTGTTGAGCGAATACGTCGGTCTCATTTTCCTTTGGTCGAGTGGGCCTGCGTGTCGTGTCTGCATATATATTGGCTAGGGGGGAAGGGAAGAAACTTTATTCACAAAAAAAGAGAGTGAAAATTGGATTCGATAGGGTGCCAACCAAAATCAACCTTTTTCCTCCCAAAACTTTAGGCGAGGCCTCCAAATTAAAGTACACAAAATCAGAATGGATTGATGTGCCCCCATCTACTTTTGAGCAGAGACAAGAACAACTCGAACTAACCATGAAAAAAACGCTACACCCTTGATGGATTATAAGACTGCCTGCCATAGTGGACGCTTGACCGCCTCACGTTGCCACAAAATATCCCTGCAATCGACCCACCCATGAGTTTTGTCACTTAGGGACTCACACACACCCTCTAGCAGCTAACAGTGTGCGGGCGTGTGGCACACGGATAACTGACATCTTATCTATCACCTACCTATCACAAGACCTGCAGCGTTGCATTATAGGTTGCAGATTAATTCCTTTCAGACACACTAGTGAAAGAGACTAGTGATCGACTAGAACGCAGACATAGCATAATACACGGACATAGCCATTTATATCACAAATTTATCATTTAGTATGTACATACTCCCTCCGACTCTAAATACATGCATTGAGCATAAATATTTCGTACAATATCTAGTCAAAGTCTACAAAATTATAATTATGCGGAGTGTTGTTGTGAGCAAATCTAATAGTATCTATTTTGTGTGACACAAATGACATTATTTAACTAATAATTGATGATCAAATCATGTGCTTAGATAATCAAATTATGTCTTTCTTTAAAGTCGATGATCAAACCAAGTGTAATGTTCAACATTTCATTGCACAACTTGATTTTAGTCACATAGAGAAAGCGCTGCCTGATTACTCGAGCTACAATCAAAGAGCTTTTGGTGGGCCTCCATTTTTTTCATCAAAATAACTTGATATTGGACAGCATGGAGCTTGCAGGTGCTAAAACAAAAGCATATGTATGAGTGTTCTCCGTTTACATTATGAAATGTATGCAAAGAAATATTTACCAAATATTTGCTTCTACTGAAATTATTAAATACCGGCATTTCACCTAAAGGGGAAACCATGATCGATCTAGAGTCCAGTGGTGTGGAGGAGGTTCGCTTCAACATGAGGGCACAGGAGTAGTGTGGCACCCCGATAGAGGGCCGACGCACGCCAGCCCCATGATAAGACCTGGCGCACGTCAAAGACATGATACAGCAATTCCAGGCACAAAATAGCTTTATTATATGAAATGGAGTATTACAATATTGTTGCTTACAACAATATTACATAGCTCCAAGGCTAACTAAAATGGCAGTGAAGGTCTTGGCTCAGTGGCAACGACGTCTCTGGCTGGGCTCCATAACTCACAGGATTGGCTGGGTTACGATCTAGCACGACGGGTCTCCTCCTGCAACTGGCCACGTGCAAGGCCAGATGAGTACTTTGAATATACTCGCAAGACAACCAAATACATAGCATCCAAACAAGCAGATAACAAAGTAAGCCCTATGCTATTATAAGGATTTATTCTAAACATGGCATGGAATTATCAAGAAGACATAGATCAAGTACGGCATAACATGGATTGGACATATAATCTACATAGCATGGCAATGATCACATTAGGTGCTTAAAGTGCTTACTGTTACCGAATACCAACTTACTCTCTTCTGGGTTGTCCCACAACCCTCGAAATACTCATGATCCGTTGGGCACTTCCGAACATAAGACAAGTTCTTTCATCATTATTATCATTGTTACAGTTGACCACCAAGTGAGGCCTGGATGGACTGTCCAATACCGTGGACACGGCTATTTGAATAGATTCTGCACTCTGCAGAGGTTGCCCACTTTACCCACACCATGGAGTACCCGGCCTCGTACTTAGTACATGTTCCCATTCGGATGGACCGGTGTTACTCCAACGAAACTTGCCTAACCCGTGACTCCTCCATCGTACCACTGGCAATCATCCTCCCCCGGAGTCCTGCCCTGGGTGGCCCCTGTGTCACTCCTGACACCTGCCACAGTCATGGCCAAACAACTGTCCCAAACGGAGACTCCCAGGCTAAAGATATAACTGGGCTGACAAGGTTATCGCCGCCTACCTGATCAGGGCAGCACGCACGTATAACCTTCCCTCTTTGGTGGTACAGATGAAAGAGCACAAAGCTAGACCAAGTCAACGCCGTCCCATACCAGCAAATTTGGCTGCACGGATAAGTCCGAACAGGTGACTCTGGATCAACCAACTAAGTTTGGTTTATAAATTCAGTTCAACATCTCCATCATCGCACCATTACATCAACAATTATAAGCGCGAACAATCACTTAACAATAGCATAGAAAAATCATAACAACGTTGACAAACATGGCATGAGATCAAATCATGGTACTAACATGATAACGGTATTCAAAATATTGTTACTAGCATGGCAAAATATGGCATGAAAACAAGTCATGACATTAGATGAAAAGGAATGCTAACATCTAATACAGATGACATAACAGGTGTATGCAAGTGTAGACTAACAAACGATACAGACGTACTACAATAAACACACAGGATGCAAGCAAAGTCATCACGCAAGTCCAGAGCTCATGATAAGAGGTTGGCTTGCCTGGGGCTCGATGAATACGCCCGGAAGAAATGCGATAAAACTCCGAAAAGATTTGCCGGAAAAGTTTCACTCTTGAAGGGGCTGATCGAAGGGCAAGGGCAAATGGTCATTTTCACGGTGTGAAAACATTATGAAATTGATGCCATCGGAACGGGCTCGACGAACTGAAGACGTGGGCGTTGGTTTTACCTCAATCGGAGTTACGGTCGCGAAGTTAGGGTCGTTCGTTCGTTAAGCAGAATAGTGTTCACTATAGCCCTTAATGGGTGAACGTCCATTAAATAGCCTCTTCGGCCGGCGGCTGAGAGCGAAAGCGTATTCTGGGATTTACGCTTCCGTGCGGAGAAGGCGTATTTCAGCCGTAGCAGCAGTAGAGTACGCTTTCCCAAAGGAAAAGCGCATTTCTGAAACTGCGCTTCCACTTAACAGCAAGCGGGCCCGGGTTGACTTTTCTCTCTCTAGCTGACATGCGGGCCCCGCCTCATCTCTTCTTCTCTCTCTCTCTATCTCTCTCCTTCCCCGCGTCAGGGAAACAGAGGAGCGGGGCGCTCGGCCGCCGGCGCTGCCGTTGCCTCGCCGCTCGAGGGGACCGGCCGACAAGCTTAGAGGCTCCGCCAGCCCACGCCGCGTCCAGGGGTGGCCTCAGTTGGGCTTGGGGCGGCCTGCAGCGCCGGAGCAGTGGAGGTCCGCAGCGGCCAAGGAGCTCGACGGGAAGGCCTGCGCCGACGGGTCTCCCTCACCGGGGTTGAAGGCGGCGGCGACGCGCGGACGTACAGGGGAGGCTGGGGAGCCGAGGAGAGGGGGGAAGGCCATGGGGCTAGAATCAGGAGGGGGCTGGGCGGAGGCAGAGCTCCTGCCATGGGAGCAGAGAAGGGCTCGGGGAGCTCGAGGGGAGAAGGGATGGGCTTGCTGCTGCTCGGGAGAGGCACGGGGCTCGCTACTTATAGGCGCGGGGAGGGGTCTCGCGATGGTGGCCGAAGCTCCGAGGCGCACGGCGAGGTGGCGACATTCTGGCGGAGCATCGGCGTCGGCAGAAATGTCCATGGGCTTGGGGACGAGGGGGAAAGCTTCTAGGCGGCGTACGTGTGCGGTGGAGGGCTCGTCGGCGCTCTCGGACAAGCCGGAGCCCGCCGGAGTGGGCTCACGAAGGGTCCAGAGCGCCAGTGCTCTGGTTTGGCGCACTCTGGACCCTTCCTTCCTGGAGTATATCTATGCAGCTGGATAGCACTGGAGAGTACTGAGGTGACTGAACCAAGGTCAAACAACAGCTGGCAGCCAAGTGTTTGATATGTGCAGTGGCCACCACAGTCCTCCTCTTGGCAGGATCCTAGGCAGAGGTTGATCATCCACTAAGGTGATCATCCTGGCAAAGTTTCTGCACAAATGAACAACTCTAGATGGTACCTCCTTTGTAAACTAGCAATCTGACCAGAAATGAAAATGATGATGCTGGGATCAAATGGCTAGATGAAAATGGCCCAAATTTAGTGGCGACCAATAATTTAGGCATATGAAGGCACTGTAAAAATTTCATACCATTTACATAAATAAAAATGGTACTTCCTTCACAGTGCTCCAATCTGGACAGAAACTTAGTAAATTTACTGAGGAATATTGGCTAGATGAAATGGGCTGGTTTCTGGTATCCAAGGGTAATATCTCATAATGAATCACCCTCCAAAATTTCCGCCCAAGGAGATCAAGGAATCAAGAACTTCCTTTGCAGACAGGAAATCTGGACAGAATTTGCAAAGTGGTGTTGTGCTCAAAATTTAATTGGTGGAACTTGATATTTTGATGGAAATGGTGAAGATATATCTAGGAGAAGCTCCACAAATTATTTGGGATTTTTTTCCTAGCTACCAAAATGGTAGTTCCTTTGGAAAGGCCCCAAATTGAAATATGGGCTTTAAATAGGAAAAAGCAATTTCCCCTATTTATTTATGGCCAATAATTTTATGAGAGCTCAATATGATCATAAAGAATATCTCCACAAGTTTTCATGAACTTTGAAGATGAATAAATATTTTCCTGGATTTAATTCCTCAGAAAGGCAGGAAAAGGAATTAATTCTAGATGAGAAATATTGCAGATGACTTGGCAATATTTTTGCACATCCAGGCTTTATGAGTGAGGGAGAATCTCTGAAAATTTTGTGAGGATTAACAGTGCAAGGAAAATGATGGCTCCTTTGTAAACACAAAGGCAGGATTTCCAGTTCCAATATTTTGGAACTAGGGTTTGAATGAGGTTCGGGGTTTACTGACGGAAGGTTGGCTGGCACAAGAGCATGGAAACACACTGAGAGGTTGAGGATTGTCTGGATCCACCTGGTCACTCACCAGATTCCAGAGGAAAAATTCGGGAGAGGAAAGCTAGGAAGGAATAACAGCACAAAAATCAATAACCCGATTTTTGGGGTGTTACAAACCTTCCCCCCTTAAGAGAATCTCGTCCTCGAGATTCCTAGGGTTAGCTCAGAACAAATATTACGCCTCCTGGAAAAAAACCTCTGGGTTGGGTCTTAACCTAGCAGTTGAAAACAACCAAGTTAAGAGTACCGAAAACTGGTACACCCAGATCAAGATACGGATATCGCAGGATCTACTCCACGGTTATGGGCCACTGGGTAGCCCTGACATTTTTACAAAAAGGCAGAATTTCCTTCTTCCAAAAATGCTCGGGGCACCACAAAGAACAGTGGCGCCTCTCTCGCTAACAGGTGGTCCTAGGGCCCACTGGCAGCCTTCTTCTTCTTTCTCCGGCCATCGGCTCTCTCTCGCTCCTGCGCTGTCCTGAGTGCGGCTAGGCACTGCACACGCCTAGCTCCTGGGGCATAAAGCTCCCTACGATGATAGTGCACGGCGTGCACGATGCCGACGCAAAGAGCACTCCCATCGTGGGCCAGCGCCGAGCGGCAATGCTCGTGGATTCGCCTCCTGGACGCCGGTGATCGAGCAATGCGCGGTTCACCTGGACCTCGCTCACCGTACACCGGACTTGGGCTATAAAAACGACGGCAGTTTTCTTCTTTCTTCCACCTCGCACCCTACCTCACCTCTTCTTCCTCTTCTCTTTTTTCTTCTGGTTGCAGGAGCGCAAGGCAAGGCGTTAATGGCTGACGTGGCTTCGGAGCTGATCACCATCCTCTTGGTGAGTCTGCTGGCGGCATTGATTGGCTTCTCGCTGCTGCTATGTGGGATGATCCTCGATGATCGCCGGGATGCCGCTACCCGAGTGGTGGCTCCCCGAGGCGGCGGTGATCTTGAGTACTAGGCATCAATGCAGGGACCACACTGCGGATAACTCCTCGTCGAGCAACGTCCACAATGAGTGAGTGTTGGGATAGAATCGGGGTTTAGATCTTGAACTGGAGGGGTTGTAATGGTTTATGTTTCAATAAAATTTCTCAGAATTTCTCCGAGATTGTAACCGGGCTCTGGGAAAAGATTTTGGGACCGGGGAAAAGAAATCATTGGGTAGAGCTGGTTTTCCAGAATGCTGGGTTCAGGAAAACTGGCAAATGGAGTAAGCATAGATGGGTATGGATAGGTGGCTTTGCATTCTACCCGAGTACTGCTGCAAATGTACTCAGGAGAAAGAACTTGGCGTGCAGACATTGCTCACACGATACACATGCATTTTATTTAGACTAATATGCAAGCAAATGCAAAATGCATATAGTAGCAAAATGCAGACAGAGGAAAGAAGCATATCGAGCAGATTACACTAAGGTGTTTTAATGCTAGTGGGTGTATGTACTCCTGGTATACATACACCTACACCAGCTTGCATTTCATTAGGGACTCCGGGCGAGTCCATTGTTATTAGGTGCAAGTGTTCTACTGACTAAAATCTTGTTAAGAATCCACTGCCAACTCTGTTAAACATTTCTGTTTAACAGAGTGACAGATGAACCAAGCAAACAAAGCATACATAACATTACAACAGCACACAAGCACAAGCAGTACAAGCAATACAAGCATACAACAACATACAACCTTACTAAGCAACTAACGGCAACAACTCACTCCGAACTACAGGGTCCTAATCCTAGACGCGAGGGAAGAAACAGTCTTCGCAACACGCATACTCGCGGTATCTCCTGGCTTCGCTCACTGCCGGAGCCACAAATGGGCCTACTCTTGTTGGGGCTCTCCTGGGGGACGAAGGATGAGCCAACTTCTATCTTCATCGTCGGACACCTCTATATGTTGGGGCTCAACTGCTGGAGCTGTAGTGGGAACTTGACGGAACACATCCCGACGACGAAGTCGCCGAATAGCTCCTCGAATGGAATTTGGATGGATGATGCCGGGTCGACATGGGTTCATGGATTGCGAGGGTGGTACTAGCGGCGAAGGTGGCACTGGGTTTGGCGACAGGGAACTGGTGGCCTGGGATGCAGTTTGACGAGCCTCATGGTATGCTTCCATAACAACCCGAAGGGTGTCACGGTCAACGGATTTAAACTCTCCAAGAATGCCAGAGAGCAGTAGCCCCTGGGCAGCGATGAACTGAACCAGGCAAGCTATTGCTAGGTCAGCATCTTCGACTGTGCTGAAGAACTCACAGCCTGTGCTGGATGCAGAGGGAAAGTAGCGAAACTCCCGCATCTCTGCTACTTGCGGACACTGGAAACTAAGACGAGCGATGGCTTCCGCAGCAGCTATCTGGACAGCCAATGCGGGGGTGGGCATGGGTTTGCCCTAAAAAATCATGGGCTTCCCATCTGCTGCTGGACCTGGATTGATATGCGCCTTCGCATAGAATCGGCAAAGGTGGGGAACGGGTTCCGATTGGAACACCAGATACACCGAAGGAGTACTACAGCCAATAGCTTGAGTGAGCATACTCGAAAGAATGGGCGGAAAGCCGGGATAACCATCAGCCAAAGTTCGGCTATGGAAAGTGGGTGCTCTGGAGGAACTAGCCATGGCTGCTGGTTTGAGGATACTAGTCTGGGTTCTCTTGCGGGGATCTGGCTTACTGAATGAGGAGAGCTGCGACTCGCAGGTGGGAGGGGTTAAATAGGCAGTCAGGCTGGGACACACCAGCATGGCGTAGATCCTTCTCGTGCCGGGTAGAAGATACGCCGGCACGGCCGACAACTGGGTAGGGTCGCAGTCTAATCCAGGGTGGCTGGGTGGGCGGACAGCTGGGTAGGGGCACGTCCATTCCGACTGCGCCGCCTGTAGTTCAACAGTGGCCGTGTCGGATATCAGCGATGGGCCAACTCTATAGGACTCACTACCGGTTGAAAATAGGGGTGGTTTGGTGCTAGGGTAACCTACAGCCAGCCTGACTCTGATACCACGTCCTGTGGCACCCCGATAGAGGGCCGACGCACACCAACCCTAGGATAAAACCTAGCGCACGTCAAAGACATGATACAGCAATTCCAGGCACAAAATGGATTTATTATATGAAATGGAGTATTACAATACTGTTGCTTACAACAATATTACATATCTCCAAGGCTAACTAAAATGGCAGCGAAGGTCTTGGCTTAGTGGCAACGACGTCTCTGGCTGGGCTCCATAACTCACAGGACTGGCTGGGTTATGATCTAGCACGACGGATCTCCTCCTGCAACTGGCCACGTGCAATGCCAGGTGAGTACTTTGAATGTACTCGCAAGACAACCAAATACATAGCATCCAAGCAAGCAGATGACAAAGCAAGCCCTATGCTATTATAAGGATTTATTCTAAACATGGCATGGAATTATCAGGAAGACATAGATCAAGTACGCCATAACATGGATCAGACATATAATCTACATAGCATGGCAATGATCACATTAGGTGCTTAAAGTGCTTACTATTACTGAATACCAACTAACTCTCTTCTGGGTTGTCCCACAACCCTCGAAATACTCATGATCCGTTGGGCACTTCCGAACATAAGACAAGTTCTTCCATCATTATTATCATTGTTACGGTTGACCACCTAGTGAGGCCTAGACGGACTGTCCAATACCGTGGATGTGGCTATTCGAATAGATTCTACACTCTGCAGAGGTTGCTCACTTTACCCACACCATGGAGTACCCGGCCTCGTACTTAGTACATGTTCCCATTCGGGTGGACCGGTGTTACTCCAACGAAACTTGCCTAACCCGTGACTCCTCCATCGTACCACCGGCAATCATCCTCCCCCGGAGTCCTACCCTGGGTAGCCCCTGTGTCACTCCTGACACCTGCCACCGTCGTGGCCAAACAACTGTCCCAAACGGGGACTCTCGGGCTAAACATACAACTGGGCTCACAAGGTTATCACCGCCTACCTGATCAGAGCAGCACGCACGCATAACCTTTCCTCTTTGGTGGTACAGATGAAAGAGCACAAAGCTAGACCAAGTCAAGGCCGTCCCATACCAGCAAATGTGGCTGCACGGATAAGTCCGGACAGGTGACTCTGGATCAACCAGCTAAGTTTGGTTTATAAATTCAGTTCAACATTTCCATCATCGCACCATTACATCAACAATTATAAGCGCGAACAATCACTTAACAATAGCATAGAAAAATCATAACAACGTTGACAAACATGGCATGAGATCAAATCATGGTACTAACATGATAACGGTATTCAAAATATTGTTACTAGCATGGCAAAATATGGCATGAAAACAAGTCATGACATTAGATGAAAAGTAATGCTAACATCTAATACAGATGACAAAACAGGTGTATGCAAGTGCAGACTAACAAACGATACAGACGTACTACGATAAACACACAGGGTGCAAGCAAAGTCATCACGCAAGTCCGGAGCTCATGATAAGAGGTTGGCTTGCCTGGGGCTCAATGAATACGCCCGAAAGAAGTGCGATAAAACTCCGGAAAGATTTGCCGGAAAAGTTTCCCTCTCGAAGGGGCTGATCGAAGGGCAAGGGCAAATGGTCATTTTCACGGTGTGAAAACATTATGAATTTGATGCCATCGGAATGGGCTCGACGAACTGAAGACGTGGGCGTTGGTTTTACCTCAATCGGAGTTACGGTCGCGAAGTTAGGGCCGTTCGTTCGTTAAGCAGAATAGTGTTCACTATAGCCCTTAATGGGTGAACGTCCATTAAATAGCCTCTTCGGCCGGCGGCTGAGAGCGAAAGCGTATTCCGGGATTTACGCTTCCGTGCGGAGAAGGCGTATTTCAGCTGTAGCAGCAGTAGAGTACGCTTTCCCAAAGGAAAAGCACATTTCCGAAACTGCGCTTCCACTTAACAGCGAGCGGGCTCGGGTTGACTTTTCTCTCTCTAGCTGACGTGCGTGCCTCGCCTCATCTCTTCTTCTCTCTCGCTCTCTCTCTCCTTCCCCGCGTCAGGGAAACAGAGGAGGAGCGGGGAGCTCGGCCGCCGGCGCTGCCGTCGCCTCGCCGCTCGAGGGGATCAGCCGACAAGCTCAGAGGCTCCGCCAGCCCACGCCGCGCCCGGGGGTGGCCTCAGTTGCGCTCGGGGCGGCCTGCAGCGCCGTAGTAGTGGAGGTCGCGATGGCCAAGGAGCTCGACGGGAAGGCCTGCGCCGGCGGGGCTCCCTCGCCGGGGTTGAAGGCGGCGGCGACGCGCGGACGTACAGAGGAGGCTGGGGAGCCAAGCAGAGGGAGGGGGGAGGCCACGGGGCTGGAATCGGGAGGGGGCTGGGCGGAGGCAGAGCTCCTGCCATGGGAGCAGAGAAGGGCTCGGGGAGCTCGAGGGGAGAAGGGATGGGCTTGCTGCTGCTCGGGAGAGGCTCGGGGCTCGCTACTTATAGGCGCAGGGAGGGTTCTCGCGACGGTGGCCGAAGCTCCGAGACGCACGGCGAGGTGGCGACGTTCTGGCGGAGCATCGGCGTAGGCAGAAACGTCCATGGGCTTGGGGACGAGGGGGAAAGCTTCTAGGCAACGAACGTGTGCGGTGGAGGGCTCGTCGGCGCTCCCGGACAAGCCGAAGCCCGCCGGAGAGGGCTCCTGAAGGGTCCAGAGCGCCAATGCTCTGGTTTGGCGCGCTCTGCACGAAGTCATCGCATGGCCACGGCAGTGCCACGCCCTGCTCGATGTCAAACAATGTCCAGGGTGTTCTCCTTCCTTCCTGGAGTATATCTATGCAGCTGGATAGCACTGGAGAGTTCTGAGGTGACTGAACCAAGGTCAAACAACAGCTGGCAGCCAAGTGTTTGATATGTGTAGTGGCCACCACAGTCCTCCTCTTGGCAGGATCCTAGGCAGAGGTTGATCATCCACTAAGGTGATCATCCTGGCAAAGTTTCAGCACAAATGAACAACTCTAGATGGTACCTCCTTTGTAAACTAGCAATCTGACCAGAAATGAAAATGATGATGCTGGGATCAAATGGCTAGATGAAAATGGCCCAAATTTGGTGGGGACCAATAATTTAGGCATATGAAGGCACTGTAAAAATTTCATACCATTTACATAAATAAAAATGGTACTTCCTTCACAGTGCTCCAATCTGGACAGAAACTTAGTAAATTTACTAAGGAATATTGGCTAGATGAAATGGGCTGGTTTCTGGTGTCCGAGGGTAATATCTCATAATGAATCACCCTGCAAAATTACAGCCCAAGGAGATCAAGGAATCAAGCACTTTCTTTGCAGACAGGAAATCTGGACAGAATTTGCAAAGTGGTGTTGTGCTCAAAATTTAATTGGTGGAACTTGATATTTTGATGGAAATGGTGAAGATATATCTAGGAGAAGCTCCACAAATTATTTGGTATTTTTCCTAACTACCAAAATGGTAGTTCCTTTGGAAAGGCCCCAAATTGAAATATTGGCTTTAAATAGGAAAAAGCAATTTCCCCTATTTAATTATGGCCAATAATTTTATGAGAGCTCAATATGATCATAAAGAATATCTCCACAAGTTTTCATGAACTTTGGAGATGAATAAATTTTTTCCTGGATTTAATTCCTCAGAAAGGCAGGAAAAGGAATTAATTCTAGATGAGAAATATTGCATATGACTTGGCAATATTTTTGCACATCCAGGGTTTATGAGTGAGGGAGAATCTCTGGAAATTTTGGGAGGATTAACAGAGCAAGGAAAATGATGGCTCCTTTGTAATCACAAAGGCAGGATTTCCAGTTCGAATATTTTGGAACTAGGGTTTGAATGAAGTTCGGGGTTTACTGTAGGAAGGTTGGCTAGCACAAGAGCATGGAAAGGCACTGAGAGGTTGAGGATTGTCTGGATCCACCTGGTCACTCACCAGATTCCAGAGGAAAAATTCGGGAGAGGAAACCTAGGAAGGAATAACAGCACAAAAATCGATAACCCGATTTTTGGGGTGTTACAAACCTTCCCCCCTTAAGATAATCTCGTCCTCGAGATTCCTAGGGTTAGCTCAGAACAAATATTACGCCTCCTGGAAAAAAGCCTCTGGGTTGGGTCTTAACCTAGCAGTTGAAAACAACCGAGTTAAGAGTACCGAAAACTGGTACACCCAGATCGAGATACGGATATCGCGGGATGTACTCCATGGTAGGGGCCGCTGGGTAGCCCTGACATTTTTAGAGAAAGGCAGAATTTCCTTCTTCCAAAAATGCTCGGGGCACCACAAAGAACAGTGGCCTCTCTCGCTGACAGGTCGGCCTAGGGCCCACTGGTAGCCTTCTTCTTCTTTCTCTGGCCAACGGCTCTCTCTCGCTCCTGCACTGTCCTGAGTGCGGCTAGGCTCTGCGCACGCCTAGCTCCTGGGGCATAAAGCTCCCTACGATGATAGTGCGTGGCGTGCACGAGGCCGACGCAGAGAGCACTCCCATCGCGGGCCAGCGCCGAGCGGCAATGCTCGCGGATTCGCCTCCTGGACGCCGGTGATCGAGCGATGCGCGGTTTTCTTATTTCTTCCACCTCGCACCCTACCTCACCTCTTCTTCCTCTTCTCTTTTTCCTTCTGGTTGCAGGAGCGCGAGGCAAGGCGTTAAAGGTGGACGTGGGTTCGGAGCTGATAACCATCCTCTTGGTGAGTCTGCTGGCGGCATTGATTGGCTTCTCGCTGCTGCTGTGTGCGATGATCCTCGATGATCGCCGGGATGCCGCTACCCGAGTGGTGGCTCCCCGAGGCAGCGGTGATCATGAGGACTAGGAATCAATGCAGGGACCACACTGCGAGGTAACTCCTCGTCGAGCAAAGTCCACAATGAGTGAGTGTTGGGATAGAATCGGGGTTTAGATCTTGAACTAGAAGGATTGTAACGGTTTATGTTGCAATAAAATTTCTCAGAATTTCTCCGAGATCGCAACCGGGCTCTGGGAAAAGAATTTGGGACCGGGGAAAAGAAATCATTGGGTAGAGCTGGTTTTCCAGAATGCTGGGTTCAGGAAAACTGGCAAATGGAGTAAGCATAGATGGGTATGGATAGGTGGCTTTGCATTCTACCCGAGTACTGCTGCAAATGTACTCAGGAGAAAGAACTTGGCGTGCAGACATTGCTCACACGATACACATGCATACTATTCAGACTAATATGCAAGCAAATGCAAAATGCATATAGTAGCAAAATGCAGATAGAGGAAAGAAGCATATCGAGCAGATTACACTAAGGTGTTTTAATGCTAGTGGGTGTATATACTTCTGGTATACATACACCTACACCAGCTCGCATTTCATTAGGGACTCCGGGCGAGTTCATTGTTATTAGGTGCAAGTGTTCTACTGACTAAAATCTTGTTAAGAATCCACTGCCAGCTCTGTTAAACATTTCTGTTTAACAGAGTGATAGATGAACCAAGCACGCAGAGCATACATAACATTACAACAGCACACAAGCACAAGCAGTACAAGCAGTACAAGCAATACAAGCATACAACAACGCACAACCTTACTAAGCAACTAATGGCAACAACTCACTCCGAACTACAGGGTTTATGAGTGAGGGAGAATCTCTGGAAATTTTGGGAGGATTAACAGAGTAAGGAAAATGATGGCTCCTTTGTAAACACAAAGGCAGAATTTCTAGTTCCAATATTTTGAAACTAGGGTTTGAATGAGGTTCGGGGTTTACTGACGGAAGGTTGGCTGGCACAAGAGCATGAAAAGGCACTGAGAGGTTGAGGATTGTCTCGATCCACCTGGTCACTCACCAGATTCCAGAGGAAAAATTCGGATGAGGAAAGCTTGAAAGAAATAACAGCAAAAAAATCGATAACCCGATTTTTGGGGTGTTACAAGTAGGAGAGTGATGTCGCCCTTTCTGACCTTTCAACAGCGACTCCACGTGATGAGCAGGACACGAGTGATGCTGCTCCCTCTCTCTAACCTTGGTGCTGCATGGGACCATCTGTTGTGACAAACTTACAAAGACACAAATATTTGCGCAGAAGTAACTAGCAATATATGTGTGGTTGGGAACGACGGTGTACATTTACGGTTAAGTGATGGGACACCTGTTTTGTTGGGCAAGCTACTAGCTAGTGACTCTTGAAAGGGAGTACAACTAATTAATCGGGGAGATGCTGAAACCCTTGGCGGTTACTTGATGCAACGGATTCCTTCATTGTATGTAGGTGTTTTTCGTCTTGTGTTAGTATTTTTCTTTTTCTTTTGCCAAGGTTGCATAATGCACTTGAACTTTGAAAGCATGGCGTCTAGGATTCCAAGAACAACGTCGTCACCAGATAAGGTCGCCGACGTTGGTCGCCAGCCCACGCAATATTAAGGTCCCGAACTGTCGGTCGAGTACACTCTCGCAATTGGACATGTACATTTTTTTTTCTGGGATGGACATGCATATTGTCAATTGATCATCCCATTGTTAGAGTGTGGGAAAAAATGAAGGCTTCTCAGGCCGTTTGATTCTGGGCTGTCGGATTAGCCTTCCAAAACAGTCCTGACCGTCGTATCTTCACCTGGAGCGATCCTGGCCGTCGGATCGTGGATGACACTGCTACAATGAATAGTGACTATCTTTTTGCAACCGAGCTAGCGCCCTACTTCTCCATGACAGACAGGTCCCAGGCGTGGCGGGCCGCCTCTGTCAGTGGCTGCGGAGGGCGGGTTCTTCCGGTGCTGGTTTAAATGGGTGCAGGGGTCGTGCCACCACCGGTAGTTTTCAATGCCCACCAAGGGTATTTTCAATGCCATCCATCTTCACGTCTCCTCGAGCCGTCGAGTAACAGAGAGCTGCTGACCGCGATGGATAAGGAGATCCATTACGAGCCGTCGCCGCATCTTCTCCCCTCCAGTGCACCTCCGCCCCCGCTCCCTTGCCTGGCGGCGCTCCGCCCGCGTCTCCCTCCCCTCCACACCCCACCCGCGCCCCGCGCCCCCACCACCCCGCCCGCGTCTCCCTCCCCTCCACACCCCACCCGCACCCCGCATCTCTCTCGCCCGGAGCGGCAGGCAGGAGGCGGAGAGGACGACCGCCACCCACCACCACCGGCGCCCACCGAGTTCCCCACGTCGCCATCGCCGCCGCAGTCCGATCCGACCCACCGACCGACAGGCCGGCTTGGCCACGATGCTGCTCCTTCTTCTCCTTCACTTACTGCTGCTCCTTCTCCTCTCAACGCTGCTGCTGCTGCTCCTCGGCTTACAACTGCTGCCTCTTCTCTCCTCTGTTCCCTACTGCTTCTCCTTCTCTGAACCTGAACCCTTGCTGCTGCTCTCTCTCTCTCTCTCTCTCTCTCTGAATCTCCCTTCGCTGCTACTCTGCTTTCCTTGCTGCTGCTCCTCCTCAACGCCCCCTGCTGCCTCTGTTTCTCCTCTGAACCTGAACCCTTGCTGCTCCCTCTCTCTCTCTGAATTTTCTGTAAGCTGAGATGTGTAAAACTTTTTAATGTTCAGATTCTAAGAGTGCTTGCAACCTGCTATATGTTTAGTTGGTTCGCCATGTGCTTCCTCATTGCATTGGTGCCGCTCGAACCCTGCTCGTGTCTGGACGCGTGCTCGTCTGGGTCGTCGTGGGTACCGCGAACGACCGGGTCGTGTCGCAGCTCGATTTCGATTCTGCTTTGCTGATCGCCATGGGCAAAACTCCCAAAATGATTTGATTCACCAACCCGGGTTTGACCAAAATGTAGCTTGACCTGCTAGGTTTGGGGGAAAACTCACAACCTGATTTCGTCAATTCTGAATCCATATCATTGATCGGCTGTGACATTGTGAGAACTTGAGTCATGGGGTGTTTGTAAGTGATCGATGCTAGCACGCACCAATGGCATTGTTGTGTGGTGTTTGTAAGGGGCTGGTGCTAGGGATTTCCACAGTGCGTTGCTATGGCATTAATTAACATGCGCATTGTCAATTCTGCCCGCAGTAGTAGAGGATGGGTGTGATATCACGGAAGGTCCTGCCAGCGTGCGGGGCCCTGTGCTACTTCTGCCCCGGGCTCAGGGCACGGTCCAGGCAACCCGTTAAGCGGTACAAGAAGATCCTTGCCGAAGTCTTCCCCAGAACACAGGTTGGGTCATCTCCGTCTTTCATGTTACCATGATGCGGCATTAGCCGATGTTTCGATGTTCCGGATCAATGTAAAAATCATCTTGTGCTTTTGCGATGTAGGACGAAGAACCAAATGAGAGAAGGATCGGGAAGCTGTGCGAGTACGCCACCAAGAACCCTCTTCGAATGCCCAAGGTTCCCCCTCTTCTCTTCAGAACCTGAAATGTTTACTCAATTGTTTTGGTAACTTGCGTGCATTCTAATGTGTGTTCATATTTTAGCAGATTACAGTTTACCTGGAGCAAATGATTTACAAGGAATTAAGAGCCGAGCAGTATGGTTTTGCAAAAGTGGTGATGCTGATATACCGCAGATTACTGGTTTCTTGCAAAGAACAAATGTCTGTCTTACTTCCCAACTATCTTTTTGCTCATGTCACTAGATTCCATAAGATTATTTGCAGCAATGAACACCATCCTAGTGATATTTATTAGATGTGAATACAGTTTAATATTATATCTGAATGGCTATAAACATGAAGGTGATTTGCTCAATGCAGGCCACTGCTTGCGAGTAGCTTACTAAGCATTGTACACACACTTCGTCCACCTCTCCTCACATTCCCCTCCACTCCCCTGACCTAGCCCCTCCTCTACGCCGCCGTTACCGTCTTACTATCTGTATTAGCCACTACACCTATCCATCTACTATCACAGTTACCGTCTTACTATCTGTATTAGCCAAATTGTTCCAGGTCTTTCTAACTGTTTCATGGATATCTTCTATGAACCAGAGCACATTGTTCTGCGCTCCGAGCAAGCGCCACTGATGCTACAATAGATCAAAGGTACTGGTTTTTCAGATCTTTGGCTACATATATTGGCTAACCATGGATCCAGTTTATCTGTTTACTTTATTTTGTTCTGAGCTTACAAACTGATAGCCACGGATCTTCTTTCCTTTTGCATTTACTTGCATCTTTCTTTATACACCTCTTCTTTTTCCAAGCCATCAGCTGCAAATAGTTGACTGATACAGATGCTGAACATCTTTCATTTTCTTTATTTTCCACGCAGTTCTGAAATTGTGAGCATTCATATACAATCTTTGGATCAAACAACAAAGGCAGCACACATAATTACAAGGTAATAGAAAGTTCTTGGCCTTTTCTTTCTCTGTTCCTTTCTTCTTTGTGACAATATCATCCATGTCATGATCCTAACTTGACCAAAATATACTGTACTAATGAACATATAGGCCTAAAAGCGCTATAGATATACTTCGACGAATTTTCTCATACATATCCTATGAGTGCTTTCAGCACATTTTAGAGTCCTGTCAAATATTTCTGTTGTTGACCAGAGATGAATAATTTTTCTTTATGCATCCATACTGTTTTCATACATATTATGCAGTCCGCTTTAGGTACATTCTAGCCCTTTTCTTCTTTTGTTTATATAATTTGAAAACTGCCAGCAATCATGTAAACTATTTGGACCAAGTAGCAGCAGTGACTAAAACAAGAGTGAGACAGCAAAAAAATGATCCCTTTCTCACGTTATTGTCTATGCTATACTTTCCATCTCCGCTGATTATCCTGCTCTGATGTACACACTTATCACATATTGTGCAGTTTGCATTAGTTGTTCTCCTAAATACTCCTACATTCTCCATATTGGTGATTATTCCAAGGAGTACTTTTTTTGTTCTGCGCATCGATATTATTCCATACGATTGTATCATTTTTCTTAAAGAAACCATCTTTACCTACAGCCCCCTGTTCGGTAGTCATTTGAAGCTATTTTCCTTAATGTGTTCTAACCTATTAGGATGCATAGCAGAAGCTGGTGTGTTACTACAGTATCAGTTGTTACGACTTATGTGTGGAGCTCTGGATGCTTTACAAGGCGCCGCTCGTCGAGACAAAAGAAAACTAGGCGAAGCTCTGGATGCTCCATTAAGTAAGCACCCACTTCTTACCTATCTATTTAATTAGTTGTCTATTGAATTGGTCTGTAAAAACTATTCTTCATGTATTCTTCAATGCCTACTGAAATCTTGCTCCTCAAGATTGACATATTTCGCTATTATTATGATCTATGAACGGCTTCTGTTTAGATTAGATTTTAGAGAGTACGTAAAAACGATGTAAACAGCTGATTTTCCAAAAAAAAAAAATCAAATTTGCTCTGCTATTCGTGCTTTTACCTTATAAAAGGGGTTCTGATCATGTCGTTGCCTTCTTTAATTGTACCAGACACTTGATGTGTGGCGGTATGTGTTCTGCTTAGCACCCTGGAGTCCTGGACCCACTCTGAAGACAAAGCATGGTGTAGTAGCAATTGAATTTTCTCCTTAGAACCATGGAGTCATGCAACAATTTCTGTCCAGATTGTAGTGCTTTTGGCATACTTCATTCCACTGCCTTTTGTAATTACTTTGACGAACCGCTATGTACTGAACCAATTTATATCTATGCTATGCTTCTAATGTAAACTTGCTATATTAGACTCGCCATTTTCAGCGATCACTTTTCTTTCCCTTTGCGCCGGTGGGTATTTACAAAAATATATAATCTACCTTGCTATAGACCTATGTAATTGTTAGGGTAAAACTGATCATTGCATTTAGATCTTACGAAATTGAAATGTTGTATGTTTGTCTTGGTTTTTTTTATCCATGGTGCTTTTCATTGGGTTGCTGGTGTTTTAAAGGCATTAGATTCATGGTATTTTCAGCAAGGAAAAATGATCAGCTATTCGTATTCCTCTAAACTGATTAATTTATTTTGTAATTACACTTTTGTTTCTTTCTACGGTGAACAAAATCTATCAGGTCCACTCATGCTGCATTGGGCTCAATCTTGCGCCTATCCCCTCCCCCTCCCACTCTTCGTTTATCTGTCCGTCTATCTTTCACTTCCTTTCCTTGCTGAATTTCTATCAGATTGACCATGACTCAGATGAACAAACAGTAGATGGAAACCAGTCCAAATACAATTTACTATATGCTGCCGCGCTTGATTTGGAAGATCATCGGTTTGCCAATATTAATTTCCTGCTAATTGATACACATATGAGTACAGAGAAATTATCAGCCGTACGAGTAAATTAAGATGTGGTGAAAATGTATAAGTTTGGTTTTACTGTACCCTCTGGTTTTGATTACCAATGTGGTTGCTTTATGTTTATACTATAACATATCTTATTAGGTACTCCCTCCATCCCAAAATAAGTGACTCAACTTTGTACTAGGTTTAGTACAAAGTTAGTACAAAGTCGAGTCACTTATTTTGGGACGGAGGGAGTACATGCTAACAGCAATCCTCTTGGTTTAAATTTGATAGTTACCAAGGCTTCTCTTGGTTCTACTGTACTCTGAATTGTATTGATAATTTCGTAATTGACATGCTGATTGGTTTAGTTATTCTGGTTGATGACCAGTAGTTAAGACTCTGCAGTGAACCATGCCTTTGTGAGAGGACCAATAAAAAAGGTAACACAATGGCATGGCATAGTAGTATGTAGCAGTTCTTTCGCTATAACGGCTTATAATTATCATCGGATTTTAGTATCAGTATTTCTCAGAAAACAATATGTATACATCGTATCTGAATTTCATATTTCCTCTGTTTGGATCGGCTATTGGCAAACGTAAAAACTAAACAGAACCAGGTCATGTTATCAGAAATACAATTGCTCGGGTTTCCCTAGAGGCAATAATAAATGTTATTGATTATCTCCCTGTTCATAATTAGGTTTATGTTCCATGCTATAACTGCTATGGTTCTCGAGTCTACAATAACCACGAGGCTCGGAGGAAGACTCATATGCACGTGTGGAATAATAAACGGTAAAATGTATTCCTAGTCTGGCCTCTGAGACTAGCTCAAGTGTTGCATGATGGTTCTGTTTTCCTGATCATGGGCATGACTATGCCGGCAACTTTGAGGGCACAATGTTAGAAGAACATTTGTGTTGAATCGACCCGATTGATGTTATGCTATGAGATTCATTCGTCACAAGTTAATGGTTAATAACACAGAGATGGTTAATGTTTGCATGATTCCTCAGACCATGAGAGTATCGAGTTTCTTCGTGCTTGACTCATGAACTTTGGGGTTTGTTAAACGTCATCCGTAACTGGATGGCTATTACGGCGGCTTACGGGTTCATGGGAAAGTATGTCAAGTAACTTGATAGCTCAAGATTGGGATTTGCTCCTCCGACGATGGAGAGATATCTCTGGGCCCTCTCGGTGTTACGGTATCCATCATCGTCTGGCCAGACACCTTGTGATTTGATCACGGGGATGCCGGAACACGGTAACGAGAAAAGAGAACAATACCGGTAACGAGGTAACTAGCATAGTGGACAAGTTGTTGATCCACGGGAATGCCAACATGTCTCACCTCGGGTATTTGTAACATATCGCGAAGCAACAGGAATAGCACACGGCAACTGGAGGTTCACTCGAATATTCATTCGTGTGGGTATAGGGGTCAATATGGGTGTCCACGGCTCCGATGTTGATCATTGATCGGAAGGGGTTCCGTGTCATGTCTATACTTCACCGAACCTATAGGGTCACACGCTTAAGGGTCATCTATCTGCTGAATACTAGACAGGGAGTCTGAGAGAAAATCACCGAAAAAGTTTCGGACACCGAAAAAGTTTCGGACAGCAAAAAAGTTCCGCAGAGAGAACACCGGATGAGTTTCGGTGAAACTGAAAAGTTGTTTCGGGGTATTCCATTAAGTCAAATTGGTTTCGGCACATGCCTGATAATTCTTGGAGGGTGCCAGAATCATTCTGGAAACTTTTGGGAATTTTCTGGAAGAAAAACCGGAAATGTTCCGGAGCTGCTGGAACCGCTTCAGATGCTTTTCGCAGATGAAATCACTAAACTGGAATTGTTCCAGAACGCGTTGAAAATTATTTTAGTGGGTACTGGAAATGTTCTAAGCCCACATAAATATTTTCAGTTCGAACGGACGCTGAAAAATGTCGTCATTAATAGTGAAAGTACTTTTTGGGTTACTTTTTGGAAAGCCATTATTTTGGGCTTTGTCCCAAGATATTTTTGGGGGTGACATGGATGGATGAGGCCCCCTTGGGGGGCCCCTACAAGGTGTTGGCCGGCCACAATGGGGCTCCTCCTTGGAGCCCCCACTTGTCTCTTGGTTTCACACTTGTGCCCTTGTGGAAGGACTCCATTCATGTGGTTTTTGGGTTTTTGTGAAAAACTACCCTACCCCTTGGGATTTCCTATAAATAGAGGTGGAGGGGCAGCCCTCCACACTCACTCCTTCTCACATACAAGTGCCATTGCAATGATCTGGCTTCTCTCTCCCTCCCAGCGAAATAGTTTCGTAGAGCCGAAAGGCTGTCTGGGTTCCGGTGGGAACTAGTTCTCGACGGCGAAGCCCTGCCGGATAGATGACACCGTATGTGTGCAACTCTGTAGAGAGGTCGTAGTTTCGATCTTAGTGCCCGAGGGGCTGTTCGTAAGTGCCTCCCGAAGGGCTGTCCAAGTGACGGTCCAAGTTCTGTGAGTCCTCCCGAAGGGCTGTCCGAGTGACCGTTCGAGTTTCGAAGGTCCTCCCGAAGGGCTGTCCGCGACACCGTCCGGGGGACTGTTCGACCGCCTCCCGGAGGGCTGTCCGAAGGGAAGACGAGGGTATACATCCTCGCGGTTGGGAGGTTGTAAATCCTAGCTGCGGGGATCTGCACCGCCGATCGTCATCGACTCTACTTCCGCTGCGCTACGAGTCGGTAACGAAAATGATCAAACCTTGTATGCAGTCTCCATAGTGGTCCTGGGCTGGTGCGTAGGTCGGAAATTTTTTGTTTTCTGCTGCGTTACCCTACAGTTACCAAGGCTTCTCTTGGTTCTACTGTACTCTGAATTGTATTGATAATTTCGTAATTGACATGCTGATTGGTTTAGTTATTCTGGTTGATGCCCAGTAGTTAAGACTCTGCAGTGAACCATGCCTTTGTGAGAGGACCAATAAAAAAGGTAACACAATGGCATGGCATAGTAGTATGTAGCAGTTCTTTCGCTATAACGGCTTATAATTATCATCGGATTTTAGTATCAGTATTTCTCAGAAAACAATATGTATACATCGTATCTGAATTTCATATTTCCTCTGTTTGGATCGGCTATTGGCAAACGTAAAAACTAAACAGAACCAGGTCATGTGATCAGAAATACAATTGCTCGGGTTTCCTTTGATGGCATAGGTAGTTTGGCAGGTTAGTAAAACTAATTGAACGATGTAATAGTCTATAAGATGTATCAGTTTGCCGTGTGATCCTTTTGCATATGTTTACGATGGATACTCGATGCGCTCGGTTCATACCATTGCTGATACTTACCTTCTCTTGCTGATTTCCCCAAATCATGCACGTAGCTATTTTAGTATGCGTTAGGCAATCTCCCTTTGTTAAAAAGCATATATGTATGTCACCTTTTGTGTGAGTGAAATATCCATCAGCATTGTACTGGACCATATGCCATTTGTATTAAATTTGATGTTTTCTACTGAACCATATTTAACTTTGTAATGTATTTTGATTCTTTGTACATGATTAATGCTTCCCTGAGAAACTGTCGCTGATCACCTTAGACAGTCAGGATGCACCAAGGTGCTTCCTACGGGGTTACTATTACAAGTGTTGGCTTCCTCATGTGTCTTTGAGACATCCTAATGCTGGATCAGTGGTCTCAGTCTTTCCTTTTGTATCTGTTTGCTGCCACTCTACCACTTTCTCTTTTTGTACCACCTTAATTGTAGTTATGGATGCAACTATGGTCGCTTGATGGCTAATAAAATTGTCGGACATAAGGTTGGATTGCTTTGAGTTGTAATTCTGATGAAATTTTTTTTTTGATGAAAAGGGGTTTCCCCCCGCCCCATTTTTATAAAAAAACGGAGCAACACAAGTCTCCAGAACTGTTACAAGCGAATTCTGATGAAAATGCCCATTGGATTGTTGCATCCTCATGTTGTTCTTACACCTTTGCTTTGATAGCTTTATTACCAGGTTGGATATGACCGCACCTGAATATGACGGCACCCGGCACGGGTGCGGGGGTGCGACAAGCCGCATTTTCCATCTAGTGATCTTTATTGGAAAAAACCGACATCACATGAGAGCTTCTACATGGTCAATTAACAGTCAACTCACGATAGTGGCATATCTGTACGCAGTACAAAATTCCAGTGGCATATTTGGCAGAGGGAAATTTTCAATGACATATGAGGATACGGGCAAGTTTTAAGTGGCATATATGGAATTCACCCAATAAAATATGTTAGGAGGGCCTGCATTACACCTGTTTTCTATGCAGGCTAATGACTAGCGAAAAATATTTGTGTCCTGTGAGATTCAAAATCTTGACCTCCCCTCTCATCCCAAAGGAACCAACCAACTGACGTAGTGTGCGCTTGTGCTACAAAATAAGTTGGTTATTTAATTATATAGTCCCACGTAAATTCTTTGCACGAGAACATCAATTTATATACATTTGTCAATTGCGTGGAAATCGGGAAGCCACTTCAAGAACTAAGGAACAGAGCGAGTTGGCTCTAACTAAATGGAATTGTTGGATTTGCATGGATGGTCGCTTCAAATTAAATTAAGCGGGATTATGAGTAGCACCAGAGTTTGGATTGTCGGTACGAACAAGAGACCCTATAATTAACAAATTAATCCTTTCGGAGTCCATCAATATGGTGTTAGTAATCCATTTTTAAGACATCCGTGAGATAACCCCAAAAATGGGAGGAAGTTGATTTCAACCTCGGCATGCGTCTTCTTGTCGCCGTCAGGTGGCATTGTCCGTATATTGTCGTGTCACATTGATATAAACGTTTTTGGTGAACATGTCAATTACATCTCCCGTTACAACGCACAGACATATGTGCTAGTATATTATAAGCACAAATAAGCGTGTGGGCCACGTGCCAGGCACGGCCCGATTAGATATGTGCCGGGCCGGGCACACATGCTAACGGGCTGGCATGTGGCCTCGGGCCAGGTTTGCACGAGACAAGTCCTTGTAAACGGGCCAAGCAGCAGGTGACGCAGAGACTGGGTTGGACCAGACCACCATGGAAATCTTCTCCACGACATTCCATCCATCCCCACTCCCTCGCCGCCGCCGCCGCCGTCCGGCGCGCCAACATCGCTGCCATGCTCCGCCTCCGGGGCTGCATCCTCCCCCGCCTCCTCTCATCTGCCGCCACCTCCCTCCACCGCCTCCTCTCGGCGGCCGCGCCTGCCGTTTCTCCGAGCCCCAGCTTCGCCGTGGAGGAGTACCTCGTCGCCACCTGCGGCCTCACCCCAGCGCAGGCCCGCAAGGCCTCCCCCAAGGTCTCCCACCTCAAGTCCCCATCCAACCCCGACGCCGTCCTCGCCTTCCTCGCCGGCCTCGGCCTCTCCGCCGCCGACGTCGCCGCCCTCGTCGCCAAGGACCCGCAGTTCCTCTGCGCCAAAGTGGAGAAAACCCTGGCCCCCGTCGTCGTCGGGCTCACCGGCCTCGGTCTCTCGCGTTCTGAGATCGCGCGCCTCGTCTCGATCACCGGTGTCACTTTCCGCTGTAGATCCATCGTCTCCGGGCTGCAGTGCTGCTTGCCCCTCTTCGGCTCCTCCGAGAACCTCCTTCGAGACTTCAAGCGTGGCTCCGTTCTCTGCTCCGACCTCGAGCGCGTGGTCAAGCCCAATGTCGCCTTCCTGCATGAGTGCGGGCTAGGTGCTTGTGATATTGCCAGGCTCTGCATACCTACGCCATCGCTGCTCAGCATCAGCACGGAACGCATCCGGACAGCAGTGGCGAGCGTCGAAAGTCTTGGTGTACCCCGTGGATCTCGGATGTTCAAGCATGCGCTACGAGCTGTTGCATTCCTCAGCGAGGAGAAACTCACCACCAAGGTAGAGGACTTGAAGAAAATGTTCAGGTGGTCGGATGCCGAGGTGGGCACTGCTTTCTCTAAGTCTCCATCGTTGCTGGGGAGGTCCGAGGACTCGCTGCAGCGCAAGTCCGAGTTCCTCATCTCCGAGGTGGGGTTTGAACCCACATACATTGCTCATCGTCCAGCAATCCTCACGTACAGCTTGCAGGGCCGCGTCAGGCCCCGGTACTATGCTGTAAAGTTTCTTAAGGAAAATGGATTGCTAGATCGCGACCGGGACTATTATAGAGCAGTCATGATCAGCGAGAAAGAATTTGTGGAGAAGTTCATATGCCCTCACAAGGAAGCTGCACCACACCTCGCTGAAGACTATGCAACTGCTTGCAGAGGGGAACTGTCCGCCAGGTTCATATTTGCATGAACCAAGAATTCTGGATTCTATGTGTGCAATCCTTCTCACTATGTAATTTGACTTCTTACAAAAAATCAAAACAAAACAAATTAATATTTAGCAAGTGAGTTGCGATGATTACCGAGATGTTGTTCAGTTGCTTTTAAACCATGTCCACCATCTTATTGTGCTGTTCATGTTAGCAACCTTGCTATTGTGCTTGCAGAGGTTGAGGATATTGGTATATGCTTGCTAAAGGAAACCCATGCCAGGTACTTCATAATCTTGAGACCTTTACTTTCTCCTCCTTCATGTCTAGTCATAAACATATGCTCTATTCTCACAAAAAAAGTGGTGCCTGCATTTACAAAAACAAACTGTGGACTGCATTAGCATCAATCTCATCACTGAATTCATTGGTGCCTACTTCATTTCGCGAATTTTGCAGTCCGGTGAACGGGTGATTAATTCACATGGCCTGTTAGTACAAAACTAAATATCCGTAGGAAACATGCCAACCATCAGAAAGGACTTACTTGAATGTTATAAATGAGGTGAACTTTGATAACTGGACAGGCAAAGAAAAAGTGGCGTGTCGAATTTTTTTTTTGTCTTTCATCGTGCATGAAATAGTTGGTATGGCTTGGCTTGTCAGCTATCAATATGCATGTTCTTTCAGGATTGCTAACCCCATCCGCTAGCTATGGCTCAAAACTGTAGTATGCACTAAATTTGAATGTTGTTTAAAATTACAGATAATGTTAAAGGGGTCAAAACGTTGCAGAATGCATTCTACAGTTTTCGAGATTTTAGTTTTTTTATATTGGTGTTTGGGTTGATAAATTTTACTGAATAAATAACAAATATGACTGGTTGAGGTTTCACTGCCACTCTATCCAGCAAGTGCAATTGTCTGCATTTGACAAACAATTCTAAACCTGTCACTATTAAGTCTACAACTGTGGAGAAAATAATAAACTCAACGAAATTCTGTTTTTGTTCATCGTAGTCTTCATTTTTCAGAAATATCCAGTGGTTCTGTCATAAGGAATGAAACAACTGACAAAGACAAAAATCTTAGTGCATAGTAACTTTCTCGCTTTTCTTGATCTTCTTGTTTGCTAACTTCGTCTCATTGTCTCTTTTGGTTCTCCTTGTGTACCTGCTGTACAAACTTGAAAGATTGTAGGACACCAAATGAAATTGGTTCCACATATCTAATATTCTCTTGGAACTTGTGGTTGGGCATCCTAACACTTGGAGTATGCAAAAAACTGTACTTGCATTCTGTAGCACTTCATGCTCTTCCTGTCAGTGATGTTGAAATAAAGCAGTTCAAGGCTGCTACAAGCCTACAAACCTCTTGTGAAACCAAAGCAAAATAAACCTGCAAGCAGCCAGGCCGGTTTAATTAGTCATTAAATATAATAAATACATGTCGAATGTGTATATCTTGCTCTAAAAACATCTTTAAAGGTTGATTTGAGGCCTCCAACCATCATGTACAAACTCTGCCAACATAGAAACAGAGTATATGTAAGATAAAACATTAAGTTTGAGAAACTGGATCTGAGGCCTCCAACCATTCCACTTCTTGTTCCCTGTTTCATTGAAGCTTAGCATTTTTTGCTGTACATTGTAGTTACTCTCTTCTCGCTGCAGAAAGATGCTACAATTCGAATACTGCTAATTGCTTCGGCTACAACTTGACTTGCATCTTCATGCATCACCTGTAGCAATCCTTTGTTGTAGGAGAGATTATTTATAACTCACTTGGGAAGAACCACATTATGTTGATCACAAGCTTCGAATATTTGACTAGTACAGTAAATATGGCCATAAGAGTGCCTGCCGTCGTGGACGCTTGACCGCCTGAGGTTGCCACGAAATATCTCTGCAAATCAAGGACTCACTATCGCAGACTTTTCTTCCCAGTGAGTAGGATCCTAGTCACGTAGGTACCCACATACACTCACGCTCCACAGGAGTTGTCTGGCTGTGCACTAGCGAACTAACCTCGCTACCGGCATGCATTTCCATCACCGGAGTGATTATTATTGGTGGTCCCCTCCTCCTCCAACGTGTAATCTCGATGCTTGAAAACTCCGAGCTAGCGAAAAATTGTGGTCTTAAAAAGAACTGTAACTTTATTTATACCCGCAACCATCGGCGCAACTCCACCACGCCGACTCAAACGGACGCGCGTTTTGTCCGCTTTTTATCCGTTTTGATTGGTCAGACGGACGAGCGCGTCCGCTATTTCATTTGGGTCGATTGGTGCGCCCAACGGAAGGCCGACCCAAATGTACCCGCGTCCAAAAAAAACAACACGTGGCAGAAATAAATATAATTAAACATTAAGTGGCCGGTCAACCGCAAGCCAAAGTTCACTTAAAACATAATTAAAACATGAAAAAAAATTGCGCCCGCACGCTGCCCTAGACATCCGCCTTGCCCTTGCCCTTGCCGTCGCCATCGCCGCCGGTGAGGTCGATGAAGACGGGAGCCGGGCCAGCCCACCCGAACGCCGCTTGGTAGGCTGCCAGGGCAGCCTCCTTCGGTGTCTGCTGGGGCGCTGGCATTGCGGCTCGCCGGGCGCGCTCCTCCTCCTCCTCCTCCTCAAGGCGCAGCACCTCCTCCTCCTGCTCCCAGTGCATCTGCCACTGGCCGTCGGCCTCCTCCTCGGCGAGCTAGTGCGCCTTCTAGCACTCAAGGTGGGTCACCTCCTCCTCCGGCGTCGCGGCGTAGTCGACTGGAGGCGCGCTCACCCACTCGCGTAGCTCGCCGGTCCACGTGTAGGACTCCTCCGACCAAGTGGGCGGAGGCGGCGAGCGCTTTCGCGTCGGCATGGGCTCCGGCTCCGGCTTGGGCTCAACGATGGGCAGCGGCGGAGGTGGCGAAGGCGGGACGAAGAGCGGGGCGTGGACGGAGTCCCCCGCCGCCGACAAGGCAAGGGCGTGCTCCAGCTCATCCCATCGGGCCTCCTCCTCAATCCTGCTCGCCTCCATTGCGTGCTGCAGGGCTAGAATGAGGGCGGCTTGGTAGGCCGTCTGAAAGGATCGAGATGGACCTAGAGGGAGGGGGGGGGGGGTGAATAGGTATAATTACAAATTTTAATTATTACTTAGCAATTTTAGGCAATAATGCGGAATATAAAAGTGAGCCTAACAATTGCAAGTATGATGCTAAGATCTAAGCAAGATAAACAAGTAACACAAGTATGAGTAAGCAAGCACAATATGATATAAGTAAGTGCTAGGAGACAAGTGACCACAATTAGAGAGTTAGGGTTAGGAATAACCGCAACTCTGGGAGACGAGGATGTATGCCGATGTTCACTTCCTTGGAGGGAAGCTACGTCACCGTTAGAGAAGTGGATGTTACCACGAAGGCACACCAACGCCACGAAGGCTCACCCTATTCTCCCTTTGAGACAACACCACGAAGGCGTTTCTCAACCACTAGTGGTAGACCTTGGGGTGGTCTCCAAACCCTCACAAACATTCCGGGGGAAATCACAATGGTCGATTCCTCGCCGGAGCACTCCTACCGCCTAGGAGTCTCCAACCTCCAAGAGTAACAAGATGCACCACAAAAACAAGGGGGAATCAACTTTCGCTTTGGTGAATGTGTAGATCGAGCACTTCTCCTTCGCTTCTCAAAAGATCAAGAGCTTTGGTCGGCTAAGGAGGGAGATCCCCAAGAAATCGAGGTCTGAAAATGGAGGTGAGAGAAATGGAGTCGTCACCTTCTTCATGAGGAAGAAGAAGACTATTTATAGGTGGGGATGGAATCTGGCCGTTGGAGGCAGATTTCTGCGTAGCCCGGAAGTTCCGGCCAAGGACGGAAGTTCCGGACCCCGGAAGTTCCGGCCAGGTTCCGGGCTACTCAGAGAGTTTGCACAAACTCAGTAGTACCCCGGAAGCTGCTGAAACAGGGGACGGAAGTACCGCAACCCGGAAGTTCCGGCCGCCCGGAAGTTCCGGGGGACGGAAGTTTCGGCCAGGGTCCGGAGAGGTTCCAGGCTACACAGAGAGTTTGCACAAAAAGAGCAGTTTCTCTGGGTACCCCGGAAGCTTCCCGGAACCCTGCCGGACCTTCCGGTCCCCGGAAGTTCCGGCCGTCCCGAAAGTTCCGGCCTGAACAGAAACATTACACTAAGATTTTCAGATCAATGAGAGAAGGTAAGTTGATTCCCCGGATGTTTTTATGATGCACCCCCTCTTAATAGTGCGGCTGCCCTAAGGACTCAAGAAACAAGAAAACTTTATGGTACTCTTCTTTTCTTGGGCACTCCGCTTTTCCTTTTTCCAATATAAGAGGGAATAACCATCCATGCTTCACTTTAGCTTAATCAGTGCTGTTAGCACTAGAACATGTGGTTAGAAACACAAATGAAGTTGTCATAGATGTCAAAAACAATTTAGTGGAACATTGCACTTTCAATCTCCCCCTTTTTGACATAGATGACAACAATGCTTGAGAGGGTAAACACTTAAAGGATATATAATATAAAGCAATTTCAATGAAAGGTAGGTACTCCCCCACAACCCATGCCCTATTTTTTTCTTGGGCACTCCGCTTTTCCTTTTTCCAATATAAGAGGGAATAACCATCCATGCTTCATCCAATGGCTTGGTGAAAATGACTGCAAGTTGTATATCTGTACCAACATGAGAAATATCAATGTCACCCTTTTCCACATGATCCCTCAAGAAATGATACCTAATATCAATGTGCTTGGTGCGGGTATGATCTTTGGGATTCTCAGCAATATTGATGGCACTTTCATTATCACATAGAAGAGGCACATGCCTATAGGTGATACCATAATCCTTTAAAGTTTGCCTCATCCATAGTAATTGAGTTGCACAACTGGCGGTTGCAATGTATTCGGCTTCGGCGGTGGAGAGGGCAACACAATTTTGTTTCTTCGAGGACCAACTTACCAAGGAGCGTCCAAGAAATTGACATGCACCTGAGGTGGACTTACGATCCACTTTGTCTCCAGCCCAATCCGCATCCGTGTACCCAATGAGATCAAACTTAGCATCCTTGGGGTACCATAGACCCAACTTTGGGGTGTGAACAAGGTATCTAAGGATATGCTTAACCACCTTATGATGACTTTCCCTAGGGGAAGCTTGAAATCTAGCACACATGCATACACTGAACATGATATCTGGTCTAGATGCACAAAGGTACAGCAATGAACCGATCATAGAGCGGTAAATAGAAGGGTCGAAAGGGATACCGTTTGTGTCTTCAGTGAGTACAATTTTTGTAGGCATAGGCACAAATGAATGTTAGGGGAACCAAAAATGATATCATCTACATAGATTTGGCATAAGATCAAATCACCTTTGTCCCTCTTAGTAAAAAGAGTGGGATCGGTCACCCCTCTCACAAAAACCATCATCGAGTAAAAACTTCTTAAGATGATCATACCAAGCACGAGGTGCTTGTTTGAGGCCATACAAAGCCTTATGAAGTTTATACACATAGTCTTTGTGATCGGGATCAACGAACCCAGGTGGTTGTGATACATATACTTCTTGTAGAGGACCGTTAAGGAAAGCACTCTTCACATCCATTTGATGTAATGTAAAACCATTGAACGCAGCATAAGCAAGTAAGATGCGAATAGATTCAAGACGGGCAATGGGAGCAAAGGTCTCACCAAAGTCCAAACCTTCAACTTGTGAGTACCCTTGTGCCACTAACCTTGCCTTGTTGCGGATGATTACACCATTCTCATCTTGCTTGTTCTTGAAAATCCATTTTGTTCCAATGACATTGTGTTCCGTAGTTGGCCTCTCGACTAAAGACCACACTTGGTTGCGTTCAAAACTGTTCAACTCTTCTTGCATAGCAACGAGCCAATCGTTGTCCATCAATGCATCTTGTACCTTGAGAGGCTCAACACTAGACACAAACGAGAAATGAGCACAAAAGTTTGTCAAATGTTTACGAGTGACTCTACCTTCTGATATGCCGGTGAGAATTTTGTCAACATCAACACGACCGGCCACTCGAGGCATGTGGAGGTTAGAGTTTCGTGAGGTTCAACTTCATGTCCATCATCCACGTCCTCAACAAATGGATCATTAATGTGTGGTGGAAGATCTTCTTCTTCATCTTGCATTTGTTGAGGTTCATCGTCAATGATTGCACTTTCTTGTTCTTGCCCTTGTTGATGATCTTGTTCTTGACGATTATCATGAAGAGGGACTTGATCATCTTCTTGTACTTGGTCTAAGGGCATTGGTTGAGCAATAGGAGCTTGTGGTGGTATGGGTGTTGAAGTAGTTTGATGATGTGTGAAGCTTCCATCTTCTTCTTCATCATCATGAGGTTCTTGTTCCATTGGAAGAAGTGCACCAACACCCATGGTCAAGATATCTTGAGAAGAATCTTCTTCACCTACATCATTTAGATCAACTTGCTCCCCATGGGAGCCATTAAATTCATCAAACACCACGTCACAAGTTTCTATAACACATCCATTGGATTTGTTGTAGACTCTATAGGCGTGAGAGTTTGATCCATAGCCAACAAATATGCCCTCAATGGTTTTGGATTGAAATTTTCCTAACCATTCTTTTTTGTTGAGGATGAAACATTTGCACCCAAATACACGAAAGTACTTGACATTCGGCTTGTTCCCAGTAAGGAGCTCATATGGAGTCTTTTCCAATATAGTGCGGAGGAAGAGCCGGTTTGATGCATGGCATGCGGTGTTGACAGCCTCGGCCCAAAAACTATGTGGCGACTTGTATTCATCCAACATGGACCTTGCCATCTCCACAAGTGTACGGTTCTTCCTTTCGGCTACACCATTTTGCTGAGGAGTGTATGGAGCTGAATATTGATGCTCAATCCCTTCATCACTAAGAAATTCTTCCAAGGTATAGTTCTTGAACTCATAGCCATTATCACTTCTTATTGCCAAGATTTCTTTGTCAAACTTGCATTGTGCTTGCTTGGCAAAATCAATGAAGGTGATCTTCGTCTCGTCCTTGGACTTGAGGAAAAACACCCATGTATATCTTGAGTAATCATCAACAATGACAAGACCATACTTTTTCCCACCAAGACTATCCCATGAAGGTGGCCCAAAAAGATCCACATGAAGGAGCTCCAGAGGCCTTGAAGTAGACACGATATTCTTGGGTGGGTGCTTTGATTGATGTTGCTTCCCGGCTATGCATGCACTACACACACGATCTTTCTCAAAAGAGACATTGGTTAGTCCAAGGATGTGATTACCCTTTAAGAGATCTTGAAGATTTCTCATGCCGACATGGGCTAGCCGGCGATGCCATAGCCACCCCTTGTCGGCCTTGGCCATTAGACAAGTTGCATGGAATGTGCTCTCTTTCGAGAAATCAACCGTGTAAAGGTTGCCATCCAACTCTCCAACAAAGGCCACTTCGAGAGTATCTCTCTTAAAGACTTTCACATCCGTTAGTCCAAAAAGTGTAACATAACCAACGGAAGCCAATTGGCGAACTGAAAGCAAATGATATTTAAGGGATTGGACAAGCATGACATTTGCAAGAGACATGTCATTTGTGATAGCCACCTTGCCCAACCCGAGTACCTGTCCTTTTGATCCTCCACCAAACATAATGCTCATAAATGGTTGAATAGCTTCCATGAAATCGTAGAGCAACTTGCCATCTCCGGTCATATGATTTGTACATCCACTGTCGATCACCCATTTTACTCCACCAGAGAAAGCAACCTACACACAATTATGACTTGGTTGGAGGCACCCATTTTGCAATGGGACCTCTAAAGTTAGTCACAAGGGTCTTAGGGACCCAAATAGCATAGAACCGGAATGCATTTCGAGGACCAACAAATTTTGCATAAACTTCTCCATCCTTAGTTTTACGAAGTACATAAGATGGAGGCATGAACTCTTTTGGCTTGTTGAGAGTGGGCATGCCCCTTGTGGCCTTCCCACTAACAACCTTACCTTTCTCCTTGTGCCCTTCTCGTACAAATGATTCTTTTAGAGGAGTGGTGCACTTTTGAGAGGAAGACGTCTTCTTCTTGCTTGTGCTTGGGTCAAACCAGAGCCCCTCTTTGGCAAACACCTCATTGTGTTGGCTCAATACCTCATTAAGGTTCTTTTGTCCTTGAGCACATGTCATGAGACCTTTCTCGATTTGAGCCTTGAGAAAGCGATTCTCCTCAAGAATAGATGCTAGGTCACTACTAGAGTTAGTAGTACAAGCATCAATATTGATAATAGGAGAAGAGTAAGCCTTGGCAAGAGTTTCAAGATAAGTAAGCTTGAGCGTCTCAAAACTCTTTGTAAGAAGGGTGAGCTCCTCTTCCTTAGTCTTGAGAGACACGGATAGAAGCTCACAATCCTTAGAGAGAGATGCATGAGCCTTCACAAGCTTACTTTTATCATTCATCAACTCTTCACAAGAGTCCTTAGCCTTTTTCAAAGAGGCAAGATCTTTAGCATGAGCATCAATGTTTGCACCAATTTTCAAGCATAGTTCATCATTTCGTGCTTCCTCATATTTGACTTTCCGCTCAAGGATTTCATATTTTTCCTTTTCCTCGGTTACGAGGGTTTCGAGTTCCTTAATGGTGACGGTGTGCTTACCCACCATCTCCATAAGCATACGAAACATAGTGAGCTTCTTTCCTTTAAGGGAGCACATGACCTTATTTAATTTAGCAAACATGGGGTCATCTATATCATTATCATCATAATTATCCTCCGCATCAAGATACTCATCACTAGGAGTAGAAGGAGTGAAAAGAGGAGGGTTTAACCGTGGGGTTACCTTGACCTTGTCAGGAGAGTTTTGATCCTCTCCATCTTCTACCACGGCTTTTGCCATTAGGCACTTGTGAGCGTTGCCCTTGTAGTCTTTCATATAGTTGTAGGTGACAACATCACCACTCTTGTTGACTAGTCTCAAAGTGTTTTGAGAATCTTGGGCTACTCCGGCAACACCACTAACATCATCCGGATCAGATTCTTCATGAGCAACCATTGCTTTCCCATCTCTCTTCTTGAGCTTGGTGTTCAAAGGGTTTGACAACTTCTTGGGAAAGGTCTTGGGAAACCTTGGTTTATCTTCTCTTTTCTCATAAGGGCAATCATTTGAGAAGTGGTTGGTTTCTTCACAGTTGTAGCATTTTCTCATTTTCTTCTTCTGGAATCTTCCCTTGAATTTTCCCGCGCTAAACTTCTTGACAAAGAGAGCAATGTCTTCATATGAAGGACTCTCATCGGAGTCAATCTCATCACCATCTTCATCCTCATCATCTTCCTCTTCTTCACTTTGCTCTTCTTCATATACATGCTTGGCCTTCAATGCAAGATTGATTTTTGATGTTGAGGTACCATGCATGGCAAGATGTTTTGTAGCATTTGCCTTTGACTCTTCAAATAGTTGGAAGGTTGATATGATGTCATCCGGAGTCGTTTCCTTGAATCCATGGTGTTGTCTTATGTCCCACACCATTTGATGATGATATGGGGCAAGAGCATGAAGCAACTTATCCACGAGAAATCGCTTAGTCAAGTTGAATCCATCTTGTGTCTTGTCACACTCACAGGACTCGATATCAGCGGTGAGAGTCATGAGACGCTCAAGGAGTTGCTTGGGAGATTCACCTTTCTCCATACAAAAGTTTTGCAATTGACCCTTGGCAATTTCATATTGAGCAAGCCGGAGAGTGGAGGTACCGGTCTTGGTTCTCACAATGCTATCCCATAATTCCTTGGCACTTGTGATATGTATGTATGGTCTCCTTTGCTTGTCAGTCATACCTCTCCTTATGCACATGGTTGCTGTGTCGTTGAGATTCTTGTCATATACCTCTCTTGGAGTAAGATTCTTCGGATCAACAGCTTGGTAGCCATACTCCAAGATCTCTAGCATCTCATCATTTCCATATCGAAGATGATCCTGCATAGCAACTCTCCACAAAGCAAAATCGGTAGTGTCATCAAGTAAAGGAGGTTTGCCTTGAGGGTTATACTTTGGTTTCTCTATTTGAGGTCTTGCATAAAGCCAAGGAACACTGGAGTGTTCATTGCTAGGAGGTTGCTGGCCAAGTGAAGGAGTAGGCACAGCTGGCCTCGAGACCGCACCACCAGAGAGTGGTGCAAGCATCGTGGTAAGTGTGGCCAATCTCATTTGGACCAAGGCCTCAAGAGAAGCATCATGCTCCTCCTTTTGCTTAGCAAGCGCCCGTTCCAGATCCTCAGAAGTGAAGGACTTGACTTCCGTGGAAGCCGCACCCGTATTCTTCGGATCCGCAACAAGGGGAGTCCCATCGGGGTTCATCTCGCTCTAGGGCGGTTAAGCCACAAGAATAAAGCACGAGGCTCTGATACCAATTGAAAGGATCGAGATGGACCTAGAGGGGGGGTGAATAGGTACAATTACAAATTTTAATTATTACTTAGCAATTTTAGGCAATAATGCGGAATATAAAAGTGAGCCTAACAATTGCAAGTATGATGCTAAGAGCTAAGCAAGATAAACAAGTAACACAAGTATGAGTAAGCAAGCACAATATGATATAAGTAAGTGCTAGGAGACAAGTGACCACAAGTAGAGAGTTAGGGTTAGGAATAACCGCAACTCTGGGAGACGACGATGTATGCCGATGTTCACTTCCTTGGAGGGAAGCTACGTTACCGTTAGAGAGGTGGATGTTAACACGAAGGCACACCAACGCCACGAAGGCTCACCCTATTCTCCCTTTGAGACAACACCACGAAGGCGTTTCTCAACCACTAGTGGTAGACCTTGGGGTGGTCTCCAAACCCTCACAAACTTTCCGGGGGAAATCACAATGGTCGATTCCTCACCGGAGCACTCCTACCGCCTAGGAGTCTCCAACCTCCAAGAGTAACAAGATGCACCACAAAAACAAGGGGGAATCAACTTTCGCTTTGGTGAATGTGTAGATCGAGCACTTCTCCTCCGCTTCTCAAAAGATCAAGAGCTTTGGTTGGCTAAGGAGGGAGATCTCCAAGAAATCGAGGTCTGAAAATGGAGGTGAGAGAAATGGAGTCGTCACCTTCTTCGTGAGGAAGAAGAAGACTATTTATAGGTGGGGATGGAATCTGGCCGTTGGAGGCAGATTTCTGCGTAGCCCGGAAGTTCCGGCCAAGGACGGAAGTTCCGGACCCCGGAAGTTCCGGCCAGGTTCCGGGCTACTCAGAGAGTTTGCACAAACTCAGTAGTACCCCGGAAGCTGCTGAAACAGGGGACGGAAGTACCGCAGCCCGGAAGTTCCGGCCGCCCGGAAGTTTCGGGGGACGGAAGTTCCGGCTAGGGTCCGGGCTACACAGAGAGTTTGCACAAAAAGAGCAGTTTCTCTGGGTACCCCGGAAGCTTCCCGGAACCCTGCCGGACCTTCCGGTCCCCGGAAGTTCCGGCCGTCCCGGAAGGTCCGGCCTAAACAGAAACATTACACTAATATTTTCAGATCAATGAGAGAAGGTAAGTTCATTCCCCGAATGTTTTTATGATGCACCCCCTCTTAATAGTGCGGCTGCCCTAAGGACTCAAGAAACAAGAAAACTTTATGGTACTCTTCTTTTCTTGGGCACTCGGCTTTTCCTTTTTCCAATATAAGAGGGAATAACCATCCATGCTTCAGTTTAGCTTAATCAGTGCTGTTAACACTAGAGCATGTGGTTAGAAACACAAATGAAGTTGTCATAGATGTCAAAAACAATTTAGTGCAACATTGCACTTTCACCGTCTCTTCATCCTCCTCCTCCGGCAGAACCTCAGGCAGCGGCGGAGGTGGTGGATGCGGGACGAAGATCGGGGCGTGGACGGAGTCCCCCGCCGCCGACAAGGCAAGGGCGTGCTCCAGCTCATCCCATCGGGCCTCTTCCTCAATCCTGCTCGCCTCCATTGCATGCGGCAGGGCTAGAATGAGGGTGGCTTGGTAGGCCGTCTCTTCATCCTCCTCCTCCGGCAGAACCTCAGGCAGCGGCGGAGGAACGTCGTGGTTGACGTGGACGCCCCGGTGGCGCTCCTCGTCGTTCTCTAGCGCGAATCAGCGCTCCCAATTGGGGGAGTCTGGCGCGTAGGCACGCATCGCCTGCTGCTCCGGAGTGAGGTCCTCGCGACACCGGCGAACCTCCTCGGCGTCACCCGCGCCGTGCGTGGCACTGTCGGAATGGGGATCCGCTGCGAATCCAGATGCCAGCCGTGTGGCAGGCTGACATCCGGATATTGCAGTGGCCGGAGGTACTGCCAGTGCCACCGCGCCTGGTGGACTGTCATTTACAGGCGCTGCCGCTCCAGTGGCGAGCCGCGTCTAGCAAGCGGCGGCGGAGGAGCTTGTGCCGGCGAGCCGCGGGAAGAGCTCGCGCCGGCGCTGAGCTTCGCCCTCCCCTTCCCGTTGAAAAACCCCATGGTGGTGGCTTGCTAGGGTTCCTGGTTGCCGGCAAGGGAGCATCACGTGGCCAGCTGTGGACGGATGTTGGAAGTGGATGAGGCCGGCCCCGCCGCACACTTCCATTAAAAAGGACGGCCACGCGGACCTTCCACACACTGCCAGGCGGGCCCCCGAGGTAGGTGCTGACATTTAATAAGACGCGGGCGGTGGTTGGGCGGCCGCCAAGTAGGACCGCGGCGGACACCGTGGGACGCGCGGCGCGTCCACTTCATGTCCGCGCCGACGCATTTCAGGTGCAATTTTAGGCCGGAAATGGGTCCGCGGGGATGCGAAGCGGACGGATTTTAGGAATGGGTCGGCGCGTTGGGCCAGTATTTGTATCCTCGGCGATCCAAACGGATGTGGACGGACGAAATGGGTCGCCCGGTTAGAGTTGCTCTCACATACAGTGAATTGGATCCAAGATTCAAGAAAATACGAAGTAAGTCCTACAACTAAGAATAAAAATGATATCTGTTCGAGACATCTTCTCAGCGGCATCAACATCTACAAGGCAAAATGTTCTCAAGGCTTCAGTAAAGGGACTGAAATGACACCGGGACAGTGATACTGCAACTCATTCACACGACGAACTTGATTATCAACAAAGATTTTAAAAGCCCCTTAGTCCTGGTCAACAGCGTAGTCGTACTCCTGTAGCATGTATTGTTGTTGGCGGGATTTCTCCATGGAGGCCTACAGACCACAATGAAATCGTGCATCGGCCATCGGCGATGTGCAGGGAGGGGTTGGGTTAGGTTATTGGCGGTGCCGAGGGCTTTAGTGGTGTGGCCGACTGCCAACATGTCTTTATTTTTTTATATAGATGCGAGTGGATCGTGCGCAGGAGGGAACAAGATCATTGACGTGTATGTGTCGGGCAGGCGTGTCCGCGTTGACGTGCGAGAGAAGACAACACGATGACACACATACACACGGTTATTCTTACAAACTGTTCTGTGACACTTCACATATCACAGAAAGTTGGCCGTAGCAAGCAATGTGCCGAAATGTACGCCCGATGAACTTTAAAAAAAATTGTGCGATGGTGGAAAAACCGTGTGCCAAAATGCCAACACTATGCACGTCAAAGAAATATATGCGATGTTTCCCACCATCACACATAATTTCTTTATTTCTGATGTGCCCAGTAGAGCACACAATTCTCCACAGATAATCATGTGCATTGTAAAGAGTTATCCAACACGACATGTCCATATAAAAGCGTGTGCGGAACTTCACACACGGTGAACTTACTATGTAACGTGTGTGATGCTCCCCATGATCACACACAATTTTTTTTTATCTCAATCAGTTGGCATGTAACGCGCACATTTCGTGCAAAACAATCATCTGCATTTTCAGAGTTATCGCACACACATCGGTTGGACGAACAGTCTGCCCTCTGTTGCAGACGTCCCTCTTTTCTAAGGCTGGTTGTAATGGGAGTGTCATAAGCGGTATCATACATGCCAACTAGACTTTTTGAATGATGTGGCACACAATTAATTGAGGAAAGAGAGAATGTAGTATCATATCATGATACCGTAGCATATTAAATGTTGTACTACTTTGTATCATGCATGACAATTAATAAAACAACTTAATATACTAACTTATGATACTATGCATTACGAAAGTAGTATCATACACTAATCAGTTGGCATGTAACGCGCACATTTCGTGCAAAACAATCATCTGCATTTTCAGAGTTATCGCACACACATCGGTTGGACGAACAGTCTGCCCTCTGTTGCAGACGTCCCTCTTTTCTAAAGCTTTTGCCTGTTGACTTAGGCATCGCACATGCTTTACTTTCAGGTACACAATTTTATTATTCAAGTGTGTGATGCCCTCATCGCACACAGTTCGACAGTACGATAGGTGGGGCTTAATAGCACTATTCTACACTAGTGTTATTTGCAACTAACACAAGAAAGTAAACATCATCAATATCGTAGTATTGTTTCCACCCGAGTTCCTTCTTCCTGATTTGAGTTCCAGCAAATCATGTCGTAGTTGTACACATCATATATATATATATATATATATATATATTTTTTTTGTAAAAATGGTTCTACTAATCAATCGTGGCACTAGATATAGTTCTTCTTATTGTCATCCCTTCCAAGAAACTTCGCCATCCAAAAAGTAATTTTTTTTAACAAACGAAACATAAGAAGTATGTTCTGATACTTGATGTCACAATGTGTAAATTTAATTTGCTTTTAAAATACAGATAATTTAAGCTTTCGTGTGTCAACAAGGGCCCCTTGTTGTTGTTCTACCGAGGGCCCGAATATCTATGGGCTGGCCCTGCTTAAGTGCTCAGTTAATTTGACATGGGCTTAGGCATGTAATTATATTCAACTTGATAATAATATTCTCTCTATCAACACATTGTTGTGCCGCTTCCGGTGCTAGCGGGGTAGCGGTGGCGGCAGTCTTGTCTCGGGGCAATTTTTGTCCAACTATGGTTATGGAGCGGGTTTCTTGTTTTTTCTTGTTTGTATCTTTCGATTGGTTTTCTATGATTTATTTATTTATTTATTTTTATATTACTTTTTCTTTTTAAATTTTCCTTTTAGAGGTTTTTCTTTCCTTTTCATTTTGATTTTTTTATTTTAAAATTTTTGAACACTTTTCAAAAAGAAGAAACCGTTTAAGAATCTAAGAATATATTTTATTTCATGGAAATTTTTTAAAACATAAAATATTATTTGAAATATGATAACATTTTTAAAATTCATCATTTTTTAAATTCAGGGAGTTGTTCTCAAAAAATTATGAACATTTATTTCAAATACAGGTAAACTTTTTTATTTGAGAATATTTTTTATATAAGTCTAGATTTTTTTTCTAAAACGGACTGAAAAGCGAGAAAACGGAAGCAAAAAAATGCTTGAACGAAACAGGAAGACAAGCCGAACTGGTCTGGCTCAAATTCCAGAAAAAGAACAAGGAAATACCAGCGTAGAAGTAGGCCAGGAACAGACGTATGCATAGGTATTCGTGCATGCTACTAGACCGACGCCTCACGGCCAGTCAATTAACAGCTTGCACGGGCCGCAAAACGAACATGAGGGGCAAAAGAGGCATGGAAAAATGATTAGTTCTGTCGTCTCTCATTCTCATTGGTTATGTTTCAGAAATAGATAAACTGGTAAAGGGTTTGATATGTAGAAATTACGAAAATAAATAAATCATGAGCCAAGGTTTTGCATTGTTTATATCCTCCTGTAGTAGAAAGAGTTGGTTACATTCAAATTGCAGCATGGCAACTTTTGATTAAAACTGAATTGTTCATAGCCAAAGCTAATTTTCCTCAACCTATAGCCTACTGCAAAAAAATACCTAGGCTATTGTCTCTGCATAATGTTTTTAAAGTCATCAAACTGGAGGTTAACAAAGAGGGATTAAAACATTCAACAAAAAAAAAAAAAACAAAAAAAAAAAAAAAAAAAAAAAAAAAAAAAAACAAAAAAAAACAAAAACAAAACAACCAAAAACAACAACACAAAACAAAAAACAAACCCCCCCCCCCCCCCCCCCACCACCCCCACCCCCCCCCAATCCATGAATTCTGGCTCCATCCCTGGACCCCATAAACCCTCTGCTACGATACAGCAGGTTCCCTTGTGTCACACAAGAGGAATCAAGCCAAGAAATAGAGTTGAAATGAGGAGGGGATAGGTCCCACGGCAGCCGCCGGCGTACAGAGAGGGAGAGAGAGCAGAGGAAAAGGGGAAAGTAGCTTCAGCTACAGTCTAGTTCATCATCGATGCTCTCCCGGTCGCTGGCTTCTGCTATATACTGGCTGGCTGCCCACGGCCCATCTGGCTGCCCATGGGCTGGGTCGTGACACCCTCTTCATCGCCTAGTTTTACCGCTCGCATGCACGTTAGCTTGTTTTTTTACCTCTTGTTTTATTTTCTTGTTCGTCCAAAAAACCGGCTGACATGGGTTATAAATCTAAGCATCAGTTTTCTGACAAATTGTGAGAATATTTCATTATGTTTTTTACAATACGAGATTTCGAAATATGTTCACAAATTTTTAGAATGTTTGTCAAAACAAAATGTTTGCGAATTAAAAAATCATGAATTTTCTAAAATGTTAACATATTCCAAAAATGTTCAGGAATTCAAGATATGTGCATGGATTTTAAAACATCTTGAGGAAATAAAAAATGCCTGCAAATTCAGAAAATGTTAAAGAATCAATTTTCACAAATTTAAATAATGTTAACGAACAAAAAATCAAGAATGTGACAAATGTTCGCAAATATCAAAACAATGTTCACAAATTCAAATACAGTTCATAAACTTGAAAAATGACAAATAACAAAATGTTTGCGAATTTAAATTTTATCACCAGTTTTCAAAAAATTCATTTTTTGGAAAAATTGCTTTGAAAAATAATAAAGTAAAAATGGAAAATGGAAACAGAACGGAACCGAGTAAAAAATCTAAAAGAAACAAAAATAAAAAAGGAAATGATATAAAAATAAAAAAAACCCTAAGAAACAAAGAGTAAAATTGGCAGAAAAGAAAAAAAAACAAACTCAGCAAAAGGTTGTAACCAACTCCACTTCAAGTGTAGCTGGCTTTTGCCGAGTTGCCTCCCTCGGGCATTTGAGACAAAGGCTTTGCCGAGCGTCAAACATTGGTACTTGGCAAAGTAAAGGGACTAGCGGCCACCCACCGCAAAACAACAGCTTCCACGTGTCCTTATTGTTTGCCAAGTTCCAACAAATGGGTACTCAGCAAATCCTTTTAGCAGAAATAAAGACGCTGCCAGACGCCGACGCAGTTGGTCTGTGGTCAAGACGTCTGCAGACGGTGATGATTTTCTAGGCGTACTACTCCAGTACCCTGGTCTGCACTGTTGACCTACAGGCGAGTTCGACGCGACCGGACCGACAGCGGGGAGTAGCAGTGGCACGCGGCAGAGAATCACTTAGTGGATAGAGAGAGAGGTGGCATCAGTGGTGCACGTGGGTGGAACAAGTGACTGATCGGTGTAGCAGCACGTCGGCTTCCTGGATCTCGTTGTTTTCGTACGTGGGAGAAATCTCATCGCTAGCAGCGACAGATTGTTGGATCTCCGTGGAAAAGAGAGCAAGAGAAGGCAGACGGGGAGAAGGGAGAGAGAGATTATGGAGTGGGGGAGAGGGGGATCATCGGATGCCCGATCGTCCTCGGTCGCCGTCGGTGGATGAGGAGCCTAGAAGTTGTTGAATTGGGGAGAGGTATGGGTGGTTGGACGAGAAGTTGGATCGAGAGAATAATGGGGAGGGACACACCAAGGATCGAGCAAGACAGAGCGTTAGATCAAGAGGAGATGCGCAATCCCTGGGAATGTCGCGCCAGCCAATCAAAATGCAGCTAGGACTTTGCTGAGTCTTACACTCGGCAAACTCCTTTTATATTAAATGCAAAAATTGTGACTTGTATATACCTACTACATTTTTTATCTTATATACCTCAATACATTTTACATGTAATATACTATATATAAGTTAGTGGTTAGCAGTTTCCTTTTCAAATTAATTTTATATTTTTAAATTTTAAATTCCTATAAATTCAATTAGTGGCTTAAATATAGCAAACAAACCCTAGAAAAACTCATATTTTGATTTGTGATGCATAATGTTTCAAGATCAACAGATGAATCAACAGTCACTTTGCCGTATAGCTTGGTCCATTCGCTCAAAACCTAATTTCTCCCTCAGAGATGGTCCAATTTCTACGCAGATTATGTGACAACTTTTGTGACAAATTCTCAAGTTTTGACGGCAGCCTCTAGGGGCCATATCCGGACCCTGTTTGCCAAGTGCCTGCGAAAAACAAACTCGGCTAACAACTAAATGCTCGACGTGACAAGTGCATGTGTGTGCGCGCACGCGCGCGTGTAGGTTGCATATGCATTTGTTAGTTCTAGTTTTGTGTTATTTTCCGCACAAGTCCAGGAGCTTATTCACATAAGATGCTACGTGTGTGGCTAGCTGCTAGCGTCTCCATACTCGTCACGGTAAGTCATACCAATGCGCGAGCACTGTGCTCATTACTTGTGATCAGCCGACTATTTTTTAGTGTGGGGGAAATGCAATTCATTGATTAAGTAATAATGATTTTAGAATCATCTGGAATAGTGTTGCTCCGGTGGTACATTAGCTAACCAACTGGCTGTTCGTTGTTGTCCTCGCGCCAACTGTTGCCATTGCACCCCGGAAAAAGAACTGTTGCCATTGCATGCCCAGCCTTGTTTTGTGTACTACAGATCATTCGAATACGAGCTTGCCATTCTTTGAGCAGGCCAACAATTTCAGCAACTTGGTGCATGTTTCTACACTGATCTACTGCCCTAGCATTGATGAGAGAAACAATCTCCACGCAGTCGGTCTCGACCACCAATGACACTTGGAACGAGTGCAATGCTAGTCGCAGTCCTTCCTTGCACGCCGCAAGATCACCTTTGAGAGGACCAGGGCAATTGGGGAGCCATGTACAGGTAGCAAAGGTAACCTATCCTTTGTGATCGTGTAAAATCGTGCCAGCACCCGCTTCACCAATTTACTGCAACAAAGGAGCTCTCAAAATTAAGCTTTACATACCCTTCTCGCGGGGGCTCCCAGAGAACATCAATGGCCGGACAGGCCAGTACCGGCGTCATGCCCATGTGATCAGGCGACTATAGTGGTTTCTGTGACAGTGACTATATCGGTAGGGAAGACCATGAAGGAAACATTGTTTCGGTACTAATAGTATACTCCCTCCGTCCCAAAATAACTGTCTCAACTTTATACTACCTCTAGTACAAAGTTGTATTAAACTTGAGACATTTGTTTTGAGACGGAGGGAGTACATTTTTAAAGATACTGAGATCTTTTGCTTATATATATGGCGGAAATTGCTAATAGACTCGCCGGCATTGTAGTGCATATCAATGGCATTGGGGAAGAGAAAGACACACACCCACCAATATGGTGTAATTAAATGGTCGTCGTAACACTAGAGAAGAAGATGACCGACCAATCCAAGGTTTGAGTCATATAAGTAAAAAAAGTTATCAAGACCATGCACGTAATGAAGTTGGCATGCATGGATCGTTTCTATTCTAATTAGCATGATTAAGTCGGCTTTTTTCCGAGATTGAACAAGATTAAGTCGTACTAACAACACCAGAGGTTGTTAGACATTAAATTGAATTCGATTGGTTGTGTTGGGGAGAAACACGGATACCTGAAATACTGGTTGAATGTGTACACATCTTGGGATCTCTTTCTTCTTTTGGATGAGGTTGATATAGTAGCTACATTGTCTGCCCGAAATAATACATTTTCACACTTCCCCTTGCGTCTAGGCGCACTCTTCATAGGGCCTCACTATCGATGGAAAAACTTCGCCTTCCAATAAAAGAATATTCCGCCTATTGAATTCGTGCTCTAACCACTTACACCAAAAGTCCGAACTGATGAAGAGAGGCGAGCAATATTTGTCAACACCCTTCCTCACGTCTAGGCTGGGATCCATGTAGGCTGCATAATCTTTTTTTTAATACTTTGTTGGCAGGGTCTTGAACTCGAAACCTCTTGACTCTAATACCATATTGAAGGAGTTGTTGAGCAGGCGAGGCTTTGAGATGGCTGACAGTGGACGGAGAGGCTCGGAGGAAGAACATCCGGTTTGTCCTTGTCCTTCTGGTGATGGGAACGATGTGACGACGGCGACAGTGGACGGAGAGGCTCGGAGTAGGGCAGGAGGGCGGCGAGGGCGGTGGAGGCAGCGGGGTCGACGAAGGCTTTGGGCAGTCGACGAAAGCAACTCCGGTGACGAAGTGGCATGGTGTGGGGATGGCATGGGCGCGGGTTGGGAGGGGGGATCTTTCACTCCGTGGGTGGGCGGCCAAGTAAATTTAGGAGTCAGGGCGGTCGCGGAGGATAAATTATGTTCCTCTAACAGCGCTAGGGGTTCGGTCAAGTGCCGTTTCCAGAACGAAAAGCGGCTTTTCCCCTCTAATGCTTTTAGGGAATCGGTTAGAGATGCTCTTTTATCAGCACATTTGTAGTGCTGCTCTCGCTCCTCCCTATGGCGGTCTCTTGACAGTTAGCAGCAGCGATAGCCACCACGCGGGCCTTCTCTGCTCGAGTTACATCATCGGCGTGGAAGTCGTTGAGGCAACTAGTACGTCATACATCAGCTGGCTGCCAACTTACCAGTGATAAGCGTCTCCATGCCCGTCACTTGGTCGGGAAGAAGAAGGGATATAATACTAATACATTATTAATGAAGTTCTAAAACTATGAAGATCTTTTGCTTATACACGGGATTACAAATAACTCGTTAGCCCGCGTGTAGTGCATAGCATTAACACTGGGGAAAAGGAAGACAGACAACTACCAATATGGACATATGGTGTACTTTTTTTTTCCTCGAATACGCAAAGCTTGCGTATCTTTTCATTGATAGAAGGAGTAGAATGAGTACATCTAGGGATGCAACACATGACACGAACGCAGGCAGGCGTGAACATGGTGCCCGGAGCAGAGAGAAGGGATGCTCGGCCCGAATGGAGGATACAACACAGCTAAACCTACCAAACCCAAAACCAAGAGTGGCCAAGCCGAACCAGGCAGAACTCCAACATCACCTGAGCCAATACGACGGACACCACGAGCGAGTAAGATAGCGCCTTCAAGAAGGAAAACGACGCCGAGACGTCGTCGCCATCCGGTCCGGAGGAACCGAACCTAGGGTTTCCCCTGAGCTCGAAGAGGGGCGCAACTGAAGGCCTTGACAACGCCTCCAAGAAGAAAACGACACCCGCAGGTGCCTCCGTTGCCAGCACCGGCAAGCCGAGCAGGGATTTCTTCCTGGCCTGAAGCTGAGCAATCCCATAGCCGCCGAATTGGGGATCGAAGATGAGGAAGCTAATGTTGGTCGGAACCACCGTGTCGGAAGCAGGTTGGCGGGGCTGCACCTGCCGTCGGAGGGTGGCACCGCCTCCGAACCCAGGAGCATTGGATCTGGCAAAAGGAGGAGGCTTTGAGACATATAGGGAAGGGCAGGCAACGAAGCAAACCACACGGGAGGTCAGGACGACAGCGTCGGCAACGCCGACAAGCAAGGACTGGAGGGACATAGATCCAAAACTGTCGTGGCCTTGCCGTCTGAACATGGGCGAACCAGGTGAGCCGGAAGGGACGCAACCACCCAGCTGCCAAGGACGGAGCCGCCCGGTAGAGGGCACCGACGGCGGGGGACACCGGAGAGACGCGGGCCCGAGACCGTCTGGGCCAGAACAACTCCAGCAAGGACCCGCCGCGAGGGGCCCCATGTCTGCCACATCCCTAGAAGCATCGCCATCTCCATCCAGAAGCCGTCACCGAGGCCCGGGGGGAGGAGGTGCCGTCGGAGACGAGGGGGGCCGCCTGCATAAGGAAGGCCGCAGGCCGCGAACTCCCCCGCAACCAGCCGCAGGTCCGACACCCCACCCATGGCTGGCAATAGCACCAACAGAGGCTGGGCCGCGCCGCCGCAGGTGGTGAGGAAGACCGCAGGGGAAGGCGCCCAAGGCAGGAAGGCTGAAACCATCGCCGGACCGGCAAGCAAAGGCAGCAACTGGAGAAGACGCCTGCGAAGCGTCGGGGAAGAGACCCGGGGTTGCACGGAAGGGGGAGGGGGGCGGAGGTGGCGCCATCGACGGCCGGGGGAGTCAAGGGGGGCCCGACACGGAGGGGAGGGACCAGATTCGGTCGCTCAACATGGCCTGGGCGCACCACAGCCGCGCCGGACTGACTAGGGGTCGCCGCCGGGGAGGGGGGCGATGGAGTCGCGAGGCAGAGTGGGAGCGGGGATGGGGAGCGAGAGAGGCTAGATCCACCCCACCACCACCTTCCTGGGGTCCGGCACGGCGCCCTCCGGCGGCGGCGATGCGGGGGTGTGCGCTGGAGGTGGCCGCTAGCTGCGGCGGCTATGGTGTACTTAAATGGTCGTCATATAAAATTTAGTACATATGGTATAAGTAAATGGAAATGCATCGGGTCCATGCAGGTACTCTACGTGAAGCGGGCATCCAAGGATCGTTGCTACTAATTACCATGCTTAAGTCGTACTGACAACATCGGAGATCGTTGGACATTAAATCACATTCGATCGGTCGTGCTATGGAGAAACATCGATACCTGAAATACAGGTTATATGTCTACAGCTCGCAACCAATCGGGGAGCGTACGTCCGATCGAGACTCTTCAGAATTGTGTGGCCGCTGATCTTTTTCTTCTTCTGATGAGCTCGACAGGGTAGCTGTATTCTTATTTTTTTGTGACAACACAATGCCAACTTCATTTATTGTGGGCTGATAACTTTAAGATGCGAACAAAATTGTCGGAACATATTCAAATCCGAATCTAGTTGTGAAGCCCTCGATGATACGTAACCAACAGTAAAAGTGGATGTGAATCGGGCAAGTGGTTTAGTCGGTAAAATGTTTTTTATTTCGTTTTGTTTTCTTTATGTGCCCGTACGCATTTTTTTAACACATTACAAATGTAAGCACTTATATATAGGAGCATACACTCATCCTTACAAACGCACACACGTCCACCCTATCCATATGTGCACCTTCGAGAGACTGAGCCGGCATATCATCTTGAGATTTTATGAAGTCGCCGTATGCGCCTCGTACTCGACGGGAACATCAGCTCCCACTAAATGTGCATCGCCGGAATCCTGAAATAAGTCCAGGATAAATGCGAGCACCAGGACTTGAACCCCGGTAGGCTGGGGATAACACTGTCCACATAATCATCCAACCACAGGTTGGTTCGCATGCGCCGGTACACATACAATGTCTATATGGAGCTAATTTTCTAGTACTAGTCATACACAGTCCTTGTCTGAGCACAGCTTAACTTGCGTCAAACGCGTGCACACTATACATGTCCGTTTTACTATTTTTATTCTCATGGTATGAAACACCATCTGTAGTGCATGATCTGTCTTTTTTCATATCGAAACTCTAGTTTTAACATGTTATATATAAAATTTGATTAGAAAATTATGTATTGCAAATGAACACCTTGACAAACAAAATTGAAGACCAAAGAAACTATCAATAGCCATGCATGCACACTTTGGCAAAACCTAGCAAGAAAAAAATATCATCTTATTTCGAGAGAGAGATGGCTGAGGGTTGACCATATTCAAACACGTTGTGGTTCTATAAGCACTATATCATCATATGCGAGAACTGAACAGAGGACAAACAGCAACTTAGATGGGATATCATGTTGAAATAAAGAACTTGGACCTATTAGGGTCTTGACTCATGATTATTGGGTCATAGGTATGTGGTATCTTTTTCTCCCATTGCACCGCCATCCGCTCTTTTACTAGTAAAACATGGTATATTAATAGCAATATTGCACAATTACACCCGCCATTTACAATGATATAATATTAAGACCAAATCGAGACATCAAGGATCCACACAGCTAATTTTTTTTAAAGAAGAATGAAAAAACAAAGCTAATGGACAAGCAGGAAAACCAACCACGCTTGACTAGGTAGCATGCACACACGCGACGTTCCTCCTCTTCACCGTGACAGCGAATCCGTTCTTCATGTGGAGTATAACGGACAACTTCGGCTCCACGATGTGCCCTGGCACGGCCTGAACGGCGAAGTTCCATAGCACGGCTGCGGCGACAGCCTTCATCTGCGTGAAGGCAACCTCCTTGCCGAGGCAGGTCCTGGGACCGGCGTTGAAGGCGATGAACTTGTAGGACGGCTCATACCTCAGCTTCCCGTCGTCGGTGACCCACCTCTCTGGCCTGAACTCCATGCAGTCCTTTCCCCACACGCCCTCCATCCTCCCCATGGAGTACGAGTAGAGGAGTATCTTGTCACCGGCCTTCATTTCGTGACCGCTCGGGAGCACGTCGTTGGCTATTGCTGCCTTGTGCTGGAAGGGCACGGGCGGGCAAAGCCTCAGGCACTCGCACAGCGCCGCGTGCAGGTACACCAAGCTGCTCACCTCGCTGACGTCAAACACTGCCATGTCGTCCAGCTTCTTCGTGGAAGCGATCGGCACCAACTCGTCTAGGATTTTCTGCTCGACGCGCGGGTTCTTGCATACGAGGTAGAAGAACCATGACAGCGCCGTGCCGGTGGTGTCTCGTCCGGCGAGTATGAGGTTCACCGCGGTGTCACGCAAGAACTCATCGCTCGCATCATCGTTGCAGATGAAGGACGACAACATGTCGGAGGATTCGTTAACACCCTCCTTGTGGAGCCTGTGATCGGACCTTCGTTTCGCGATCGTGTCCGCGGCGAACCGGTCGATGGTCCTACGAGCCGCGGCCATCTTTCTCTCTGGGCCGACCTCGTACCGGTACATGAGCCTCCAGCACGCGGGCGGGAAGACATGCCGGAGGAAGATGGTGTCGAGCACGTCGTCCATGGCGCGCGCGAAGGGCACAACGGGGAGGCCGATCTGCAGGCAGCCGGGGTCGACCCCGAAGACGAGGTTGCAGGTCATGTCAAACGTCATCCTGAGGAGCACGTCGTGCAGGTCACAACGGTCACCAACATCGGCAGCGTGCGCGAGGAAAGGGAGGAGGCTCTTCTCCACCTTGTCGCGGGTGCACTGTGCGGAGAAGGAGCGGAAACGGGGGGCGGCCATGAGGAGCTGGGACTTGGCACGCTGCCACCGCCAGGACTCGCCGTCGGCGTTGAAGATGCCGTGGCCCAGGACGTCGAATATCTCGGCATACTCCTCGCCCTTGGGGTAGTTGAGGAAGTTGGAGGTGAAGATGTGGCGCACATTGGACGGGTCGCAGGTGATGAAGAAGCGGACGCCGGTGAGCCCCGTGTGAGCCGGGAAGTTGTAGCGCCTGGCTGCCAGGACTACGGTGGACCAGTCGTGGTAGCAGGACAGGTTGGCGATCATGCCGAAAAGATGGCCCAGCAATGGCCATTCGGTCGGCTCGGCCTTGCATGCTTTCTTGGACTGGAGATGACGGTAGTAGAAGAAGCAGCAGCAAATTAGGAGGGAGAGGAGCCCTAAAAACCAATCCATGTTGTGGAGAATTTTGCATCTGGTCATCTGGTATTTAGATCACATGCTTGACTACACCGGAGGTGGTTAAACATAGTCATCAACAAATCGCGTTCGAATTTATTGAGACATAGTCGTACTGACAACAACAACAACGGCGGTAAGCCCAATGTTCCACTCAAAAAAGAAAAGAAAAAGACGTCGCATGATGGCGCATGCATTTGTTACTTCTAATTTTGTGTTATTTTCCACACACGTACGTGCAGCTGGTTGGTAACATGCTATTAGGGCATCTCCAAAGACGACCCTCAAACTGCCTGCATACGTGCGGCGCGTCATCCCGATCGCGAAAGTCATCTAACATGGACCTGTAATTGTTGCAGGAGGGGTTGGCGAGCATGGCGAAAAGATGGCCCAGTAGCGGCCATTCGGTCGGCTCCGCCTTGCATGCTTTCTTGGATTGGAGATGACGATAGTACAAGACCAAGCTGCAAAAGAGGGAGAGGAGTCCTACAAACCAATCCATGGTTCAGTGTAGTGCACCTTGAGTGGTACGTGTTCCTTACCGGGTAGTATTTAGATCACATGCTTGACAACACTGGAGGTAGTTCAGACATAGTAATCAATCAATCACGCTCGAATTTATTCAGACTTAGTCGTACTGACAACACAGGAGGTAGCACAATGTTCCACTCAAAAAAGAAAAGAAAATGACATAGACCGATGGCGCATGCATTTGTTAGTTCTAGTTTTGTGTTATTTTTCACACACGTTCAAGGAGAGGATTTGTGGCACGCAGGTCTTAGGGCACGAGTCCCTCGCGCGTGCTCTTATTTTTTGTTTCCTGATTTTCAAACTTTTATATCTTTTAAACAAAAAGTTCAAATTAAGTTCTATTTTTCGTATTCGTCTTTCTCGTAATGAGGGCTTTCAAATAATATTCGTTTTGATGAATTTTGAAAATAAATATACGAGCGACTGATAAAATCATGATTTTTGTGCTATGACCGACCAAAAAAATTGTCTTAATTTTTATCTATGAAAGTTGGCAAGAGTGAGCGAGAAAATCGCAAGTTTTAGTTGAAAAATCGTAAGTTTCAACAATTGAAAATTAAAACTTACCGTGCCCTCATGCGGATCCAACTACTTCACAAATCACGAGCCAATCGAGCTGTCGGGCTGGGCTTGACAGGTGCGTTCCCCTGAGAATTTCTGGTTCAGAGAGCTTACTCGCGTAAGACAGAGTGTTGGTGACCGAAATTGCATGGGAGCACTCGGCGACTGCGCCCACTGAAATCTTCTCCATCAATTCTCATTGGGATCCGCAATCGCTATATTAGCTGATTTGTATTCACAGTTTCTTCATCGCGTATTCGCTGTGCATTCATCAGTAGTATATCCGTACTATAGTCCACGCGCTTCTGTCCTTGATGGTGAAAAATCTGCCAAACGTGGTTGGTCGTACTGTATTATTTGACAAATCTGGCCCCTTTGACCGACTTCACGCACGTCTGACCCCTGGGCAAAACTAATTCGAAATCTGGCCCCTGGGTCGGCGTCACCAAACATGGCACCGAACATGTGCAGCTCGGCGCCACACTAGTGCGGCGCCGAGCTGTACATGTTCGGCGCCATGGTGTATGGCGCCGAGCAAATCTGACCCCCTAGGGTTTTGTGGGCCCACCTAGGGTCGGCGCCACACAGCATGGCGCCGAAGTTGTACATCTCGGCGCCATGCTAGTGCGGCGCCGAGCTGTACAACTTCGGCGCCATCCTATGTGGCCCCGACCGAGGGGCCAGATTCCGAATTAGTTTTGCCCATAGGCCAATTGTGCATGAAGTCTGTCAAAGGGGCCAGATTTGTGAAATAATACGTCGTACCTCAACCACCATCTCCCCACCTAGCTAACGTGTTCAATGCACAAGCTCCTCCCAACGAGTGCACTTTTTACCGCAACCTGCTTCTAGTCCTCAATCTGCTCGTTGTACTCTATGTGGGGTTAAAGGTCGACTGAGCAATGACATGATACTGCATCATTTCTCTGTCCGCGTGTGCTGGACATGGATTACCAACTACAGTACTATGTAATTTTTAATCCAAAGCACCTAACCTGGTTGCTATGTGTTAAGAAACTAGAACGATCTGCTATTATTGTGGGGTACGAGCTTTTCCAATGTACGCTTCGGTCAGGTATTCACATATGGGAAATCATTTCGTCAAAACATGGCATCCACACAATACTGCTTAATTTACCTGCATGCATGACTCGTAAGAAAGAAAAGTCAGTGACCCATGTACACGTGGGTGGATTGCAGAGAATGTAATTGATTGAGACTCTTGCGTGGTGTGGTTGGCTATGTCTATCTTCTTTTTGGATGAGGTCCATAGGCTTTCGGGAGGAAAAAGAAGTTGATTTGGACATCAACTGCCATCTTGCTTTTGCGCCAATGTAAACATCGCGCAATGCAAATCCTAGTGAGAAATCCCATGGACGGCAGAGCATGCAGGAAGAGATTGAAACAGGAGAGATGTTGGGTTGTGAGGTATTCTTGGAGATGGCAAGTGCTTCGAATCAACGAGTATAACCATGAGAAAATTACAAATGTACATCGTGATTATTTTTCTTAGTTTGCAATCTTGCTTCTTATCTAAATCTTATAATATTTATTTGAGATGTAAAACTATTCTTATCCATTATAGGATTCGTAAGTACTCTTTCATAATTTTCTTATTTATTTATTTCAATTCCATATTGATAATGAATATTTGATTTGTAACTTACGTAAGTACATATTGGCTTGAGTAACATTCTAAATCAAACTCTGATTGATCATTATAAAGTTTAGGAGTACTACTATAAGAGCATCTCCAGCCGTTCGGGATGGGGCGCCGGCGACGACAGAGGGAGGGACTGCGGGCGAAGGAGATTGCGTCTGGTCGCTGACTCGGCGGGTCCGCCAGACTTCCGCGGGCGAAGGAGATTGGCATTGATTCCACGCGGGAAAACGAGGCGATGAGGAAGACGAGACGTGGCTGGTCGCTGACTCGGCGGGTTCGCTAGACTTTCGCGCCAAAAACGCTTCCCTCGGGCGCCCCCCAGCGCACCGGGTTCGGCCTGGGTCTGCCGGCGCCAGTTTCGGGCCTAACCGGTGAAAATTGGGCTTCTGGGGGCGCGACTGGGCCATTTTTTTAGCGCCGACGATAAAAAAGTGCCTTGGGGGCCTGTTGGGGCTCGAGATGCTCTAAGTTCAATCAGCACTGATGGGCTAAAAGTAGTCATCATTGATGCGCCTCAGGCCCGTAATTGCACCTAATGGCTTAAATGTAGTAAACCGACCCTAACAATGCCAAATTTTGCCATGTGGCATTTAATGGTGTGTGTTAACTATAGAAATTTTTTCAAGGCCAACCGATGAATCATCGGTCACTTCGCATATGCAAACCTGGTCCATTCACTCTTGATACCTTAGTTCATTCCTCGGAGATGGTATGGAAGCATACATGGCAACTTTTGCGAAACATTTTCAAAATTGTATTACTGAGTAAAGAAATTAGTTTGTGTCATTGGAAAGGGGTTCTAAAGAGTAGAGAATGGGAGAAGCAGGCAGATAACAATAAAGTTATGCCTGCTCTCAAGCTTAGCTACGAATTTCTCCTTTTCACCTTCAACAATGTTTTTACTGTTTTGCATTATTTCCTGAAGATTGCAGTTTCAGAAGTCATGGGCTCATTAGCCAAAAAGAAAGAGTAGCCATCAACAAATCGTGTTCGAATTTATTGAGACATAGTCGTACTGACAGCAACGATGGTAGCCCAATGTTCCACTCAAAAAAGGAAAGAAAAGGACGTAGCACGATATGCATTTGTTAGTTCTAGTTTGTGTTATTTTTTGGCACCCGGCTCAGAGCGACCGGTTTATCTTGCATTGCCAGCCCAGAGATTAAGTCTTTTGGCAACACACAATAACTTGGTATAGAAAAACAACCGCTTTATTGGAACATAGGTTCGATATAACATCAAGTAGCGAGGCCAAGAGGCACACATGGTGCTGCTGCACATATGTACATTATTTAGTGGACAAGATCGGGGCCTCGACATCACCACAAAACTACGCGGCAGCGGAAAGACGGCGTAGAAGGACTCCATCTCACACGGACACTGATGTGGACACGATCTAGACTATGATGCAACGATGCAACTCCAACTCCGGTACGACTTCTCCTAAAACTGGCATGACACGCCAGGTAAGTACTTTGAATGTACTCGCAAGCTCATACAAATAAAGCAACAATGACAAACAACAACGTGATATTTAAGCAGGTTAAATGCAAGAACTTAGCATGCTACTCATGAAGTGACAGTGCTCATAACAGGGCCTCTGAGACCCGCTTACCATCTCGGTTACCTCATAACCACGATCACCATCATACCACGGTGATCACCTTCGGATCACATACGAAACCATCCCGATGGTCTCAACATTTCACCAACATAACAAGTGCCACAAGTATATCTTTAGTGTGCAGGTTCAATATTTCTGTTGATCCACGATGTGACCTACTACGAACTGTGTCTGTGACCGAGGACGCGACTATCGATAGATTAAACACACTCTGCAGAGGTTAGTACACTGTACCCACACTACGAAACCCAAGGCCTCGTACTCCCATTCGGGTGGACCAATGGCGTTCCGACAGAACCAATCTATTGCCGTGACACTCTCCCGACCACTCTGACCAACTCCCCTTTGGGCTAACTCATGGGTGGCCCCGATGCCACTCCGGACATCCAACGGCCACCGTCGTGGCAAAACAAACGGTCCCAAACGGGGACATGGTACCAAAAACAACTACGGGCACACAAGGCTATGCCTGCCTACCAGGCCAGGGTAGCGCAAGCACATAACCTTCCCTAGTTGTAGGCACCGGCGAAAGGCATAACTACAGACCGAGAAAGGGCCTTCCCATAAAAGGCAAATGTGGTTGCACTTTGGGAAGCTCGATTCAGTGGCACCATGACTCGATCAATAGCATGTTAAAGTTAGATTATTATCATGTTTCAACTTGCAAATAAATATTACCGAGTCATAATATGCCATGAAAATGCAAGAACTATATATGCACCATTTCAACGTAATACCGATATGAGCTTAACCGTACTCATCATCATGTTATCCTACTGCATAACCTTAGTCATTCAACTAAAATACCACTGATAACATAGCAAGCATATCATGAAAATGAAACTAGCATCAAGTGATATTATATGAATTTTCTATATGCATTATAAATGACCATATTCAAGTGAAAATCATAGTTATTGAAATGACACTCTTGCAAATATTTGTGATGGCTTGCCTTAGTGCAGAGGAGAGTCACACTCCTCCTGGTTCTCCTCAAGGCAGCAAGTTCCTTCTGAAAACATTTAAAATAGCAAAAAAGAAAATGTCACATAACACATTTAAATGCACCAAAAAATATTTACAGCAAGCAAAAATCTCATCTTTTGCATGCTAATAGAGGAGGTCAATACAAAACCAGTGCAAAAAGAATCATGTCATTTGGACTTGTAGAATAGAAACTAGAGATGGTCAAAGTTTCGTCAATATTATGAATTAAATTGAATTTAGAAAAATAACCAGAGGGGGTGACGTCGAAGACGTATTTCCGAAATGCGTCTCCACTCATACCGCTTCGGCGGCCGCACAGTGAGGCTGACGGGTGGGCCCCATTGGCAGGGTCAAGAGAGAGGGAGAGAGAGAAACAGGGGAGGCGGCGCGGTCGCCGGTGGTTCTCCGGCGAGGAGACCACGGCTGCCGCCGGAGATTGGATGGATGGACGCGCCTCAGTACGGTGAGCACGCACGTACCCGTTGATTCGCCGGAGAGGGACGGAGGAGGTCGCCGTGGGGCTCTCCAGAGACGGCAGCGGAGGGAGCTCGCCGGAGAGGAAGATGCCGACGAGGTGAGGCAGTTCCAGCGGCTCCAGCAGCATCGTCGGGGACCCGCAGAGCACCACGCACACTCCTGGGTGGTCGGAGGGCGTCGAGGATCGCCGGAGAAGCAAGGCACAGAGGTGGGGAATCGCCTGCGAGCCTCGGAGCAGAATGGTGTCCAGAGGCCCGCCTGGCCTGGCCGCTGCTATCTTGGAGGAGCTTGGTGGTCAGAGGAGTGGGTTGGGGTGGTTGATTGAGCTCGGGAGGGCCTCTTTATGTAGGTGCGGGCGAGAGGGGGATCGGGGTCGCCGGAGATGGCTCTGGAAGCGGCGAGTGGCGACGAACGGGATCAGTGAGAGGGGAGAAAGAGCCAGGAGCTCGCACGACCACTGTGGAGGCACGCGGCCAAGCACAGGGCGCCGGAGGAGGACGAAAACAGGAGCACGGGCTCACTGTAGCCTCTGCTCCGCCATGTCCGTGATCGCTACGGCTGTCGCCGGCATCAGAGAGCGCCAGGGAGAGGTCAAGGGCGACGAGTCGAGGCAGAGGGAGCTCCAGGACACGAGGGTTTGGGCGGAGATGGGCGCACGCGCTGAACAGAGAGGCTGCCGGCGTGCAGAGCGCGTCGAACGCATGCCTGGCACCATGTCCACACGCGGTCACCGCGCGTACTGGCACTACGCGGCGCGCCCGAGAGGTAAAATCATGTCTGGGGTGTTGTCTTTGCAGTGCTAGGTCACCCCATGCTACTGTATCACTGCCAGGCCGACCAGATGAGACTTGAGCTTCTCAGCAAGTTTCTGGACAGAAACTTGTGAGCTAGTTTGAGAAAGATCCAGAGGGATTTAGGAGCTAATTCTTGGTGGTTAAGGTTCTCTCAGGAAGGTAATTAGACCATGAAAGTTTCAGCTCGAAAAGATTTGGCAAGAATGTACTTGCTTCACAAAGTGACATTTCTGACCAGAATAGAAAAGATTTTCTACAGAAAAAATATTCCACAAGACCATGAAATATTTTTGCGCAGGAAGTTGGGCCAAGGTCTAAAGAATATTTGGGAATTTTCTCAGATTTTCATGGGCAAGAAAAATGAGGGTTGCTTTGGAGCAGAAGTGAAAATATGGCTATTTCTGAAGGAAATTAATATTTTTCATTTAAGAAAAATATTCCCAAGGTAATATTATGATAAAACAGAGGGCAAGAGATGTGTTTGAGGATCAGAGGAGTCACTTGGGTGAAAATCAAAGTGATGCCCAAGTGCTTAAGTCCAAATGAGTTGATCCAAAACTCAAATTCAATTCAAAAATGCAATAAAACCCAGAAAAAGAAAAATGGCAAAAACCAGGGTGTCACAAACCTCCCCCCTTAGGATGAATCTCGTCCTCGAGATTCGGTTGCTCAGGAAACAATTCAGGATATGTTGTCCTAAAAAAGTCTTCTCTTTCCCAGGTAGCGTCACTCTCGGTATGGTGTTCCCACTGCACCTTGTAAAACTTAACTGACTTGCTGCGGGTGACTCTTTCCATCTCATCCAGTATTCGAAAAGGTTTCTCTTCATAGGTCAGGTCCTTAGCAAGCTCAATTTCTGCCATATTAGTACGTTTCTCGGGTGGTGAGATACAGCTCCGTAACTGTGATACGTGGAAGACATCATGTATTTCTGACAGTTCTGGAGGAAGCTCCAATTGATATGCCACTGTGCCAACCTTGGACATAACCGGAAATGGGCTAATATATCTTGGTGCCAGTTTTCCCTGAGTCTGAAATCTCTTGACTCCTTTCATGGGTGTGACTCGGAGGTAGACATACTCACCAGGTTCAAAACCGATTTGTCGGTGCTTCGAATCATAATAGCTCTTTTGTCGAGACTTGGCCAATTGCAGTCTGTCCCGGATCTCTCTGACTTGCTTCTCAGCTTCCATCATCAAGTCAGTCCTGAAAATACGACTGTATCCGTTCTGGGACCAGTTTAATGGGGTACGGCACTTGCGTCCATACAAGGCTTCATACGGTGACATTTTGAGGCTGGTCTGATAGCTGTTGTTGTAGGAAAACTCCACGTCAGACAGACTGTCTTCCTATTTGGGTCCTTGAGCAAGGGCACATGCGTGCAACATGTCTTCGAGTATCTGGTTTACTCTCTCCGTTTGCCCGTCTGTCTGAGGGTGATAAGCTGTGCTATACTTTAATGATGTCCCCAATGCTTGGTGAAGACGTGACCAGAATGCCGAGGTGAAAAGTGAACCTCGGTCGGAAGTGATAGTTCTAGGCACTCCATGCAAACTAACGATTCTGGACACATAGAGTTGAGCCAGTTGATCCGCATGGTAGGTGGTTCGGATGGGAATGAAATGGGCCACCTTGGTCAGCATGTCCACCACGACCCATACGGCATTGTTTCCACGAGGAGTTTTGGAAGACCGGTGATGAAGTCCATGCAAACATCGTCCCATTTCCATTACGGGACGGGCAAAGGCTGAAGTAGCCCGGCGGGTTTCTGATGTTCCGCCTTCACCTTATTGTATATATCATAGCAGGCGACAAAATATGCAATAGCCTTCTTCATTCCATCCCACCAAAATATTTGCCTGAGGTCTTCATACATCTTGGTACCGCCTAGATGGATCGAGTAGGAAGATTCATGTGCCTCTATTAATATCTTCTTCCTCAGATCCTCTACTTTGGCTACACATATTCCGATATTCACCCGCGAAACCGTATAGTACCTTGTTCATCTATCAGGAAGTCTTGAGTCTTGTCCGCTTTCATTCGGGTGATATGGTGTTGCAGTAATGAATCGTCTGCCTAGGCCTTGCGAATCTCTTCTTCAAGAGTGGGCGTCACTTCCAACATATTGGCGCAGTTGACCCCAACAATGGCCAGAGTGAGCTGAGCCATTTCTTCTTGTAGCTCGGGAGGCAAAGATGTCATTAATGCATTTACTGTGGCTGGTTTGCGACTAAGAGCATCCGCAACCACATTAGCTTTACCTGGATGATAATTTATTCCGAGGTCATAATCCTTGACCAACTCAAGCTCTCTTCTCTGCCGGAGATTCAAATCGGGTTGAGTGAATATGTACTTGAGACTTTTGTGGTCGGTGAATATTTGGCACCGCTTGCCGATGAGATAATGCCTGCAGATTTTTAATGCATGAACAACTGCTGCTAGCTCCAAATCATGAGTAGGATAATTTCCTTCATGTGGTCACAGCTGTCGGGATGCATAAACTACAACCTTGCCATCTTGCATGAGCACGCATCCTCGGCCCCTTCGAGATGCGTCGCAGTATACGTCAAAGCTTCGATAAATGTCTGGAAGTGATGTCTACTACGCAATGTGTTCTTGTAGACTTGCGTTGGGCCTCCAAGCGCAGAGTTTTGTAGGACAGTAGCAATTTTCCCTCAAGTGGATGACCTAAGGTTTATCAATCCGTAGGAGGTGTTGGATGAATATGGTCTCTCTCAAACAACCCTGCAACCAAATAATAAAAAGTCTCTTGTGTCCCCAACACACCCAATACAATGGTAAATTGTATAGGTGCACTAGTTCGGCAAAGAGATGGTGATAAAAGTCTAGTAATGATAATAGATATTGACTTTTGTAATAGGAACAATAAAAACAGCAAGGTATCAATTGATAAAACGGAGCACAAACGGTATTGCAATGCTTGAAAATGAGACCTAGGGTCCGTACTTTCTCTAGTGCAATCTCTTAACAATGCTAATCTAATTGGATCATATAACCATCCCTCAACGTGTGATGAAGAATCACTCCAAAGTTCTATCTAGCGAAGAACATAAGAAGAAATTGTTTGTAGGGTACGAAACCACCTTAAAATTATTCTTTCCGTTCGATCAATTCAAGAGTTCGTACTAAAATAACGCAAAGTTATTCTTTTCGTTCGATCTATCCAAGAGTTCGTACTAAAATAACACCATATGATACACATCAACCAACTCTAATGTCACCTAGATACTCCAATGTCACCACAAGTATCCATGAGTTAATTATACTATACACAACAAACAATTTCAGATTCATAATAATTGATCCAACAAAAAGAACCTCAAAGAGTGCCCCAAGATTTCTACCGGAGAAACAAGGACGAAAACGTGCATCAACCCCTATGCATAGATTACCCCAATGTCACATCGGGAATCCGCGAGTTGAGTGCCAAAACATATATCAAGTGAATCAATATAATACCCCATTGTCACCACGGGTATTCATATGCAAGACATATATCAAGTGCTCTCAAATCCGTAAAAGTATTCAATCCGATAAAACAAAATCTCAAAGGGAAAACTCAATTCATCACAACAAGATAGAGAGGGGGAAAACACCATATGATCCAACTATATTAACAAAGCCCGCGATACATCAAGATCGTGACATCTCAAGAACACGAGATAGAGAGAGAGAGAGAGAGAGAGAGAGATTAAACACATAGCTACTGGTACAAACCCTCAGCCCCGAGGGTGGACTACTCCCTCCTCATCATGGTGGCCGCCGGGATGATGAAGATGGCCACCGGTGATGATTTCCCCCCTCCGGCAGGGTGCCGGAACAGGGTCTACATTGGTTTTTCGTGGCTACAGAGGGTTGCGGCGGCGGAACTTATGATCTAGGGTTATCTTCAGGGTTTTTGGAATTTTTGGGAATTTATAGGGCGAAAAGGCGGTGCGGGAGGCCACCGAGGTGGGCACAACCCACCTGGGTGCGCCTGGGCCCCAGGCGCACCCTGGTGGGTTGTGCTCTCCTCGGAGCTCCCCTCTGGTACTTCTTTGGCCCACCGGGTGTCTTCTGGTCCAGAAAAAATCTCCAAAAAGTTTCGCCGCGTGTGGACTCCATTTGGTATTGATTTTCTGCGATGTAAAAAACAAGCAAAAAACAACAACTGGCACTGGGCACTATGTCAATAGGTTAGTCCCAAAAAATGATATAAAGTTGCTATAAAAAGATTGTAAAACATCCAAGAATGATAGTATAACGGCATGAATAATTCATAAATTATATATACATTGGAGACATATCAGCATCCCCAAGCTTAATTCCTACTCGTCCTCGAGTAGGTAAATGATAAAAGAAATAATTTATGAAATGTGAATGCTAGCAAAATGCATAAGTTTGATCAATGATAATTTCAATCACTTTTTCTAGCATCATAACAACAACTCTTTCTCATAAAACTTATCATGATAAAGTAGCAATTGAAAACAGAATTTTTGTTGTGGAAAGCTACATATCATATTCATCATATACTCTTTCTTTTGTAGCATGGACATTTGGACTTGAATGATTCAAAGCAATAGTCTATAATTTGACATGAAGACATCAATACTCAAGCGTATCAACAAGCAACCATGTCTTTCAAAATATCAACACTAAAGAAAGTTATCCCTAGCCCATCATGCTCAATCATTGATCCATTCGCAAAACACAGTCGCATATTAGCTACATCCAATGCTCAAGTATGATCATAGTGCCCCTTAGTTGGTGCTTTATAAGAGAAGATGGAGACTCAAATAAAAATAAAAATTGCATAAAGTAAATAGATAGGCCCTTCACAGAGGGAAGTAGGGATTTGTAGAGGTGCCAGAGCTCAAAGCAAAAATTGAGAGATAAAATTATTTTGGGTGGCATGCTTTTCCCATCAACAAAAACGATCGAGTAGTTCCCAAACAGAAAATAAAGATTATTCCTTTTTCCACCATTCTTTCACAATCCATGGCTAGCCGTATCCACGGGTGCCCTCCATACCAACACTTTTCAAGGAATTTATTATTTGACAACATAAAGTAAATTTCTTTTTTCATTTCAGGACTGGGCATCCCTAATACCTTTGCCGTACTCTCGTGCAATGACAAGTGAATAAACACTCATCTTGAGAATAGCATATCTAGCATGGAAAATATTGGCCACCCCCTGCCGCTTCATGAGCGGTACGAGCACACAAAAAGGAAATTATTTTGAAAATTTAGAGATGGCACATACAAATTAGCTTAGAACAGCACGGAAAGACCGCATATAGGTAGGTATGGTGGACTCATATGACAAAACTGGTTTTATGGATTTTGGATGCACAAGTTGTAATCCTACTTAGTACAAGTGAAGGCTAGCAAAAAGATTGAGAAGCATCGAACCAAGAAATGAAAAATCACATAAGCGAGCATTAAGGAAAACTAACACCGAATAATGCACCACAAGTAGGATGTAATTTCATTGCATAACTATTGACTTTCGTGCTTGCATAGGGAATCACAAACCATAACACCAATATTCTTACTAAGCACAATTACTCACCAACATGACTCATATATTATTATCTCCATATCTCAAAACTATTGCAAGGAATCAGAATTATCATATCCAATGATCTACATGAAAGTTTTTATTATATCCCTCTTGAATATCCATCACTTTGGGACTAAATTTATATATTACCATTGCTACTAACAAGCTCTCAAATAAATTCAAATGAAGCACGAGAGCATAAGTATTTCTTCAAAATTTTGAACTCTCAAAATAATCTAAGTGAAGCATGAGAGTAAATGAAATACTACTCCAAAAAGATATAAGTGAAGATCAAATGAGTAGTTAAGTAAATAGGTAGCTATGTGAGGACTCTTTCTTATTTAAAAGTTTCAGATCTAAGTATTTTATTAAAACAGCAATCAAAGCAAAATAAAATGGCATTCCAAGAATAGCAGAACTCATGTGAAGAAGCAAAAACTTAGGCTCAACCGAGGCTAACCGATAATTGTTGATGAAGAAAGGTGGGATGCCTACCGGGGCATCCCCAAGCTTAGATGCTAGAGACTTCTTGGAATATTATCTTGGGATGCCTTGTGCATCCCCAAGTTTGAGCTTTTGTATCTCCTTAATTCCTTTTATATCACAGTTTCCCTAAATGTTAAAAACTTCATCCACACAAAACTCAACAAGAACTCGGGAGATAAGTTAGTATAAATCAATGCAAAGCCTTATCATTCTCTACTGTAGCAAATCACTAAAATTATTATTTAACATTGCATACTAAATGCCTCTGCATATTTAATACTCATATCCTCAAATAGAATCATTAAACAAGCAAGCATACGCAAACAATGCAAACATAACAACAATCTGTCTTAACAGAACAGTCTCTAAAGAGTGCAATATTCTTCATACTTCCCTAAGTCCAAAAATTCTGAAAAATTACCACACTGTAGAAAATTTATCATATCTTATTGTGCAGAAAATTTCAACATTTTATCACATTCTGACTTTTCTCAAGAAATCACGCAATATTGTGCAACTTTCTGTTTTCAAACAGCAACATATAGAATTGCAAAATAAGCATGGCAAAGGCTATACTTGACATTTTTATTGAAGTAAAAGATATAAAACATTATTCCAAATAATAGCAAGAAAATCCTAATAAAATAAAATGATGCTCCAAACAAAACACATATCATGTGACGAATGAAAATGTAGCTCCAAGTAAGGTTACTGATAATATTGGAGACGAAAGAGGGGATGCCTTCTGGGGCATCCCCAAGCATAGGGTCTTGTCACTCCTTATTCTCCTCATATCGATATCTCACCCAAAACATGAAAACTTTAATCACACAAAACTTAACGGAACTTCGTGAGATGGGTTAGTATGATAAAGACAAATCATTCACTTTGATACTGTCAAGATAAGATTCACAATTGTTCTCACACAATGCCTACTGTAACCTACAATCTCTACAATTTATATTAAGCAATATAAGCCATAGAAACCATAAAACAAGCAAACTATGCATTGCAAACAGAATCTATCAAAAACAGAACAGTATGTAAAGATCTGAATTAAGGTCATACTTCTGTAACTCCAGAAATTCCGAAAACTTAGGACAATGTAGAAAATTTGTATACCCATCAACTGTAAAAAAAATAAGAATTTTTGCACGTTCCAAAAAAAGACAGTAATTTCTGCACTGGACGAAAAAGTTTCTGTTTTTGCACAGAATCAAGTCAACTATAATCCACACTATCCCAAAGGCTTTACTTGGCACTTTATTGAAACAAAAGCTATAAAGCAAGATCACTACAGTAGCCTAACCATGTGAACACACAAAAACTGTAGGTAAAAGTGTTGGGTTGTCTCCCAACAAACGCTTTTCTTTAATGCCTTTTAGCTAGGCATGATGATTTCAATGATGCTCGCATAAAAATAGTAATTGAAACATGAAAAAGATCATCATGAATCACATGGCAAGTACATTTAAGCCTAACCCACTTCCTATGCATAGGGATTTTGTGATGAAACAATTTATGGGAGCAAGAATCAACTAGCATAGGAAGGCAAAACAAGCAAAACTTCAAGATTTTTAACACATAGAGAGAAAACTTGATATTATTGCAATATGTAAAAGCATATGTCCCTCTCTCATAATAATTTTCAGTAGCATCATGAATGAATTCAACAATATAGCTATCACATAAAGTATTCTTTTCATGATCCACAAGCATTGAATTTTCGTACTCACCACATAAGAAAATTTATTCTCATGAATAGTAGTGGGGGCAAACTCAACAAAATAACTATCATGTGATTCTTGATTGGCATAATCATATTAAGCATTAAAATCATGATGACAAGTTCCATGGATATCATTACTCTTTATAGCATACATGTAATCACCATAATCATCATAAATAGGAGGCATGCTTTCATCATTGTAAATATTCTCATCAATACTTGGGGGACTAAAAATATCATCTTCATCAAACATAGCATCCCCAAGCTTATGGCTTTGCATATCATTAGCATCATGGATATTCACGGAATTCATACTAACAACATTGCAATCATGCTCATCATTCAAATATTTTATGCCAAACATTTTATTGAATTCTTCTTCTATCAATTGAGCACAATTTTCCTTTCCATCATTTTCAAGAAAGACATGATAAAGACGAATAATATGAGGCCACCTCAATTCCATTTTTTTGTAGTTTTCTTTTGTAAACCAAACTAGTGATAAACAAGAAAATAAAAGATTTAATTGCAATATCTAAAGATATACCTTCATGAACTCACCTCCCCGGCAACGGCGCCAGAAAAGAGCTTGATGTCTACTACGTAACTTGTTCTTCTAGACTTGTGTTGGGCCTCCAAGCGCAGAGTTTTGTAGGACAGTAGAAATTTCCCTCAAGTGGATGACCTAAGGTTTATCAACCCGTGGGAGGTGTAGGAAGAAGATGGTCTCTCTCAAACAACTCTGCAACCAAATAATAAAAGTCTCTTGTGTCTCCAACACACCCAATACAATGGTAAATTGTATAGGTGCACTAGTTCGGCGAAGAGATGGTGATCAAAGTGTAGTAATGATAGTAGATATTGATTTTTATAATAGGAACAATAAAAAACAGTAAGGTATCAATTGATAAAACGGAGCATAAACGGTATTGCAATGCTTGAAAATGAGGCCTAGGGTCCGTACTTTCGCTAGTGCAATCTCTCAACAATGCTAATCTAATTGGATCATATAACCATCCCTCAACGTGTGATGAAGAATCACTCCAAAGTTCCTATCTAGCGGAGAACATAAGAAGAAATTGTTTGTAGGGTACGAAACCACATTAAAGTTATTCTTTCCGTTTGATCAATTCAAGAGTTCGTACTAAAATAACGCAAAGTTATTCTTTCCGTTCGATCTATCCAAGAGTTCGTACTAAAATAACACCATATGATACGCATCAACCAACTCTAATGTCACCTAGATACTCCAATGTCACCACAAGTATCCATGAGTTAATTATACGATACGCATCAAACAATTTCAGATTCATAATACTTGATCCAACACAAAGAACCTCAAAGAGTGCCCCAAGATTTCTACCAGAGAAACAAGGACGAAAACGTGCATCAACCCCGATGCATAGATTACCCCAATGTCACCTCGGGAATCCGCGAGTTGAGTGCCAAAACATATATCAAGTGAATCAATATAATACCCCATTGTCACCACGGGTATTCATATGCAAGACATATATCAAGTGCTCTCAAATCCATAAAAGTATTCAATCCGATAAAACGAAATCTCAAAGGAAAAACTCAATTCATCACAACAAGATAGAGAGGGGAAAACACCATATGATCCAACTATATTAACAAAGCCCACGATACATCAAGATCGTGACATCTCAAGAACACGAGAGAGAGAGAGAGAGACTAAACACATAGCTACTGGTACAAACCCTCAGCCCCGAGGGTGGACTACTCCCTCCTCATCATGGTGGCCGCCGGGATGATGAAGATGGCCACCGGTGATGATTTCCCCCTCCGGCAGGGTGCCGGAACTGGTCTAGATTGGTTTTTCATGGCTACAGAGGCTTGTGGTGGCGAAACTTCTGATCTAGGGTTATCTTCAGGGTTTTTGGAATATTTGGGAATTTATAGGGCGAAAAGGCGGTGCGGGAGGCCACCGAGGTGGGCATAACCCACCTGGGCGCGCCTGGGCCCCCAGGCGCGCCCTGGTGGGTTGTGCTCTCCTCGGAGCTCCCCTCTGGTACTTCTTTGGCCCACCGTGTGTCCTCTGGTCCAGAAAAACTCTCCAAAAAGTTTCGCCGCCTTTGGACTCCGTTTGGTATTGATTTTCTGCGATGTAAAAAACAAGCAAAAAACAGCAACTGGCACTGGGCACTATGTCAATAGGTTAGTCCCAAAAAATGATATAAAGTTGCTATAAAATGACTGTAAAACATCAAAGAATGATAATATAACGGCATGAATACTTTATAAATTATAGATACGTTGGAGACGTATCAGGAAGCGTCAACACAGGTGCTGAAGTTAAACGAGTCTTCAGTTCATTAAAGCTCTTCTCACAGTCCTCAAACCATATGAATTTTTGGTATTTCTTGAGCAGTTCTGTCATTGGCTTAGCAATCTTGGAGAAGCCTTCAATGAATCGACGGTAATAACCAGCAAGCCCCAGAAAACTTCTGATCTCTGTCACCGTTATGGGTGTTGGCCATTTTAGCACATCCTTGACTTTGCTTGGATCCACAGCTATTCCTTCGGCAGAGAGAATATGCCCCAAGAATCCGACTTGATTAAGCCAGAACTCACACTTGCTGAATTTTGCATATAACTGGTGGTCACAAAGCCTTTGCAATACTGCTCGGAGGTGTTGTTTATGCTCTGCTTCTCCCTTGGAGTATATGAGAATATCATCGATGAAGACCACCACGAACTTGTCCAAGAAATCCATGAACACTTTGTTCATCATATGAATGAAGAAGGCAGGCGCATTTGTCAGACCGAACGACATAATTGTATATTCATATAGACTGTAACGAGTGGTGAATGCGGTCTTAGGAATGTCTTCCTTCCTAATCTTGAGTTGATGGTACCCGGTCATTAAATCAATCTTGGAGAAGATTTGTGCTCCATTAAGTTGATCGAACAAATCATCAATTCTGGGGAGCGGGTACTTATTCTTGATAGTGACATCGTTGAGCTGGCGGTAGTCGACACACATCCGCAGACTACCATCTTTCTTGTCCACAAATATGGCAGGTGATCCCCATGGTGAAGAACTTGGGCGGATGTATCCTTTATTGAGCATCTCATCAAGTTGTTTCTTCAGCTCAACCAGTTCGGATGAAGGCATCCGGTAATATTTCTTGTATATGGGTGCCGTTCCTGGCACAAGATCAATTGCAAACTCGAGCTCCTGATCAGGTGGCATTCCTACCAATTCTTTAGGGAATACATTTGGAAACTCACTGACCACTGGAATTAATTCCATGCCTGATGTTACGGCTGTGAATATCATCTCCTTTTTAGGCATAGTTCTGCGAGCTACAAACTTCGTTGCTTGTCCTGCCGGGTTTATTAAAGTGACTTCTCTTGTTGCACAATTGATGCAGACCTGATGCTTTGTCAGCCAGTCCATTCCCAATATGACATCCAACCTTGCGGATTCAATTGCTACCAGGGTAACAGGGAAAATAATCCCACAGACATTTATCTCCAAGCCATGGCATACCAAATTTGTTTTGAGCATGGATCCCGGGTATTGCACCATCATGCATTTCTCAAGCAGAGAGCAAGAAAACTTGTTTTGGGTAACAAAACTCCGCGAAATAAAGGAATGGGAATCCCCGGAATCAAATAAAATTGTTGCAGGTATGTTATTAACCGGAAACATACCAATGACCACTTCGAGGTTTTCTTGGGCTTCCTCGGCGGAGAGATGATGCACCTGGCCTTAAATAAGCTCTTGCTCGGTGAAGGATTCCATGTGGTTGACTTGAGGCTTGAGTGGTGCATTTGGCTTGCCGTTCTTGGGACACTGCCTCGCATAGTGTCCGGTCTGTCAACAAGAGAAACACGCGTTGCTACGCTAACAGTCCTCCCGGACAGGGCTGGTCACAATATTCTTGACTTGGTTGTTGGTCTTGTTGGTATTCTGCTGCCATGTTGGTTTGAACTCAAACTGAGGTTGCTGCCAGGTCTTGTTGGTATTCTGAATTGGCTGTCCATCCTTCTTGGGCTCGAACTTGCGTTTGCGATCATCATAAGCTGGCTTATTGTCATGAACGAGCTTGTGCTCCCTTTGTGCGATAAGGGCCTTGTTCACCAAAGTCTAGAAGTCGGGGAAGTCGAACATGTTGAGTGTGCCTCGGAGGTGTTAATTGAGTCCTCCAAGGAATCGGTCGATCTTCCTTTCTTTGGTGGCCACATCATAGATAGAATAACGAGCCAAGTGATTGAAGTTGTTCAAATATTCACTTACTGACAGGTTTCCTTGAGTGAGACCGAGAAACTCATGCTGCTTGACCTTCATGATACCGGCGGGAATGTGGTATTTGCGGAACTTGTCCTTGAATTTATCCCAAGTGATCTCATCGTCCGCAGGCCACATGGTTTTGGTATTGTCCCACCATATAGCAGCAGCTCCTTCAAGATAGTGGGTAGCGAATGGAACCTTGTCAACTTCTTCGGTGCGAGCAATTTCTAGCTTCTTCTCAATAGTCCGTAACCAATCGTCGGCTTCCAAAGGATCGACAACTTGACTGAAACTGGGAGGCTTAGTCCTCTAAAAGTCTGACAGCTTGGAGTGATTGTCATTCTGATTACCATTCTGCCCAACCATAGCCTATACATTTCTTAGTAATTCAAGCAAATCTTGGTTTCTTCTTTCCTCAAACATTCTCATAATCTGCTCTGTGGTAGGTAGTTGCTGTGGAGGAGGTGGTGGTGGCTGATATGGTTCGGGGGAATGCCCCGCCTGTCGGGCTGAGCGACGAACGGGAGTATCGTCACCCGCCTGACTGCTGCTACCTCCTCTTGTCATCCTATTTATGTTTCCCAATACGAAGCATCGAGATGAGCAACATCCATAAACGGGGAAGAAAAGCAAGCGACAAAATTCGAAAGAAAAACGATAAGAAACTAAGGCGAATAAAAGGTTCCAACATAATTATACATAGACTCATACATGAAAGGAAATAGCATGACAGGTATGACTACACTCATACAACCAAGCATCATAACAATCTCGGCTACTCTGGAGATCTAGTGCTCCGCTGATCCTGCTGGGATCCGTCCTAACTCGGACTCGGATCCTGAACTGACGACGTTAACGGAAACCTCCGGGTCAAAGGAAACACGACGACGCTGCCTCGAGGGCTCTCCCTCGGGGGAAGGTGCTGGGTGAGGCTGGAGCATAGGGGCTACGGGAGTAGCGAGAAGTAAAGCCCACACGGTAGGAGACTCGTAGGGAGTTACTGTCGAACTGCCTGAGTTACTCGGAGGAGTAACCGGGGTAGCTGGCGGAATGGTAGCTGGAGGAACAACTGGGGTAAACCCAATGGAAGGTGGAATGAAACCGGATCTAGCGGCCACCAAAGCTGTACGAGCACGGGTCAGCTCTCGGGCCAACTCGTAAATCAGAAGATAGCTAGCGGTGATGTAGCGAGAAAGGTGGCTAGATGGACGGTCGCATGCCGGATCAATGGCAGGAAAGCGGACACGCCCATTATCATGCAGGGATGGGTAGTAGTAGAAACCTGGATGAGCCTGCATCCGGACCTCGTTATAGCGTAACTCAACGAGAACCTCGAATGCAACAAACTGAACGGCCTGAGCAGGAGTAGAAGCGAAACGACTCCTAGAAGAACGAGTGTAAGTGCCAGCTGCAGAACTGTTACGCAGGGTAACCACCGCGTGGTACTCGTACACTGAGTCCGCAAGTCGCTCCCGATACACCTGGTAGACTGGGTCATTGCCATGAGGGTAGAGTCGATGCCACACGTTCCGAAGAAGATGTGGAGAAGTGTACGGTGCCGGCTCAAACTGGTACAGATACGGGGTAGGAGCCATCTACACTCACAACCATTAGTCGGTTGGTGATAAAATAAACTATATGCATGCAATGCAACAATCAGAGGCAACCAAACACTACCGACACTCAAGGTTACTAACTAGCGGTTAACTAACGCATTAGCAGTCTAGGGCGCCCTACAGTCAGTGCGGCTCTGATACCAAGCATTGAGGCACCCCGGCTCAGAGCGACCGGTTTACCTTGCATTACCAGCCTAGAGATCAAGTCTTCTGGCAACACACAACAACTTGGTACAGAAAGACAACCGCTTTATTGGAACATAGGTTCAATATTACATCAAGTTGAAGGAAATATGCCCTAGAGGCAATAATAAAGTTGTTATTTATATTTCCTTATATCATGATAAATGTTTATTATTCATGCTAGAATTGTATTAACCGGAAACTTGATACATGTGTGAATACATAGACAAAACACCGAGTCCCTAGTAAGCCTCTACTAGACTAGCTCGTTGACCAAAGATGGTTAAGTTTCCTAACCATAGACATGTGTTGTCATTTGGTGAACGGGATCACATCATTAGGAGAATGATGTGATGGACAAGACCCATCCGTTAGCTTAGCATAATGATCGTTAAGTTTTATTGCTATTGCTTTCTTCATGACTTATACATATTCCTTTGACTATGAGATTATGCAACTCCCGAATACCGGAGGAACACCTTGTGTGCTATCAAACATCACAACGTAACTGGGTTATTATAAAGATGCTCTACAGGTGTCTCCGAAGGTGTTTGTTGGGTTGGCATAGATCGAGATTATGATTTGTCACTCCGAGTATCGGAGAGGTATCTCAGGGCCCTCTCGGTAATGCACATCATGATAAGCCTTGCAAGCAATGTGACTAATGAGTTAGTTACGGGATGATGCATTACGGAACGAGTAAAGAGACTTGCTGGTAACGTGATTGAACTAGGTATGGAGATACCGACGATCGAATCTCGGGCAAGTAACATACCGATGACAAAGGGAATGACGTATGTTGTCATTGCGGTTTGACTGATAAAGATCTTCGTAGAATATGTAGGAACCAATATGACCATAAAGGTTCCACTGTTGGTTATTGAATGGAGATGTGTCTCGGTCATGTCTACATAGTTCTCGAACCCGTAGGGTCCGCACGCTTAACGTTCGATGACGATTTGTATTATGAGTTATGTGTTTTGGTGACCGAAGATTGTTCGGAGTCCCGGATGAGATCACGGACATGACGAGGACTCTCGAAATGGTCGAGAGGTAAGATTGATAATTGGACGATAGTATTCGGACACCGGAAGTGTTTCGGAATGTATGGGTAGTATCAGTACCGGGGGGGGGGGGGGGGGGGTTACCGGAACCCCCGGGGGAAAGATATGGGCCATAGGAGGGAGGCTAGGCAGCCCACAAGGGGTGGCCGCGCCCCCCCCCATGGGAAGTCCGAATTGGACAAGGGGGGGGGCGGCGCCCCTCTCTCCTCCTCTCCTCCCTCTCCTTCCCCCTTTCCCCTTCGGTAAAAGGAAAAGGGGGGGGGGGGGGGCGAATCCTACTAGGAGCCCAAGTGGGACTCCTCCCACTTGGGGGCCCCTAGGCCGGCCTCCTCCCTCTCCCCTCCTTTATTACGGGGGGGGGGGCGCCTCCAAGGACACAACAATTGTTATTAGCCGTGTGCGGCGCCCCCCTCCACCGTTTACTCCTCCGGTCATATTGTCGTAGTGCTTAGGCGAAGCCCTGCGGGATCACTTCACCATCACCACCACCAGCCGTCGTGCTGACGAAACTCTCCATCGACACTTTGCTGGATTAAGAGTTCGAGGGACATTTATCGAGCTGAACGTGTGCAGAACTCGGAGGTGCCGTACGTTCGGTTCTTGATCGGTTGAATCGAGAAGACGTTCGACTACATCAACATCTAACGCTTCCGCTTTCGGTCTACGAGGGTACGTGGACACACTCTCCCCCTCTCGTTGCTATGCATCTCCTAGATAGATCTTGTGTGAGTGTAGAAATTTTTTGAAATTGCATGCTACGTTCCCCAACAGTGGCATCCGAGCCAGGTCTATGCGTAGATGATATGCACGAGTAGAACACAAAGAGTTGTGGGCGATGATAGTCATACTGCTTACCAACAACGTCTTATTTTGATTCGGCGGTATAGTTGGATGAAGCGGCCCGAACCAACCTTACATGACAGCGTTCATGAGACCGGTTCCACCGACAGACATGCAACTTGTTGCATAAAGGTGGCTGGCGGGTGTCTGTTTCTCCAACTTTAGTTGAATCGAATTTGACTACGACTGGTCCTTGTTGAAGGTTAAAACAGCAAACTTGACGAAACATCGTTGTGGTTTTGATGCGTAGGTAAGAACGGTTCTTACTAGAAGCCCGTAGCAGCCACGTAAAACTTGCAACAACAAAGTAGAGGACGTCTAACTTATTTTTGCAGGGCATGTTGTGATGTGATATGGTCAAGACATGATGTGATATACGTTATTGTATGAGATGATCATGTTTTGTAAAAGTTATCGGCAACTGGCAGGAGCCTTATGGTTGTCGCTTTATTGTATGAAATGCAATCGCCATGTAATTGCTTTACTTTATCACTATGCGTTAGCGATAGTTGTAGAAGCAATAGTTGGCGAGACGACAACGACGCTACGATGAAGATCAAGGTGTCATGCCAGTGACGATGGAGATCATGATGGTGCTTTGGAGATGGAGATCAAAGGCACAAGATGATGATGGCCATATCATGTCACATATTTTGATTGCATATGATGTTTATCTTTTATGCATCTTATTTTGCTTAGTACGGCGGTAGCTGTAGGGTAACACAGCAGAAAACAAAAATTTTCCGCCCTACGCACCAGCCCAGGACCACTATGGAGACTGCATACAAGGTTTTGATCATTTCGTTACCGACTCATAGCGCAGCGGAAGTAGAGTCGATGACGATCGTCGGTGCAGATCCCCACAGCTAGGATATACAACCTCCCAACCGCGAGGATGTATACCCTCATCCGCCACCCGGACAGCCCTCCGGGAGGCGGTCGGACAATCCCCCGGATGGTGTCGCGGACAGCCCTTCGGGAGGACTTACAGAACTCAGACCGTCACTTGGACAGCCCTTCGGGAGGCACTCACGAACAGCCCCACGGGCACTAAGATCGAAACTACGACCTCTCGACAGAGTTGCACACATACGGTGTCTTCTATCCGGCAGGGCTTCGCCGTCCAGAACTAGTTCCCACCGGAACCCAGACAGCCTTTCGGCTCTACGAAACTCTTTTCGTGGGAGGGAGAGAGAAGCCAGATAATTGCATGGCATGAGTATGAGAGCAAGGGGATGAAGGAGATGGCAGCCCCAACTCCTCCTTTTATAGGCCAAGGCAAGGGGTGGGGTGGGATGTTGAAATACCAAAATACCCAAGCTTCATGTCACACATGAAAGGGCATAATGGTAACACAAGGGGGGCACCAAGGGGACACCACCATGGCAGCCCTTGGGCCGGCCCACATCTTGTCCCCCCCCAACAAGCCACCAACATGTCTCCATGAAACATGCATGCTCCCTAGACAAAAAGCCACCAAACATGCAACCCCCGATTCGTGGGATCTTGTCCCCTCGCGCTGAGACAAGATGTTTTCCGCGAAACTTTTTCTGAAAAATTCCAGAAGGTCCCAGAACATTCCTAGCACCCTCTAAAATTATTCTGGGCACGATCCGAAACATTTTCGGTGCGGTGGTTTTTATCAGCGGAAAGCATCAACAGCGGTTACGGCAGTTTCGGAACATTTCCGGTTTTTCTCTCTGAAAATTCCCAGAAGTTCCCAGACCAATTCTGGCATCCTCTGAAACCCTTTTTGACCAAATAATATATTCCGAAACAACTTTTCGGTTTTACCGAAACTCTTTCGGTGTTCTTTCTCTCGGAACTCTTCCGTTGTCTCCGAAACATTTTCGGTGACTTTCTCTCAGACTCCCTGTCTAGCGTTCAACAGATAGATGACCCTTAAGCGTGTGATCCTATAGGTTCAGTGAAGTATAGACATGACCGGAACTCTTTCCGATCAATGATCAACATCGGAGCCGTGGACACCCATATTGACCCCTATACCCACACGAATAAATATTCGAGTGAACCTCCAGTTGCCGTGTGCTATTCCTGTTGCTTCGCGATATGTTACAAATACCCGAGGTGAGACATGTTGGCATTCCCGTGGATCAACAAATTGTCCACTATGCTAGTTACCTCGTTACCGGTATTGTTCCCTTTTCTCGTTACCGTGTTGCGGCATCCCCGTGATCAAATCACAAAGTGTCTGGCCAGACGATGATGGATACCAAAATTGTAGGAGATATGCCCTAGAGGCAATAATAAATGTTATTATTTATCTCCTTGCTCATAATTATGTTTATGTTCCATGCTATAACTGCTGTGGTTCCCGAGCCCGTATATCCATAAAGGCTCTGGGGAAAACCCATGTGCACGTGTGGAATAATAAACGGTAAAAAGTATTCCTAGTCATGCCTCTAAGACTAGCTCAAGTGTTGCATGATGATTATGTTTTCCCAATCATGGGCATGTCTATGCCAGCAGCTTTGAGGGCACAATGTTAGAAGAACATTTGTGTTGAATCGACCCGATTGATGTTATGCTATGAGATTCATTCGTCACAAGTTAATGGTTAATAACACAGAGATGGTTAATGTTTGCATGATTCCTCAGACCATGAGAGTATCGAGTTTCTTCGTGCTTGATTCATGAACTTTGGGGTTTGTTAAATGTCATCCGTAACTGGATGGCTATTACGGCGGCTTACGGGTTCATGGGAAAGTATGTCAAGTAACTTGATAGCTCAAGATTGGGATTTGCTCCTCCGACGATGGAGAGATATCTCTGGGCCCTCTCGGTGTTACGGTATCCATCATCGTCTGGCCAGACACTTTGTGATTTGATCACGGGGATGCCGGAACACGGTAACGAGAAAAGAGAACAATACCGGTAACGAGGTAACTAGCATAGTGGACAAGTTGTTGATCCACGGGAATGCCAACAAGTCTCACCTCGGGTATTTGTAACATATCGCGAAGCAACAGGAATAGCACACGGCAACTGGAGGTTCACTCAAATATTCATTCGTGTGGGTATAGGGGTCAATATGGGTGTCCACGGCTCCGATGTTGATCATTGATCGGAAGGGGTTCCGTGTCATGTCTATACTTCACCGAACCTATAGGGTTACACGCTTAAGGGTCATCTATCTGCTGAATACTAGACAGGGAGTCTGAGAGAAAATCACCGGAAAAGTTTCGGACACCGAAAAAGTTTCGGACAGCGGAAAAGTTCCGCAGAGAGAACACCGGATGAGTTTCGGTGAAACTGAAAAGTTGTTTCGGGGTATTCCATTCAGTCAAATTGGTTTCGGTACATGCCTGATAATTCTTGGAGGGTGCCAGAATCATTCAGGAAACTTTTAGGAATTTTCTGGAAGAAAAACCGGAAATGTTCTGGAGTTGCCGGAACTGCTTCAGATGCTTTTCGCAGAGGAAATCACTAAACTGGAATTGTTCCAGAACGCGTTGAAAATTATTTTAGTGGGTACTGGAAATGTTCTAAGCCCACATAAATATTTTCAGTTCGAACGGACGCTGAAAAATGTCGTCATGAATAGTGAAAGTGCTTTTTGGGTTACTTTTTGGAAAGCCATTATTTTGGGCTTTGTCCCAAGATATTTTTGGGGGTGACATGGATGGATGAGCCCCCCTTGGGGGGGCCCTACAAGGTGTTGGCCGGCCACAATGGGGCTCCTCCTTGGAGCCCCCACTTGTCTCTTGGTTTCACACTTGTGCCCTTGTGGAAGGACTCCATTCATGTGGTTTTTGGGTTTTTGTGAAAAACTACCCTACCCCTTGGGATTTCCTATAAATAGAGGTGGAGGGGCAGCCCTCCACACTCACTCCTTCTCACATACAAGTGCCATTGCATGATCTGGCTTCTCTCTCCCTCCCCGCGAAATAGTTTTGCAGAGCCGAAAGGCTGTCTGGGTTCCGGTGGGAACTAGTTCTGGACGGCGAAGCCCTGCCGGATAGATGACACCGTATGTGTGCAACTCTGTAGAGAGGTCGTAGTTTCGATCTTAGTGCCCGAGGGGCTGTTCGTGAGTGCCTCCCGAAGGGCTGTCCAAGTGACGGTCCAAGTTCTGTGAGTCCTCCCAAAGGGCTGTCCGAGTGACCATTCGAGTTTCGAAGGTCCTCCCGAAGGGCTGTCCGCGACACCGTCCGGGGGACTGTTCGACCGCTTCCCGGAGGGCTGTCAGAAGGGAAGACGAGGGTATACATCCTCGCGGTTGGGAGGTTGTAAATCCTAGCTGCGGGGATCTGCACCGCCGATCGTCATCGACTCTACTTCCGCTGGGCTACGAGTCGGTAACGAAAATGATCAAACCTTGTATGCAGTCTCCATAGTGTTCCTGGGCTGGTGCGTAGGTCGGAAAATTTTTGTTTTCTGCTGCGTTCCCCTACAGTGGCATCATGAGCCGTGCTATGCGTAGATGCAGGTTGCGATCTAGAATACATAGAGATGTATGGGTGTTGCACAATATAATTAGGTAGTAGATGAGTTCTATTACTGAAAATTATTTTTGCGGGTAGCAGATGAAATATGTTACCCGATGTTCTTGTTGCTTCCCTGGAATTTGCATATTTTTGATCTTGATAACAGTATGGTGGAGTTTCAATGTTCTGGCAATCCGCGATCCTGATTGATCAACGAAGTGCTAACAGTTCATTGAATTCCACCGTAGTTAAAAAGAAAGATGAAATTTCGCAGACGAAAGGGCAATGCAGATATGATCTGCACGGGGGTCATGCGTATGACGAAGTTTAGTATGGGGTTCGAGATTTTATTATCTCGTGCTTCATACACCCTGCATTGTTAATCTAGCGACTTGAATTATCATACTTGATGATGGACGTTGGTAGCTTCGGTTTGTTTCGAAACCTTAGAAGCCACGAAAAACAAGTTTTTGCATGGACCGATTAGAGACGTCTAATTGGTTTTGCAGGAGGGTTTGCATGTGCATGTGATGTGGTATAGCAGTGCTCATAATAATTTGATTATGTATGAGATGACTATATGATGTAAATTAATTGACATGACCTGCGTGTCATGATTCGGCATGATGGCTGGAGCCATATGATTGCAGTTTAAATGACCTGCGTGTCAACCTTGTGTAATGCACTTATTTTATTAGCTATAGAGATAGCAATATTATCTGGTGCATCGACAAGGTGGTGGCAATCTTCGCGAAGGTGAACACCGACGCGAAGGCCGAAGACGAAGAAATACAAGACTTATCCTTCAGAAAGGGCTATACCATATCATGCTATTATGAATTGCCTGAGATGTTTATCCCTTATGATGCACCCTTCTTGATTGCGCGGTAGTCGCTTTTTATTAGGGTGATCTCTCACAAAAATATCATAGTTGATAGTATTCTCCCAAGTGTAGCACCGTCACGGCACCTAACTTTTCGGGGTGCGCCATGACTAACATGGGTACGAACGATTAGCGATGTGTGAGGCGGGTGAGTTCAGACCTCGCAGCGAGATCAGTTGGTTGTCTTTGACGTTCAGGCATGACAGTCATGAGCTCGGAACACGCCCATCGAAAGATGAACAAGAGTCGCATAGACATGTGATTGGCAGGTTGGCCTACCGGCTGAGATTTTCGTCATCAGTGGTGACTAACATCAATGACGAATAATCAAAACACGGGTCTTGAATCACTTACAATCAATTATGAGAGATATTGATTTGAGTGGGAGCGCACTGTAGAATTATCTTGTTTAATTCTTAGTGCAATTAATTGTGAACACTGTCTAAGTGTTATATGCATAATAGTTGTAGAATAATGGCTCGCGTTTCCACCTTCCCTATTAAAATTGAATAGCTGTTAAATATCTGGTTAAAACTTTACGGTTGGTAACGTAATGTGAGGATTATCCTCAAGAGTGCCAAGAAGGACTTTGTCCTATCGCATACTTTGGTATTTTCTCGCTTATGCTATGGATCATGTGACTCTCGTCCTTCGATCCAAAAGCTAGAATTCCGTTTCAGTCATGTGCAATATGTTTGTTTCCATGAGACCCGAACTTCGAAAGTTTGGATAGTTATGTGATATTCATGGAATCTGAAAATCATTTTCAGAGATAGACAAAGGCTAAAAGATATGAGATATCCAAAGCAATGTTTGTTTGCAAACTATTAGTAAAAGAAGTTTACTATGCATTAGACTGATAAGAGAGGGATCCAGAAGAACACCTATCATATGATAAAAGGTGAATAAAACAACAACTTAAGAGAAAGGAAGTGTCCGAAGGGTGTTAGTGAAACTTTCACGCCTAGGAAGTCCGAGGCTAACGCCACTCTTAAGTTGGGTGCTTCTTCTGAGAGTAGGAGAAATACTAAAAGTTAAAACTGTTAGAAGTATAAAGGCAATAAGAATGAAAACTGGAATATCCAGCTCATGTATGAATGTCATACAAAGTTTTTAATGTATAGAAGGCTGGTCAAAGATATAGTTCTTGGGAATTATGGTTAAAACATGTTAATCACTAATTCTTGGGTATTGTGAGACAATCACAAAGATACCCGCTCGATTGCATTCTGTTGCAACTCGATGTAAGAACTACTATGGGCTGAAAGACTAGCCAGGAATGAGGTTGAGATACACACATGGGACATAGTAAATGTTACTATACCTTCCATCGGTGTATTACCTATGTATTTACTTTCATAATTTATTTTAGAGTTTCACACTCTAGCCCTTTGCATAAGGTATCTTGCAAGAAGGTTGTTCATAAGAGAACTTTTGATGTTCGGTGTTATGAATAACATAAGGGCCATACTTTCATTATGAATGAGATGTATGTTATGAATATTGATAATAATATATTACCTCTGGATTTACATTCATAATTCATTTTAGAGTTTTACACTCTAGCCCCTTGCACAATGTTGTTGCAAAAAGGTTGTTCATAAAAAGAACAATTATTGTTCAGTATTATGAATAACATGAAGGGCCATGCTTCCATCCTCGATGGGACGTATGTTATGAATATTGATGGTAATATGATACATCCATAACACTGACGCTAAATATCATAAAGACTAAAAGAATACCACACAAGTGTGGCACTGCATTTGGTCACATTGGAGAAACCCGCATGGATAAATTCCATTATGATGGATTTTGAAGTCATTTGATTTTGAATCATCTGACACTTGCAACTTTCCTCCGAAAAGAGAAGTGACTGAAATACCGTTCACAGGCCATAAGGAACGAGCAAAGAACTTATTGGTGATCATACATTTTGATGTATGTAGTTCAATAAATATTGTTGCAAGTAGTGGATTTATCTATCTTCAGAAATGACTCAAGTAGATATGTGGATATTTACTTGATGAGACGTAAGTCTGGATCTTTTGAATTCATTCAAAAGGTTTTCAAATATGAAGTAGAAGTTATTGTAACAAGAAGATTATGTTTCTACAATTCGATTGCAGAAAAGAATATTTGAGTTACAAGTTTAGCGAATGTCTGATGAGTTGTGAAAGGGGTTTCATAACTTGCACCTCCCGGAACAACACTGCAAGTGGAAAGTCCGTGAAAATGTAATCGAACCATTTATGACATGGTAAGATCAAAGATGACATAAATAAATTTGCCATTATCCCTTTTAAAGAGTGATGCTTTAGAGACTGCAGCTTTTACACTGAAAAGAGCTCCATCGGGTCTGTTGAAATGACACCATGGTATGGTACGCCCAACCATGTTATATCTTTTCTTAACATTTGGAATATGGGGCTTGTGTAAAAGGTTACAAACCTATTCCAAATCAGACAAGTGCTACTTTGTATGTTATCCCAAGTCATTGGGTATTCCCCCACCACTATACCGAGGCAAAAGTTTTTGCCACAAAACGGTATGCTTTTAAAGAGAATTGTTCTTGCAAAAGGTGAGTGGGAGGACAGTGCAACTCGACGAGATAACCAGTATCTTCGTCATCAGGTCAAAGGAAAGGAACCTTGGAAGTGATTCCGGAGTTTCCTACTGCGACTGATACGGAAGTCTCTACAATAAAATATATGGACTTCGGTCGAACTTGCAGCTGAACCACGTAGGCAAGGCTCGTGCAAACCTCTCAGGTGCGCAGACGAGATATTGTTGTTAGACAACAGTATACCTACGATACACATGGAAGCGTTGATGGGCCCTGACTCCGGGATTAGCTAAATGCCAAAATAATCCGAGATAGTTTCCATATAAATGATTCAAGATCATATCTTGATGACCCCTTCGGAAGACTTAGAGTCTAAACGAACTTTTATGGAACTATAAACTGATGTGGATAAAATGTTTTATCCATAAAGCTCGACTTGTAGCAATAACAAGTTCAAGGAGTTGACTATGATGAGGTAGTTTCATCATAGCGAAGCTTAAAGTCGGTTCGGGTTGAACTAGTAATTGATACATATTTCAATCATGAGATATGAAACATGGATGACAAAAAGATTTCCATCTGATGGAAATGAAACCAAGGACTTGCATGTGCTACAGTCCAAGGTATTTTGTCAGTCCAAAGGATGCTAGTAACTATGCAAACTTCAGAGTTCCAGCAATGGACAGAAGAGAGCAAAATGGAGTTGGAATCTTCGTGTTTTGATGGATTGGTCAAAAGGGTTTTGACTTCATCAATGGGTAACGAAGATGCTTGTGATTCAAGAAAGTAAGTGGGAGCATAATAATATTTCTAAGAACGTTGTGTGCTTGACACATTGTTAATTGGAAATAAATTTCTTGACACGAATTAGGACTTCATTTGAAAATAGTTTTTCGATGAAGTGCTTGGGCTAAATGGCCTCAATATTAGGCATAATGATCTATGGAGATAGATTTGCCTAATAAGGCTAAGCAATGAATACATATTGACAAGATGCTAAAACTTTTTAGCATTTAAAACGCCAAGGAGTGATTCTTGCCGAAGTCACATGGAAAGAGTTTTTGCAAGACTCGGTGTCCCAAAAACACTGATGAGCAAAATACATGATGGAGATTCCACACACTTTCATGTTTGGATTAATCATGTATTCCATGGTATGTAAAAACAACCAGATATGTCCAATACTCCAAAGTTGTTGCGAGTACAGATACCAAAGTGATCAAAAGTACTGATCATGGGACAACAGTGAAAAAGGGTCATTGAGTACTATAGTAGCACTGATGACATGTTTTCTCGCAAGCAGAGATCATGAAGAGTTCATTGTAAAAGGTTACATCGATACAGTCTTTATCCATGCTCCAAGCGATTTTCGATTAAAGTTAAGGGTTTTGTGCAATACACAATATGGTGGCACGGTAGTTGGAAATTGTTCCAAACAAGATACTGAGGCGAATTCCATAACAAAGGCTAAGTATGTTGATGCTTTAGAAGCGACAAAGAAGTTGTTGAATCATATAGTTCATTCATGAACTTAGTATGGTTCCAAGAAGGCTTGGTCAATGGGACACTATTGCAGATAGTTGCTCCATAGCTCAGTCTGAGGAATCAGGTTTCGACCAATGATTCACACATATACAAAGCAAGGTGTACACAAAATATGAATTTTGTGAAAGCGTGAAAACGCGAGGATATGCAAAGATACACACGGATCTGAAGTCGTCAGATCCGTTGGACATCAGGCTATACCACATGCGAAGCATATTTTACACCAATGTGCCATAGGTGTAAAGTGCATTAACATTAACTAGATTATTGACTCTAGTGCAAGTGGGAGTCTGTAGGAGATATGCCCTAGAGGCAATAATAAATGTTATTATTTATCACCTTGCTCATAATTATGTTTATGTTCCATGCTATAACTGCTGTGGTTCCCGAGCCCGTATATCCATAAAGGCTCTGGGGAAAACCCATGTGCACGTGTGGAATAATAAACGGTAAAAAGTATTCCTAGTCATGCCTCTAAGACTAGCTCAAGTGTTGCATGATGATTATGTTTTCCCAATCATGGGCATGTCTATGCCAGCAGCTTTGAGGGCACAATGTTAGAAGAACATTTGTGTTGAATCGACCCGATTGATGTTATGCTATGAGATTCATTCGTCACAAGTTAATGGTTAATAACACAGAGATGGTTAATGTTTGCATGATTCCTCAGACCATGAGAGTATCGAGTTTCTTCGTGCTTGATTCATGAACTTTGGGGTTTGTTAAACGTCATCCGTAACTGGATGGCTATTACGGCAGCTTACGGGTTCATGGGAAAGTATGTCAAGTAACTTGATAGCTCAAGATTGGGATTTGCTCCTCCGACGATGGAGAGATATCTCTGGGCCCTCTCGGTGTTACGGTATCCATCATCGTCTGGCCAGACACTTTGTGATTTGATCACGGGGATGCCGGAACACGGTAACGAGAAAAGAGAACAATATCGGTAACGAGGTAACTAGCATAGTGGACAAGTTGTTGATCCACGGGAATGCCAACATGTCTCACCTCGGGTATTTGTAACATATCGCGAAGCAACAGGAATAGCACACGGCAACTGGAGGTTCACTCGAATATTCATTCGTGTGGGTATAGGGGTCAATATGGGTGTCCACGGCTACGATGTTGATCATTGATCGGAAGGGGTTCCGTGTCATGTCTATACTTCACCGAACCTATAGGGTTACACGCTTAAGGGTCATCTATCTGCTGAATACTAGACAGGGAGTCTGAGAGAAAATCACCGGAAAAGTTTCGGACACCGAAAAAGTTTCGGACAGCGGAAAAGTTCCGCAGAGAGAACACCGGATGAGTTTCGGTGAAACTGAAAAGTTGTTTCGGGGTATTCCATTAAGTCAAATTGGTTTCGGCACATGCCTGATAATTCTTGGAGGGTGCCAGAATCATTCTGGAAACTTTTGGGAATTTTCTGGAAGAAAAACCGGAAATGTTCCGGAGCTGCCGGAACTGCTTCAGATGCTTTTCGCAGATGAAATCACTAAACTGGAATTGTTCCAGAATGCATTGAAAATTATTTTAGTGGGTACTGGAAATGTTCTAAGCCCACATAAATATTTTCAGTTCGAACGGACGCTGAAAAATGTCGTCATGAATAGTGAAAGTGCTTTTTGGGTTACTTTTTGGAAAGCCATTATTTTGGGCTTTGTCCCAAGATATTTTTGGGGGTGACATGGATGGATGAGCCCCCCTTGGGGGGGCCCTACAAGGTGTTGGCCGGCCACAATGGGGCTCCTCCTTGGAGCCCCCACTTGTCTCTTGGTTTCACACTTGTGCCCTTGTGGAAGGACTCCATTCATGTGGTTTTTGGGTTTTTGTGAAAAACTACCCTACCCCTTGGGATTTCCAATAAATAGAGGTGGAGGGGCAGCCCTCCACACTCACTCCTTCTCACATACAGTGCCATTGCATGATCTGGCTTCTCTCTCCCTCCCCGCGAAATAGTTTTGCAGAGCCGAAAGGCTGTCTGGGTTCCGGTGGGAACTAGTTCTGGACGGCGAAGCCCTGCCGGATAGATGACACCGTATGTGTGCAACTCTGTAGAGAGGTCGTAGCTTCGATCTTAGTGCCCGAGGGGCTGTTCGTGAGTGCCTCCCGAAGGGCTGTCCAAGTGACGGTCCAAGTTCTGTGAGTCCTCCCGAAGGGCTGTCCGAGTGACCGTTCGAGTTTCGAAGGTCCTCCCGAAGGGCTGTCCGCGACACCGTCCGGGGGACTGTTCGACCGCCTCCCGGAGGGCTGTCAGAAGGGAAGACGAGGGTATACATCCTCGCGGTTGGGAGGTTGTAAATCCTAGCTGCGGGGATCTGCACCGCCGATCGTCATCGACTCTACTTCCGCTGCGCTACGAGTCGGTAACGAAAATGATCAAACCTTGTATGCAGACTCCATAGTGTTCCTGGGCTGGTGTGTAGGTCAGAAAATTTTTGTTTTCTGCTGCGTTCCCCTACAGTGGCATCATGAGCCGTGCTATGCGTAGATGCAGGTTGCGATCTAGAATACATAGAGATGTATGGGTGTTGCACAATATAATTAGGTAGTAGATGAGTTCTATTACTGAAAATTATTTTTGCGGGTAGCAGATGAAAAATGTTACCCGATGTTCTTGTTGCTTCCCTGGAATTTGCATATTTTTGATCTTGATAACAGTATGGTGGAGTTTCAATGTTCTGGCAATCCGCGATCCTGATTGATCAACGAAGTGCTAACAGTTCATTGAATTCCACCGTAGTTAAAAAGAAAGATGAAATTTCGCAGACGAAAGGGCAATGCAGATATGATCTGCACGGGGGTCATGCGTATGACGAAGTTTAGTATGGGGTTCGAGATTTTATTATCTCGTGCTTCATACACCCTGCATTGTTAATCTAGCGACTTGAATTATCATACTTGATGATGGACGTTGGTAGCTTCGGTTTGTTTCGAAACCTTAGAAGCCACGAAAAACAAGTTTTTGCATGGACCGATTAGAGACGTCTAATTTGTTTTGCAGGAGGGTTTGCATGTGCATGTGATGTGGTATAGCAGTGCTCATAATAATTTGATTATGTATGAGATGACTATATGATGTAAATTAATTAACATGACCTGCGTGTCATGATTCGGCATGATGGCTGGAGCCATATGATTGCAGTTTAAATGACCTGCGTGTCAACCTTGTGTAATGCACTTATTTTATTAGCTATAGAGATAGCAATATTATCTTATTAGCTACGGATGACGTTTAACAAACCCCAAAGTTCATGAAGCAAGCATGAAGAAACTCGATACTCTCATGGTCTGAGGAATCATGCAAACATTAACCATCTCTGTGTTATTAACCATTAACTTGTGACGAATGAATCTCATAGCATAACATCAATCGGGTCGATTCAACACAAATGTTCTTCTAACATTGTGCCCTCAAAGTTGCTGGCATAGACATGCCCATGATCAGGAAAACAGGACCATCATGCAACACTTGAGCTAGTCTTAGAGGCTAGACTAGGAATACATTTTACCGTTTATTATTCCACACGTGCATATGAGTCTTCCTCCGAGCCTCGTGGTTATTGTAGACTCGAGAACCATAGCAGTTATAGCATGGAACATAAACCTAATTATGAGCATGGAGATAAATAATAACATTTATTATTGCCTCTAGGGCATTTCTCCGACAGACTCCCACTTGCACTAGAGTCAATAATCTAGTTAATGCTAATGCACTTCACACCTGTGGCATACCGGTGTAAATATGCTTCGCTTGTGGTATAGCCTGATGTCCAACGGATCTGACGATTTCAGCTCTGTCTGTATCTTTGCATATCCTCGCATTTTCACGCTTTCACAAAATTCATATTTTGTGTGGACTTGGTTTTGTATGTGTGTGAATCACAGGTCGAACCTGGATTCCTCAGACTGAGTTATGGAGCAACTACCTGCAGTAGTGTCCCATTGACAAAAGCCATCTTGGAACCATATGATTGAACTATATGATTCAACATCTTCTTTGTCGCTTTTAAAAGCGGCAACATACTTCGCCTCTGTTATAGAATTCGCCACAGTAACTTGTTTGGAACAATTTCCAACTACCGTGCCACCATATTGTGTGTTACACAAAAACCCTCAATTTAAATCGAAAATCGCTTGGAGCATGGATGAAGACTGTATCGATGTAACCTTTTACAACGAACTCTTCATGATCTCCGCTTGCGAGAAAACATGTCATCAGTGCTACTATAGTACTCAATGACCATTTTCACTATTGTCCCATGGTCAGTACTTTTGATCACTTTGGTATCTATACTAACAACAACTTTGGGAGTATTGGACATATCTGGTTGTTTCACATACCATGGAATACATGATTAATCCAAACACAAAGGTGTGTGGAATCTCCATCATGTATTTTGCTCATCAGTGTTTAGGGACACCGATTCTTGCAAAAACTCTTTCCACGTGACTTCGGCAAGAATCACTCGGCGTTTTAAATGCTAAAAAGTTTTAGCATCTTGTCAATATGTATCTTTGCTTAGCCCCATCAGGTAAATCTATCTCCATAGATCATCATGCCTAATATCGAGGCTATTTAGCCTAAGTACTTCATCGAAAAACTATTTTCAAATGAAGTCCTAATTCATGTCAAGAAATTTATTTCCAATTAACAATGTGTCAAGCACACAACGTTTTTAGAAATATTATTATGCTCCCACTTACTTTCTTGAATCACAAGCATCTTCGTTACCCATTGATGAAGTCAAAAACCCTTTTGACCATTTCATCAAATCACGAAGATTCCAACTCCACTTTGCTCTCTTCTGTCCATTGCTGGAACTCTGAAGTTTGCATACTTACTAGCATCCTCTGGACTGACAAAATACCTTGGACTGTAACACATGCAAGTCCTTGGTTTTATTTCCATCATATGGAAATCCTATTGTCATCCATGTTTCATATCTCATGACTGAATATGTATTAATTGCTAGTTCAACCCAAACCGACTTTAAGCATCGCTATGGTGAAACAACCTCATCGTACTCAACTCCTTGAACTTGTTATTGCAACAAGTCGAGCTTTATGGATAAAACATTTTTATCCGTATCAGTTTTAAGTTCCATAAAATTCGTTAGACTCTAAGTCTTCCGAAAGGTGTATCAAGATTTTAATCTTGAAACATTTATATGGAAACTATCTCGGATTGTATTGGCATTTAGCCAATTCCGGAGTCAGGGCCCATCAACGCTTCCTTGTGTATCGTAGGTATACTGTTGTCTAACAACAATATCTCGTCTGCGCACCTGAGAGGTTTGCACGAGCCTTGCCTACGTGGTTCAGCTGCAAGTTCGGCCGAAGTCCATACATTTTATTGTAGAGACTTCCGTATCAGTCGCAGTAGGAAACCTGGAATTACTTCCAAGGTCTCTTTCCTTTGATCTGATGACGAAGATACTGTTTATCTTGTCGAGTTGCACTATTCTCCCACTCACCTTTTTGAAAGAACCATTTTCTTCAAAAAGCATACCGTTCTTTGTGGCAAACCTATTTGCCTCGGTATAGTGAGGGAGGAATACCCAATGACTTGGGATAACCTACAAAGTAGCACTTGTCTGATTTGGAATAGGTTTGTAACCTTTTACACAAGCCCCATATTCCAAATGTTAAGAAAAGATATAACATGGTTGGGCGTACCATACCATGGTGTTATTTCAACAGACCCGATGGAGCTCTTTTCAGTGTAAAAGCCGCAGTCTCTAAAGCATCACTCTTTAAAAGGGATAATGGCAAATTTATTTATGTCATCTTTGATCTTACCATGTCATAAATGGTTCGATTACACCTTCACAGACTTTCCACTTGCAGTGGTGTTCCGGGAGGTGCAAGTTATGAAAACCCCTTTCACAACTCATCAGACATTCGCTAAACTTGTAACTCAAATATTCTTTTCTGCAATCGAATTGTAGAAACATAATCTTCTTGTTACAATAACTTCTACTTCATATTTGAAAACCTTTTGAATGAATTCAAAAGATCCAGACTTACGTCTCATCAAGTAAATATCCACATATCTACTTGAGTCATTTCTGAAGATAGATAAATCCACTACTTGCAACAATATTTATTGAACTACATACATCAAAATGTATGATCACCAATAAGTTCTTTGCTCGTTCTTTATATCCTGTGAACGGTATTTCAGTCACTTCTCTTTTCGGAGGAAAGTTGCAAGTGTCAGATGATTCAAAATCAAATGACTTCAAAATCCATCATAATGGAATTTATCCATGCGGGTTTCTCCAATGTGACCAAATGCAGTGCCACACTTGTGTGGTATTCTTTTAGTCTTTATGATATTTAGCGTCAGTGTTATGGATGTATCATATTACCATCAATATTCATAACATACGTCCCATCGAGGATGGAAGCATGGCCCTTCATGTTATTCATAATACTGAACAACAATTGTTCTTTTTATGAACAACCTTTTTGCAACAACATTGTGCAAGGGGCTAGAGTGTAAAACTCTAAAATGAATTATGAATGTAAATCCAGAGGTAATATATTATTATCAATATTCATAACATACATCTCATTCATAATGAAAGTATGGCCCTTATGTTATTCATAACACCGAACATCAAAAGTTCTCTTATGAACAACCTTCTTGCAAGATACCTTATGCAAAGGGCTAGAGTGTGAAACTCTAAAATGAATTATGAAAGTAAATACATAGGTAATACACCGATGGAAGGTATAGTAACATTTACTATGTCCCATGTGTGTATCTCAACCTCATTCCTGGCTAGTCTTTCAGGCCATAGTAGTTCTTACATCGAGTTGGAACAGAATGCAATCGAGCGGGTATCTTTGTGATTGTCTCACAATACCCAAGAATTAGTGATTAACATGTTTAACCATAATTCCCAAGAACTATATCTTTGACCAGCCTTCTATACATTAAAAACTTTGTATGACATTCATACATGAGCTGGATATTCCAGTTTTAATTCTTATTGCCTTTATACTTCTAACAGTTTTAACTTTTAGTATTTCTCCTACTCTCAGAAGAAGCACCCAACTTAAGAGTGGCGTTAGCCTCGGACTTCCTAGGCGTGAAAGTTTCACTAACACCCTTCGGACACTTCCTTTCTCTTAAGTTGTTGTTTTATTCACCTTTTATCATATGATAGGCGTTCTTCTGGATCCCTCTCTTATCAGTCTAATGCATAGTAAACTGCTTTTACTAATAGTTTGCAAACAAACATTGCTTTGGATATCTCATATCTTTTAGCCTTTGTCTGTCTCTGAAAATGATTTTCAGATTCCATGAATATCACATAACTATCCAAACTTTCGAAGTTCGGGTCTCATGGAAACAAACATATTGCACTTGACTGAAACGGAATTCTAGCTTTTGGATCGAAGGACGAGAGTCACATGATCCATAGCATAAGCGAGAGAATACCAAAGTATGCGATAGGACAAAGTCCTTCTTGGCACTCTTGAGGATAATCCTCACATTACGTTACCAACCGTAAAGTTTTAACCAGATATTTAACAGCTATTCAATTTTAATAGGGAAGGTCGAAACGCGAGCCATTATTCTACAACTATTTTGCAAATCACACTTAGATAGAGTTCATAATTAATTGCACTGAGAATTAAACAAGTTAATTCAACAGTGCGCTCCCACTCAAATCAATATCTCTCATAATTGATTTGTGAGTGATACAAGACCCACACTTCGATTCAACGCCATTGATGTGGACATCACTGATGACGAGAATTTCAATTGGTAGGCAAACTTGCCGATCACATCTCCATGTGACTCTTGTTCATCTTTCGATGGGTGTGTTCCGAGCTCAGGACGATCCTGCCTGAACGTCAAAGACAACCAAGTGATCTTGCTGCGAGGTCTGACCTCACCCGCCTCATTCCTCTCGATTCGTTCGTACCCATGTGGACATGGCGCACCCCGAAAATATACGAATTACAGACGGTGCTACACTTGGGTGAACACTAACTACTTTGATATTTTGAAGTGAGAGATCACCCTAATAAAAAGCGACTACTGCGCAATCAAGAAGGGTTCATCATAAGGGATAAACATCTCAGGCAATTCATAATAGCATGATATGGTATAGCCCTTTCTGACGGAGAAGTCTTGTATTTCTTCGTCTTCGGCATTCGCGTCGGTGTTCACCTTCGCGAAGATTGCCACCACCTTGTCGATGCACCAGATAATATTGCTATCTCTATAGCTAATAAAATAACTGCATTACAAAAGGTTGACACGCAGGTCATTAAAGTGCAATCATATGGCTCCAGCCATCATGCCGAATCATGACACGCAGGTCATGTTAATCAATTTACATTATATAGTCATCTCATACATAATCAAATTAATATGAGCACTGCTATACCACATCATATGCACATGCAAACCATCCTGCAAAACCAAGTTAGACGCCTCTAATCGGTTCATGCAAAAACTGTTTTTCGTGGCTTCTAAGGTTTCGAAACAAACCGAAGCTACCAACGTTCATCATCAAGTATGCTTATTCAAGTCGCTAGATTAACTTTCCAGGGTGTATGAAAACCGAGATAATAAAATCTCGAGCCCCATACTAAACTTCGTCATATGCATGACCCCCGTGCAGATCATATCTGCATTGCCCTTTCGTCTGCGAAACATCCATCTTTCATTGACTAAAGTGGAACCCAAAGAACTGTTAGCACTTCGTTGATCTATCAATCAGCATACTCAGGAGCAGCATGAAAGGATCGCGGATTGCCAGAACTTTGTCAGATTCCACAATGCTGTCAAGATCAGGACTACGCAAATTCGAGGGAAGCAACAAGAACATCGGGTAACAGATTTCATCTGCTACCCGCACAAATAATTTTCAGTAGCAGAACTCATCTACTACCTAATTATATTGTGCAACACCCATACATCTCATGTATTCTAGATCGCAACCTGCATCTACGCATAGCACGGCTCATGATGCCACTGTAGGGTAACGCAGCAGAAAACAAAAAATTTCCGCCCTACGCACCAGCCCAGGACCACTATGGAGACTGCATACAAGGTTTTGATCATTTCGTTACCGACTCGTAGCACAGCGGAAGTAGAGTCGATGACGATCGTCGGTGCAGATCCCCGCAGCTAGGATATACAACCTCCCAACCGCGAGGATGTATACCCTCATCCGCCACCCGGACAGCCCTCCGGGAGGCGGTCGGACAATCCCCCGGATGGTGTCGCGGACAGCCCTTCGGGAGGACTCACAGAACTCAGACCGTCACTTGGACAGCCCTTCGGGAGGCACTCACGAACAGCCCCACGGGCACTAAGATCGAAACTACGACCTCTCTACAGAGTTGCACACATACGGTGTCATCTATCCGGCAGGGCTTCGCCGTCCAGAACTAGTTCCCACCGGAACCCAGACAGCCTTTCGGCTCTACGAAACTCTTTTCGTGGGAGGGAGAGAGAAGCCAGATAATTGCATGGCATGAGTATGAGAGCAAGGGGATGAAGGAGATGGCAGCCCCAACTCCTCCTTTTATAGGCCAAGGCAAGGGGTGGGGTGGGATGTTGAAATACCAAAATACCCAAGCTTCATGTCACACATGAAAGTGCATAATGGTAACACAAGGGGGGCACCAAGGGGACACCACCATGGCAGCCCTTGGGCCGGCCCACATCTTGTCCCCCCCCCATGGGGGGGCCCCCCCAACAAGCCACCAACATGTCTCCATGAAACATGCATGCTCCCTAGACAAAAAGCCACCAAATAGTCGAATCTCGGGCAAGTAACATACCGATGACAAAGGGAATGACGTATGTTGTCATTGCGGTTTGACTGATAAAGATCTTCGTAGAATATGTAGGAACCAATATGACCATAAAGGTTCCACTGTTGGTTATTGAATGGAGATGTGTCTCGGTCATGTCTACATAGTTCTCGAACCCGTAGGGTCCGCACGCTTAACGTTCGATGACGATTTGTATTATGAGTTATGTGTTTTGGTGACCGAAGATTGTTCGGAGTCCCGGATGAGATCACGGACATGACGAGGACTCTCGAAATGGTCGAGAGTAAAAGATTGATATATTGGACGATAGTATTCGGACACCGGAAGTGTTTCGGAATGTATAGGGTACGTATGGAGTACCGGGGGGGGGGGGGGGGGGGGGTTACCGGAACCCCGGGGAAAGATATGGGATATGGGCCATAGGAGGGAGGCTAGGCAGCCCACAAGGGGTGGCCGCGCCCCCCCCATGGGAGTCCGAATTGGACAAGGGGAGGGGGCGGCGCCCCCCTTCCTTCTCCTCCTCCCTCTCCTTCCCCCTTTCCCCTTCCGGTTAAAGGAAAGGGGGGGGGGGGCGAATCCTACTAGGAGCCCAAGTGGGACTCCTCCCACTTGGGGCGCCCAGGCCGGCCTCCTCCCTCTCCCTCCTTATATACGGGGGCGGGGGGCGCCTCCAAGGACACAAACATTGTTCTAGCCGTGTGCGGCGCCCCCTCCAGTTTACTCCTCCGGTCATATTGTCGTAGTGCTTAGGCGAAGCCCTGCGCGGATCACTTCACCATCACCACCACCACGCCGTCGTGCTGACGAAACTCTCCATCGACACTTTGCTGGATTAAGAGTTCGAGGGACATTTATCGAGCTGAACGTGTGCAGAACTCGGAGGTGCCGTACGTTCGGTTCTTGATCGGTTGAATCGAGAAGACGTTCGACTACATCAACATCTAACGCTTCCGCTTTCGGTCTACGAGGGTACGTGGACACACTCTCCCCCTCTCGTTGCTATGCATCTCCTAGATAGATCTTGTGTGAGTGTAGAAATTTTTTGAAATTGCATGCTACGTTCCCCAACAGTGGCATCCGAGCCAGGTCTATGCGTAGATGATATGCACGAGTAGAACACAAAGAGTTGTGGGCGATGATAGTCATACTGCTTACCAACAACGTCTTATTTTGATTCGGCGGTATAGTTGGATGAAGCGGCCCGAACCAACCTTACATGACAGCGTTCATGAGACCGGTTCCACCGACAGACATGCAACTTGTTGCATAAAGGTGGCTGGCGGGTGTCTGTTTCTCCAACTTTAGTTGAATCGAATTTGACTACGACTGGTCCTTGTTGAAGGTTAAAACAGCAAACTTGACGAAACATCGTTGTGGTTTTGATGCGTAGGTAAGAACGGTTCTTACTAGAAGCCCGTAGCAGCCACGTAAAACTTGCAACAACAAAGTAGAGGACGTCTAACTTATTTTTGCAGGGCATGTTGTGATGTGATATGGTCAAGACATGATGTGATATACGTTATTGTATGAGATGATCATGTTTTGTAAAAGTTATCGGCAACTGGCAGGAGCCTTATGGTTGTCGCTTTATTGTATGAAATGCAATCGCCATGTAATTGCTTTACTTTATCACTATGCGTTAGCGATAGTTGTAGAAGCAATAGTTGGCGAGACGACAACGACGCTACGATGAAGATCAAGGTGTCATGCCAGTGACGATGGAGATCATGATGGTGCTTTGGAGATGGAGATCAAAGGCACAAGATGATGATGGCCATATCATGTCACATATTTTGATTGCATATGATGTTTATCTTTTATGCATCTTATTTTGCTTAGTACGGCGGTAGCTGTAGGGTAACACAGCAGAAAACAAAAATTTTCCGCCCTACGCACCAGCCCAGGACCACTATGGAGACTGCATACAAGGTTTTGATCATTTCGTTACCGACTCATAGCGCAGCGGAAGTAGAGTCGATGACGATCGTCGGTGCAGATCCCCACAGCTAGGATATACAACCTCCCAACCGCGAGGATGTATACCCTCATCCGCCACCCGGACAGCCCTCCGGGAGGCGGTCGGACAATCCCCCGGATGGTGTCGCGGACAGCCCTTCGGGAGGACTTACAGAACTCAGACCGTCACTTGGACAGCCCTTCGGGAGGCACTCACGAACAGCCCCACGGGCACTAAGATCGAAACTACGACCTCTCGACAGAGTTGCACACATACGGTGTCATCTATCCGGCAGGGCTTCGCCGTCCAGAACTAGTTCCCACCGGAACCCAGACAGCCTTTCGGCTCTACGAAACTCTTTTCGTGGGAGGGAGAGAGAAGCCAGATAATTGCATGGCATGAGTATGAGAGCAAGGGGATGAAGGAGATGGCAGCCCCAACTCCTCCTTTTATAGGCCAAGGCAAGGGGTGGGGTGGGATGTTGAAATACCAAAATACCCAAGCTTCATGTCACACATGAAAGGGCATAATGGTAACACAAGGGGGGCACCAAGGGGACACCACCATGGCAGCCCTTGGGCCGGCCCACATCTTGTCCCCCCCCAACAAGCCACCAACATGTCTCCATGAAACATGCATGCTCCCTAGACAAAAAGCCACCAAACATGCAACCCCCGATTCGTGGGATCTTGTCCCCTCGCGCTGAGACAAGATGTTTTCCGCGAAACTTTTTCTGAAAAATTCCAGAAGGTCCCAGAACATTTCTAGCACCCTCTAAAATTATTCTGGGCACGATCCGAAACATTTTCGGTGCGGTGGTTTTTATTAGCGGAAAGCATCAACAGCGGTTACGGCAGTTTCGGAACATTTCCGGTTTTTCTCTCTGAAAATTCCCAGAAGTTCCCAGACCAATTCTAGCATCCTCTGAAAATTTCCAGGTGGTGCTGAAACCCTTTTTGACCAAATAATATATTCCGAAACAACTTTTCGGTTTTACCGAAACTCTTTTTGTGTTCTCTCTCTCGGAACTCTTCCGTTGTCTCCGAAACATTTTCGGTGACTTTCTCTCAGACTCCCTGTCTAGCATTCAACAGATAGATGACCCTTAAGCGTGTGACCCTATAGGTTTGGTGAAGTATAGACATGACCGGAACTCTTTCCGATCAATGATCAACATCGGAGCCGTGGACACCCAAATTGACCCCTATACCCACACGAATAAATATTCGAGTGAACCTCCAGTTGCCGTGTGCTATTCCTGTTGCTTCGCGATATGTTACAATTACCCGAGGTGAGACATGTTGGCATTCCCATGGATCAACAAATTGTCCACTATGCTAGTTACCTCGTTACCGGTATTGTCCTCTTTTCTCGTTACCGTGTTGCGGCATCCCCGTGATCAAATCACAAAGTGTCTGGCCAGACGATGATGGATACCGAAACATCGAGAGGGCCCAGAGATATCTCTCCATCGTTGGAGGAGCAAATCCCAATCTTGAGCTGTCAAGTTACTTGACATACTTTTCCATGAACCCGTAAGCCGCCGTAATAGCCACCCATTTACGGATGACGTTTAACAAACCCCAAAGTTGATGAAGCAAGCATGAAGAAACTCGATACTCTCATGGTCTGAGGAATCATGCAAACATTAACCATCTCTGTGTTATTAACCATTAACTTGTGACGAATGAATCTCATAGCATAACATCAATCGGGTCGATTCAACACAAATGTTCTTCTAACATTGTGCCCTCAAAGTTGCTGGCATAGACATGCCCATGATCAGGAAAACAGGACCATCATGCAACACTTGAGCTAGTCTTAGAGGCTAGACTAGGAATACATTTTACCGTTTATTATTCCACACGTGCATATGAGTCTTCCTCCGAGCCTCGTGGTTATTGTAGACTCGAGAACCATAGGAGTTATAGCATGGAACATAAACCTAATTATGAGCATGGAGATAAATAATAACATTTATTATTGCCTCTAGGGCATATCTCCTACAGTAGCATTATAAGATGATCCCTCACTAAAATTTCAAGGTATAAGTGTTCTCCCTGAGTATGCACCGTTGCGACAGTTCGTCGTGCCGAGAGACCACGTGATGATCAGGTGTGATAAGCTCTATATTCACATACAACGGGTGCAAGATAGTTTTGCACGTGCGGAATACTCGGGTTAAATTTGACGAGCCTAGCATGTACAGACATGGCCTCGGAACACTAGAGACCGAAAGGTCGAACGTGAATCTTATAGTAGATATGATCAACATAGAGATGTTCACCATTGAAAACTACTCCATCTCACGTATGACGCCCCCGATTCAATCGTACACTAATCATACACGCAAACGTGTACGATCAAGATCAGGGACTCACGGGAAGATATCAAAACACAACTCTAAAAATAAATAAGTCATACAAGCATCATAATACAAGCTAGGGGGCTCGAGGGCTCGAATACAAGTGCTCGATCATAGACGAGTCAGCGGAAGCAACAATATCTGAGTACAGACATAATTTAAACAAGGTGCCATAAGATGGCTAGCACAAACTGGGATACAGATCGAAGAGGCACAGGCCTCCTGCCTGGGATCCTCCTAAACTACTCCTGGTCGTCGTCGGCGGCCTGCACGTAGTAGTAGGCACCCTCGGTGTAGTAGGGGTCGTCGAAGGTGGCGTTTGGCTCCTGGGCTCCAGCATCTAGTTGCGACAACCGAGTATAGAAAGGCGAAAAATGGGGAGTAAAGCAACCGTGAGTACTCATCCAAAGTACTCGCAAACAAGGATCTACTCTACATATGCATCGGTATCAATGAAAATGGTAGTATCTGTGGACTGAACTGTAGAATGCCAGAATAAGAGGGGGATAGCTAGTCCTATCGAAGGCTATGCTTCTGGCAGCCTCCATCTTGAAGCATGTAGAAGAGAGTAGCAAGTGCAGCATCAAGTAACATCGCATAGCATAAACCTACCCGACGATCCTCTCCTCGTCGCCTTGTGAGAGAGCGATCACCGGGTTGTATCTGGCACTTGAAAGGGTGTGTTTTATTAAGTATCCGGTTCTAGTTGTCATAAGGTCGAGGTACAACTCCGGGTCGTCCTTTTACCGAGGGACACGGCTATTCGAATAGATAAACTTCCCTGCAGGGGTGCACCACATTACCCAACACGCTCGATCCCTCTGGCCAGGCACACTTTCCTGGGTCATACCCGGCCTCGGAAGATCAACACGTCGCAACCCTACCTAGGCCTAACAGAGAGGTCAGCACGCCGGTCTAAATCCTATGCGCGCAGGGGTCTGGGCCTATCGCCCATTGCGCACCTGCACGTTGCGTGGGCGGCCGGTGAGCAGACCTAGCAACCTCCATTACAAAGGAAGTTGCGTTACGCGGTCCAACCCGGCGCGCGCCGCTCAGTCGCTGACGTCTAGGAGGCTTCGGCTGATACCACGACGTCGAGTACCCATAACTGTTCCCGCGTGGTGGTTAGCGCGTATAGGCTCGTAGCCAGACTCAGATCAAATACCCAATCTCGGTAAGCGTGTTATTTTGAAGTAATCGCGGACGCCGACCAGGACCAGGCCCACCTGTCTCCTAGGTGGTCACAACCTGCCCTGTCACTCCGCCACAAAGTAACACTCGGGGGCCGTCGGGAACCTAGGCCCACCTCTGCCTGGATGGAACCACCTGCCCCTTCAGCCCCCATCTCCGAACAGTAACATAGGTAATGTAAAAGTATATAGTATATGTACCCGTGATCACCTCCCGAAGTGATCACGGCACAGTAGTATAGCATGGCAGACGGACAAGAGTGTAGGGCCACTGATGTAATTCTAGCAACCTATACTAAGCATTTAGGATTGCAGGAAGGTATCAACAGTAGTAGCAAAGACAGGCTATGCAGCAGAATAGGATTAACCGAAAGCAGTAACATGCTACACTACTCTAATGCAAGCAGTAGAGAGAAGGAATAGGCGATATCTGGTTGATCAAAGGGGGGGGCTTGCCTGGAAGCTCGGCAGAGAAGGAAGGGTCGTCGACGACGTAGTCGTACACAGCAGCATCGTCAGCAGTCGCGGTGTCTATCGAGAGAGAAGGAGGGGGGAGAAACAATAAATACAAGGCAAACAAGGTAACACAATACAAGACATGGCAATAGGCTGTGCCGGATGTGACCTAACGCAGTGCTACACGACAAAGGTGAAGGGGGAATTCAACCGGGAATGTTCTCCCGGTTTCGGACATTTGTCAGACAGATGACCAGAGGGGGACGGTTGCAAGTTCGCTAAGTTAGGGACGTGTGACGAACGAACGGACTGCGTAATCGGATTCGTCTCGTCGTTCTGTGCAACTTTCACGTACAAAGTATTTTCATCTGAGTTACAGTTTATTTTATATTAATTTTTAAAGATTTAATCAATTCTGAAATTTTTATTAATTAAATTCATTCGAAAATAGAAATATGACATCAGCATGACATCAGCGTGATGTCAGCAGTCAACAGGATAGTTGACTGGGTCAAACTGACGGTGGGTCCCGCATGTCATAGACTAAGACCAACTAATCAGGTTTAATTAGTCTAACTAAATAATTAGGTTTATTAATTACAATTAATTAGGTTAATTAATTAAATTAATTAATTTTTTTTTTCAAAAATGTTCCAGGGCAGGCCCCACCTGCCATAGGCACAGGGGCCTTAGCGGGTTAGCGGGCAGGAGGGTGACGGGCGCCTGGGCGGGCGCTTGCCCGCAGGGAGTGCGGCGGGGCGAGGCCAGTGGCCGGCCGGCGTGGGGGGAGACGGAGTGCGGGGCCGGCGAAGAGCGGGCCCGCGGGCAACAGAGGAGCAGCAACAGGGGAGCCGGGGCGCAGCGGCGCACCAGCAGCAGGGGGACGGCGCAGCGGCAACGGCAGCGCAGCGGTGGGGCGTGGGCGCGCGCCGGCGAGCCGTGGCGCGGCCAAGCGCGGACGCACGCGCGCGCGGGCGCGCTCAGCGGCGTCGAGCGGCCAGTGGGGCGGATGCGGGCGGCACGGCAGGGGCATGGGCTCGCGGTGGCCGGCGGCGAGGCCAGCAGCGGTGGTGGGGAAAGGCGGCGGCGCCGCCATAGCAACAGCAGGCAAGGGAGCGGGCGAGCACGCGCCGCGGAGCAACAGCACACGAGCGGCAGCTACGACAGCAGGCGAGCGACGGCGCATGGCGGTAGCAGGCATAGCGGGGCGCGCAGGGGCAAGCTGCAGGCGAGCAGCAGGTGGCCGTGCGAGGTCGCGGTCGTCACCGGCAACGAATGGGGAAAGGGGAGAACGGGGTCCTCACCCCACGCTGTAGATGTACGCCGGCGAGGCTCGGTGATGCGAGTCGGGGAGGAGGAGGCGGTCCAGCGGTCTGGTGGCGTCGGGAGGGTGAGGGTCGGCGAGGGGAGGCGGTGGTGGCGCCGGGCACCAGGAGGCGGTGGCGACGGGGTCAACGCCCCGATCCAGAAGGGGATCGGGGGAGTGGGGGGGGGTGCGAGGGGAGTGGGGGTAGTGGGGATTAGGGTTGGTGGAGTGGGGGTTAGATATAGGGGCCAGCTGGTGGGCCGGCCTGGCTGGGCCGAGGCCCAGTTGGGCCAGGGGCTGGGTGTTTCTGTTTTATTTTATTTTTCTTTTATATATTTTCCTTACTGTTTCAATTTGTTTCACAATATTTTTGTGCTGTAAAAATACAAATGCCACACCTAAATTACTAACCATATTAGACCCACTGCCACATAAAGTTTAGCATATGTTTAAAATAGTTTAATATTTTATTAATTATAAAAGGCATTAAATTAATTGTTTTTGCTACTGTTTTAAATGTTTGAGCATTTTAAATACTTTAATTTAAATGGGAACCTTGCATGACATTCATCCAGAGATTACTTGCCATATGATGAACATTTTAGTTCTGACATTTGAAAACTTTAATTATTTGACTTGATTTTGAATTTGAATTTGAATCAGTTTTGAACTAAAGCGAGATTAACAACAGTAATCGTGGTGACGTGGCATCATTAGTAGAGGGTTACTGTAGCTAAACTATCCGGGCGTCACAATTCTCCTCCACTACAAGAAATCTCGTCCCGAGATTTAAGCGGGGGAGTAAGGGGGAAAGTTTCGGTTACGAAATTCTAACGGATCTTCTCGGTCTTGGTTGCTCTTCCCGAAGAAGTCGATCCCTTCCGTTGACGTCTTCATTTCTCTGCTTCAGGTCATTATGATGAAGTCGGCATTCTTTCTTCGGGAATTCCATCGTACTTACGAAAGAATAAAGGGTGGGTATTCCAGGAGAACGGACCTATGCAAGGTTGACTGTCTGGTCGATAACGTCAGGGAAGGTGGTGGAAAGTAACTCTCGAACTGAAACTTAAGAAAATATCGAGAGCTAAGTAAGAAAGGTACCATGAAAAGTTTCAAGCGGGTAGGCAATAGTTCGATGCCTGAAACAAAGTGTGAAAGGGGTCCAGAGCAACGAGAATAAGTATTAAGTCTGATACCAGAATTTGATGATCTCTCGGAAGGTGGCTCGTGAATTACATACGAGGCCATGCGCGAGGAACAACCTTGGGAACACTGGTATAGGAGAGTTAGGTTTCGATCCTGTGGAATTGTGGGTTATGGGCCCCCCATGTCGGTTAAAATTAGAAGGAGCAGTGACATCTTTTATGGTCACGATAGCAGGGCAGGTCAAAGCATAGCGTGCCAGTTATATTGGCAACAACGTTGGTACCAAGGGTGAGGGATGAAGAGAACCATTTTCCTACTCGTTGAAACGAGGCGGACCAATAGGCAAAGTTCTCGTCCATCGGTGGTTACCGAAATGTTATCAACATATAGTAACAGGGTCTTGCTGACAGAGTTGTACACCGAGGTGCTTACTTAAGCAGGGATTTATTTCTGCTCATATCTTATAGATCACAAGAAAGGTTAAACAAACCAATGGAAAGGAAAATGTGATTATCAGTTTGAACAAACCAATGGAAAGGGAAATTTGTTTAAACACAAGTAATAGGAGTATATCCTTCCCAGGGTTAAGCAGGGCATGATATACGTGTCAGGAGAACAAAGACATGACCATTTAGATAAAAGGGGTAAGAAGAATCATGATATGTGCCCATACAACGGTGTTTGGGTAACTGTTCAAGAAACATTTAGCAATGGGCCACAAATGTTCTTAAGGATGTACGGAGTACCATAGTCATGCTTCGAGATAGCATTGACAGGGTTATCAGATAAAGGTCAGGCTTTGGATACACAAGGGATCCATCAGGAACAACTTATGGAATAAGTCTTACAATCTCCCCATGGAAGAATCGCTAACCTTGCTAAAAACAAGGAAACAATAACAATAGGTCCTCTGGCCAGGTGTGCTAGGCATGACATCATCTTACCGGGTCATATAAAGACCAATGTTATGACTCTTGGAAATATGTTCCAACCATCATATCTGACCAAGATTTGGATCGGATTGCTGTCAGGATACCTCAGACCCAGGATGCTTGAGAAGGAAGGGGTGCAACACAATTTGACTAGATGGCGTTGCAAGATTCTCGGGTAATGAACTATGGAAGCAAGTCCCGAATCATGAGTTCATCATTAAACCAAGGAGAGGATGAGGAGGTAGCTAATGGACTCAACGACAATTCATCGAGATTAACAAAAGATGGATTTCCACAATTATGTGAACAAGGAGATAACATTTATCAGATCAAATGATATAACTATGTATGCTCGAGGAAAACATACACAATTAAACATGGGTTGAACGGTGCACCCGAGATATGTGCTTGGGTAGCACGATTAATTGTTAGAATGGTGATTTGATAACCAATACACAAAGTATGAAACTATCGTTCATTAACTTACAAGCAATAGGGTTGCTAGAAGTTTTGAATTTTATACATCACAGTCCATTTGTCAGTATTCCGATTAGAAACAACATGGGGACCAAGAAAAGAATGTAGATGGCGAGAAGTATTACTATATCAAGAATTCTTAAGAGGTGGTGAAATTCTCATGACATTCTCGACATAACCGATGGTAATAGTCCAAGGTAGAACATAGCTTAAGCTGGATGTCAAGGAATTCAAGGTACAACACAAAACAAGAACAAGTTCTGTGTTGGAGGGAAGTCAATAAAGTGGTCGATGATAACACAAATCATCGAGGGCAAGGATGGTATTTCTCATCATGAACTCAATTGATATCCTGGAAGAGCTCAGAATGTTGATGATGATCACGACACAATTGTCAAGAGATTTCATGAAGATGTAATCAATCGGTGATGACATCAAGTCAAAGGAATGATGAAGCAAAAGGTTATTGGAACCACGGGTACGTCACTAACTCGGAATCAAGCTTGTTGTTCATGGCGAAATGATATGACGAGGAAATTCGACGTAAGCTTAGCTCATCATCGAAAATTGTGCTCCGGGAAGGACCAGGTAGCACAGTTAAAAAAATTGCATGATAATGATATAGCCGATCAGGCTAGGAATTACTTGAAGGATTAATAAACTCATAAGCAACAAAGATTACTTAGAGTCATTGAATCGGAGTGCGGAATCGATTCCCTTATCGATGTTCTCGAGTGACCAATAACTCAGAACCCGGGGGGAAAGTCTGAAATCGGTGAGAAGCAATACTAGATGAAGACCCATAGGAAGCAACACAGTTCTTTGATATTCTTGAGATACCGGAGGGTAATACTCGAAGGTAGATCAGGATAGAAACTGAACTAGATCGTTGACTTGCGATAGCAGATACTTTAAGCTTGTGAAAAATAGACGAGGCACTGGAATGGTTTCCTTTCAGAAATATATTAAATAAAGTTAGCATGGTCAGAACCATAGCTGCAAGGGATCCAATTCAATGACACCAAAAGAATTATTCAAATGATTAAATATTCTTGCAAGAAGCTTTCATGATAAGCTCCACATCGAGTCCATGGGCAAGAACATAAAGGTTCGGGGTCGACTCCCACTTCTTCAATGTCTAACCTTTCATTCACTTCTCGTCTTCGAAGAAGTTGTAGAATTGAAAAGTATCTGGTAAAACACCAGAAGAGAATGTCTTATGTAAACTTTCGGGTTCACACGGTTTAGGGAAGGTATATGTTCATGCCATAGGGCATCTTAGGAACATATAACGCTTCAGGAGTAAATTATACAAGCTCGAAAGCAGAGTATGGTTGGGAACGCAGAGGATACAATTTACCAAATGCATTATGTATCATGGAAGAATTCACAAGGCAGTTAAATATGAAGGACACTGTCGATAAATAATCCGACGAAGGATCGGATGTCCATAGCGAAGCTGATGTGAGCATCGGCACACAACCAGATGAAGAAAGAACGCAAAGGCATCGGATTATAGGACATCTGAATAATTTGATGCTTAGATAACAAAGGAATTATGAATTCCAATACGAAGGATCAGAAGCAGACGCTCTGATCAAGGATGGGTTACTTGAATAGACTTAGGGGCACAATCGATGACAATTTGATTGGTCGAGAACCAGCTCATGTTCAAAAGGACGTCTGCGCCGGAAGATAATTAGAAAGGATCAACTGATGAATGCGTGCATTCGCACTCATGTTGAATCAATAAGATGAAAATGACGGTGTCAAAGGATACTAATGAATATTGCCAGTCATATGGAAAGCATCCATAATGCAAGCAGACAAGTATTTGCAGAGCAATTAGCTGCTAAGGATTTTCGGAAGATCGAATAGTATTTCAATGTATCTTGTGAGTCATATGAACAAAGGGGGAAGAACGGATACTCGTAAGTGCGAGGAATTATCCGTAGGGGGTATTCATGAAGCAAGGTCTGCAAGGCAGTAAGCTCAAAGGATTGTCGGAACAATAAAGAGCAGTTCGGGGCATCTTGTAATAACAAGACCAAAGGGGATTGAATGTCAGAGTGGCAAGGTTATGTAGTTATCCATAAGGATATAACAGCGGTATGGAATTTGCAAAGACTGTGGACTCAGGTGTCCCGGGAAAACATCGAATAGTATCTTCGGAATCTTCTGGTGAAGCAGTCGATCATCTGGAATGAACGGGCTCTCCGGCAGGAAGTGGTATCGAGAACCTAGAGTTATAATTAGTAAAATCATTTAACCCGAGTAGAAGAGAGATCAGAATCCCAGAGTAAAGATCGAGGAGTAAAAGATCCTAATACCACCCAATGGCGACGTGGGCCCGTAAGACACACAGCCATGTTAGTAAAAGTTTTGCAATGTCTAGACTCGACTTCGGCCAAGGAGTGTGGAAGGGGGGTTCCTACAGGCAGTTGGCTCTGATACCAACTTGTGACGCCCCTGATTCAATCGTACACTAATCATACACGCAAACGTGTACGATCAAGATCAGGGACTCACGGGAAGATATCACAACACAACTCTAAAAATAAATAAGTCATACAAGCATCATAATACAAGCCAGGGGCCTTGAGGGCTCGAATACAAGTGCTCGATCATAGACGAGTCAGCGGAAGCAACAATATCTGAGTACAGACATAATTTAAACAAGGTGCCATAAGATGGCTAGCACAAACTGGGATACAGATCGAAGAGGCGCAAGCCTCCTGCCTGGGATCCTCCTAAACTACTCCTGGTAGTCGTCGGCGGCCTGCACGTAGTAGTAGGCACCCTCGGTGTAGTAGGGGACGTCGAAGGTGGCGTCTGGCTCCTGGGCTCCAGCATCTGGTTGCGACAACCGGGTATAGAAAGGGGAAAAAGGGGGAGCAAAGCAACCGTGAGTACTCATCCAAAGTACTCGCAAGCAAGGATCTACACTACATATGCATCGGTATCAATGAAAATGGTAGTATCTGTGGACTGAACTACAGAATGCCAGAATAAGAGGGGGATAGCTAGTCCTATCGAAGACTACGCTTCTGGCAGCCTCCATCTTGAAGCATGTAGAAGTGAGTAGCAAGTGCAGCATCAAGTAACATCGCATAGCATAAACCTACCCGACGATCCTCTCCTCGTCGCCCTGTGAGAGAGCGATCACCGGGTTGTATCTGGCACTTGAAAGGGTGTGTTTTATTAAGTATCCGGTTCTAGTTGTCATAAGGTCGAGGTACAACTCCGGGTCGTCCTTTTACCGAGGGACACGGCTATTCGAATAGATAAACTTCCCTGCAGGGGTGCACCACATTACCCAACACGCTCGATCCCTCTGGCCGGGCACACTTTCCTGGGTTATACCCGGCCTCGAAAGATCAACACGTCGCAGCCCTACCTAGGCCTAACAGAGAGGTCAGCACGCCGGTCTAAATCCTATGCGCGCAGGGGTCTGGGCCCATCGCCCATAGCACACCTTCACATTGCGTGGGTGGCCGGTGAGCAGACCTAGCAACCTCCATTACAAAGGAAGTTGCGTTACGCGGTCCAACCCGGCGCGTGCCACTCAGTCGTTGACGTCTAGGAGGCTTCGGCTGATACCACGACGTCAAGTACCCATAACTGTTCCCGCGTGGTGGTTAGCGTGTATAGGCTCGTAGCCAGACTCAGATCAAATACCCAATCTCGTTAAGGGTGTTATTTTGAAGTAACCGCGGACGCCGACCAGGACCAGGCCCACCTGTCTCCTAGGTGGTCACAACCTGCCCTGTCGCTCCGCCACAAAGTAACACTCGGGGGCCGTCGGGAACCTAGGCCCACCTCTGCCTGGATGGAACCACCTGCCCCTTCAGCCCCCATCTCCGAACAGTAACATAGGTAATTTAAAAGTATATAGTATATGTACCCGTGATCACCTCCCGAAGTGATCACGGCCCAGTAGTATAGCATGGCAGACGGACAAGAGTGTAGGGCCACTGATGTAATTCTAGCAACCTATACTAAGCATTTAGGATTGCAGGAAGGTATCAACAGTAGTAGCAAAGACATGCTATGCAGCAGAATAGGATTAACCGAAAGCAGTAACATGCTACACTACTCTAATGCAAGCAGTAGGGAATTCAACCGGGAATGTTCTCCCGATTCCGGACATTTGTCAGACAGATGACCGGAGGGGGACAGTTACAAGTTCGCTATGCTAGGGACGTGTGACGAACGAACGGACTGCGTAATCGGATTCGTCTCGTCGTTCTGTGCAACTTTCACGTACAAAGTATTTTCATCTGAGTTACGGTTTATTTTATATTAATTTTTAAAGATTTAATCAATTCTGAAATTTTTATTAATTAAATTAATTCAAAAATAGAAATATCACGTCAGCATGACGTCAGCGTGACGTCAGCAGTCAACAGGATAGTTGACTGGGTCAAACTGACGGTGGGTCCCGCATGTCATAGACTAAGACCAACTAATCAGGTTTAATTAGTCTAACTAAATAATTAGGTTTATTAATTACAATTAATTAGGTTAATTAATTTACTTAATTAATTAATTAATTAATTTTTTTTTCAAAAACGTTCCAGGGCGGGCCCCACGTGCCATAGGCACAGGGGCCTTAGCGGGTTAGCGGGCAGGAGGGCGACGGGCGCCTGGGCGGGCGCTTGCCCGCAGGGAGTGCGGCGGGGCGAGGCCAGTGGCCGGCCGGCGTGGGGGGAGACGGAGTGCGGGGCCGGCGAAGAGCGGGCCCGCGGGCCGCAGAGGAGCAGCAGCAGGGCAGCCGGGACGCAGCGGCGCACCAGCAGCAGGGGGACGGCGCAGCGGCAACGACAACGCAGCGGTAGGGCGTGGGCGCGTGCCGGCGAGCCGTGGCGCGGCCAAGCGCGGACGAGCGCGCGCGCGCGGGCGCGCTCAGCGGCATCGAGCGGCCAGTGGGGCGGATGCAGGCGGCACGGCAGGGGGAGGGGCTCGCGGTGGCCGGCGGCGAGGCCAGCAGCGGTGGTGGGGAAAGGCGGCGGCGCCGCCGCAGCAACAGCAGGCAAGGGTGCGGGCGAGCGCGCGCCGCGGAGCAGCAGCACACGAGCGGCAGCTACGACAGTAGGCGAGCGACGGCGCATGGCGGTAGCAGGCGGAGCGGGGCGAGCAGGGGCAAGCTGCAGGCGAGCAACAGGTGGTCGTGCGAGGCCACGGTCGTCGCCTGCAACGAAGGGGGAAAGGGGAGAACGGGGTCCGCACCCCACGCTGTAGATGTACGCCAGCGAGGCTCGGTGATGCGAGTCGGGGAGGAGGAGGCGGTCAAGCGGTCCGGTGGCGTCAGGAGGGCAAGGGCCGGCGAGGGGAGGTGGTGGTGGCGCCGGGCACCCGGAGGCGGTGGCGACGGGGTCAACGCCCCGATCCAGAAGGGGATCGGGGGAGTGGGGGGGGTGCGAGGGGAGTGGGGGTAGTGGGGATTAGGGTTGGTTGAGTGGGGGTTAGATATAGGGGCCAGGTGGTGGGCCGGCCTAGCTGGGTCGAGGCCCAGTTGGGCCAGGGGCTGGGGGGTTTCTGTTTTATTTTATTTTTCTTTTATATATTTTCCTTACTGTTTCAATTTGTTTCACAATATTTTTGTGCTGTAAAAATACAAATGCCACACCTAAATTACTAACCATATTAGACCCACTGCCACATAAAGTTTAACATATGTTTAAAATAGTTTAATATTTTATTAATTATAAAAGGCATTAAATTAATTGTTTTTGCTACAGTTTTAAATGTTTGAGCATTTTAAATACTTTAATTTAAATGGGAACCTTGCATGACATTCATCCAGAGATTACTTGCCATATGATGAACATTTTAGTTCTGACATTTGAAAACTTTAATTATTTGACTTGATTTTGAATTTGAATTTGAATCAGTTTTGAACTAACGCGAGATTAACAACAGTAATCGTGGTGATGTGGCATGATTAGTAGAGGGTTACTGTAGCTTAACTATCCGGGCGTCACATCACGTGATGATCGAATATGGTTTAGTTGATATGGATCACGTGATCATTTAGATGACTTGAGGGATGTCTATCTAAGTGGGAGTAATTTAGTAATATGGTTAATTGAACTTTATTTATCATGAACTTAGTCATGACAGTTTTTGCATATCTATGTTGTAGATCAATGGCCCGTGCTACCGTTCCCTTGAATTTTAATCCAATTATGTTATCATTGTTGAGAGAACTTGCACTAGTGAAAGTATGAACCCTAGGCCTTGTTTCTATGCATAGCAATACCGTTTTTGCTCACTTTTGTTACTTGCTACCTTGCTGTTTTTATATTTTCAGATTACAAAAACTTATATCTACCATCCATATTACACTTGTATCACCATCTCTTCACCAAACTAGTGCACCTATATAATTTACCATCGTATTGGGTGTGTTGGGACACAAGAGACTCTTTGTTATTTCGTTGCAGGATTGTTTGAGAGAGACCATCTTCATCCTACGCCTCCCACGGATTGATAAACCTTAGGTCAACCACTTGAGGGGAAATTGCTACTGTCCTACAAAACTCTGCGCTTGAAGGCCCAACACGAGTTTACAAGAAGAAGGTTGTGTAGTAGACATCAAATGATACTCTTGCAAATATTTATGATGGCTTGCCTTAGTGCAGAGGAGGGTCATACTCCTCCTGGTTCTCCTCAAGGCAGCAAGTTCCTTCTGAAAACATTTAAAATAGCAAAAAAGAAAATGTCACATAACACATTTAAATGCACCAGAAAATATTTACAGCAAACAAAAATCTCATCTTTTGCATGCTGATAGAGGAGGTCAATACAAAACCAGTGCAAAAAGAATCATGTCATTTGGACTTGTAGAATAGAAACTAGAGATGGTCAAAGTTTGGTCAATATTCTGAATTAAATTGAATTTAGAAAAATAACCAGAGGGGGTGACTTCGAAGACGTATTTCAGAAATGCGCCTCCACTTATACCGCTTCGGCGGCCGCACAGTGAGGCTAACGGGCGGGCCCCACTGGAAGGGTTAAGAGAGAGGGAGAGAGAGAAACAGGGGAGGCGGCGCGGTCGCCGGTGGTTCTCCGGCGAGGAGACCATGGCTGGCGCCGGAGATTGGATGGATGGACGCGCCTCAGTAGGGTGAGCACGCACGTACCCGTGGATTCATCGAAGATGGACGGAGGAGGTCGCCGTGGGGCTCTCCAGAGACGGCAGCGGAGGGAGGTCGCCGGAGAGGAACATGCCGGAGAGGTGAGGCAGCTCCAACAGTGTCGTCGGGGACCCGCACAACACCGCGCACACTCCTGGGCGGTCGGAGGGCGTCGAGGATCGCCGGAGAAGCAAGACACCGAGGGGGGGAATCGCCGCCGAGCCTCGGAGCAGAACGGCAGCCAAAGGCCCGCCTGGCCTGGCCGCTGCTATCTAGGAGGAGCTTTGTGGTCAAAGGAGTTGGTTGGGGTGGTTGATTGAGCTCGGGAGGGCCTCTTTATGTAGGCGCGGACGAGAGGGGGATCGGGGTCGCCGGAGATGACTCTGGAAGCGGCGAGCGGCGACGAACGGGGTCAGTGAGAGGGGAGAAAGAGCCAGGAGGTCATGAGACCACTGTGGAGGCATGCAGCCAAGCGCAGGGCGCCGGAGGAGGATTAAAGCAGGAGCACGGGCTCACTGTAGCCTCTGCTCCGCCGTGTCCGTGATCGCTGCGGCTGTCGCTGGCGTCGGGGAGCGCCAGGGAGAGGTCAAGGGCGACGAGTCGAGGCAGAGGGAGCTCGAGGACACGAGGGTTTGGGCGGAGGCGGGCGCACGCGCTGAACAGAGAGGATGCCGGCGCGCAGAGCGCGTCGAACGCATGCCTGGCACCATGTCCACACGCGGTCACTGTGTGTACTGGCACTACGCGGCGCGCCCGAGAGGTAAAATCATGTCTGGCGTGTTGTCTTTGCAGTGCTAGGTCACCCCCTGCTGCTGTATCACTAGCAGGCCGACCAGATGAGACTTGAGCTTCTCAGCAAGTTTCTGGACAGAAATTTGAGAGCTAGTTTGAGAAAGATCCAGAGGGAGTTAGGAGCTGATTCTTGGTGGTTAAGGTTCTCTCAGGAAGGTAATTAGACCATGAAAGTTTCAGCTCGAAAAGATTTGGCAAGAATGTACTTGCTTCACAAAGTGACATTTCTGACCAGAATAGAAAAGATTTTCTAAAGAAAAAATATTCCACATGACCATGACATATTTTTGCACAGGAAGTTGGGCCAAGGTCTAAAGAATATTTGGGAATTTTGTCATATTTTTGTGGGCAAGAAAAATGAGGGTTGCTTTGGAGCAGAAGTGAAAATAGGGCTATTTCAGAAGGAAATGAATATTTTTCATTTAAGAAAAATATTCCCAAGGTAATATTATGATATAACTGAGGGCAAGAGATGTGTTTGAGGATGAGAGGAGTCACGGGTGAAAATCAAAGTGATGCCCAAGTGCTTAAGTCCAAATGAGTTGATCCAAAACACAAATTCAATTAAAAAAATGCAATAAAACCCAGAAAAAGAAAAAGGGCAAAAACCAGGGTGTCACAATTTTCCACGCACGTCCGCGTTGGTGACATATGCTATTGCCAGCCAGCCACACACTGCTGCTTTATGCATGACTTGCTATAGGATCGTTGCAAGAAAGAAAAGTCACTTACGTACCTACACGTGCACGATCGAGGCTTGTGTGGCTGGCCATCTCTTTCTTTTCCTTTGGATGAGGTCGACAGGGAGGAAAACAAACTTTATTTCGACATCGAATGGACATTTTGCTTTGGCACCAATATGAAAACCATGCAAGATAAACTTAATAAATCCCAACGACTGGAGAGTGATCCGTCCCATTTTGCGTCCCTTTTTGTTATTATACATTATGCATTACCATTCTTTTTTGTTTTGCACACTTTCCCTTTTATTCTACCTGTTGCAACCGAAGAGGGGCAAGTGCGAACAATTTTTCAGAGCTCAGAAAATTCATGGAGCCATTTTTATGAGAGAAGTGAGCCAACGAGCCAGCACTACCAGAATCAGCCACTTTGCTGAGTGGACGGCCGCCTCGTTAGGATGTAGAAGGTCGTTGCTGCCGCCCATGCCTACAGATGGGATCATGGCGACCGATGCCTCGCTACCAGAGACCGCCTTTCCGGCCGGAAACACCACCGCCGCCACTGGGGAAATCCAGAAAGTACGAGAGAGGGGTAGAGAAGTAGCTGGATCACGCTAGGCGCAAGTGCCACAAAAAGAAGGTTTTGCAGGTTCAGGCCCTTACAACAGAGGTAAAGACCCTACGTCTTGTGCTCTGGGAGCTTTTTCTCTACGTATGGATATCGGATTACAATGCGTGCAAACCCTTGCCTAAGTGAAGGATGGTGGCTTATAAGAGTGTGCCAAACCTCCTCATCTTTTACGTTACAAGGGATTAATTATGGTGCTTATCTATGCCCATTGTTGAGTATCGTAATTGTTTAGGAAACGATATATCAGGATTTGTTCTAGCTTGTTTTGTGCTTTAAGATGTTTATGTACTCCTATATATACGCCCACGAGGCTCCAGCAACACAACAACAACTCCACCAATCTCTCTCTCTCTCTCTCTCACACACACACAACTATGAGAGGTAACAAACACCATAATTATACGATTTATGTTTCAAGTAATGATTGTGTCGCTTCGGTTATTCCTTCTGGTTGTTCCACTTCCCATGTCCGAGTGCTGATCTAGCCGAGTGATCATCTGTCAATCATCTGAGTGATCGCCTATCAATCATCCGAGTGAAGCGGTGCCGTCAAGCCGTCTGAGTGGATTTTACTTTCGTGCACTGTTGTTAATGTCTTGATGCTTTAAGGTTTGGGTCTTGTAGGCCTCCATTTATTTCATGTCATTATAGGACTACCTTAAATAGGTAACCCCATCATTAGCACCCGAATTCGTCGGGATCTTAGTGGAGCCGGTTTTGTAAACTCCGAAATTCATCCAAATGCTCATCCGAACTAGCATCTGATCATTCGTTGATGTCAGGTCCTTCGTAAGGAATAAGATCCTGATGGATTCTCAGAGCTAGTCTTACAAGAGTTCGAGCTTGCGAGTTAATTTTCAAGAGAAGTTTGGTGATACTCATTCATCTCCCGGAAGAGGCCGACTAATGAACCAATAAGGATGTATCCTAAAATATGAGTGATAGATTTGATGTATGGGCTGATTCTCACAGAGAGAGGACATCCCTTATCTCGGAGGAATGCCAATTTCCACCAGCACCAGATCCAAACTTGTGTATTCTGCTATTTGGATCCTAGAAGAAAGTCCAAATGGTTTCCTCATCCGACATCATGGTTGAGCGAGGGTTCCAGATCTGAAGTTCGATGGAGTATTATGTAAGCTACTTTGGGGGTCCGAAAATCAGCTTATCAGTGATGGAGCCGTCTCAAGCTTGGGTAAAGAGATAATCCATTACGTTTTCTTTTGGTGGCTGCTGCGGTGGTGCCGGAGTCAAGTTACGGGCGTTGGCGTCCTGCTAAGGGAATTCTTCGGTCTTGATTGTAATTTGCTTCTTGGCTAGTGTTCCTTTGTACAAAGGCTAGAGTTGTATTGTCTTTTCAGTTCTATCAGGTAGGTGTGTACATGGCTTGTAACTTGATCTTTATTGTTTACGTACGGAGAATGATGAACAGTGTGTGAGTAGGCTCTGTCACGGCTTGCAGATTTGTCTTGATTGTTGGCCGGTGTGCTTCTTAAGTGCTCGTGCATTCTCTAGTGCTGAATTGAAAAGCCAACAAGCTGTCCGTGTGTTCCCTTCCTGTTACTGTTACAGTGCGCGTGTGTAGGAAAAGATTTTGAAATAGAGATAGAGAAAGAGAGATTTGAACATGTGCCAAAGGTCGCTGATTTCCCCTAGCGTCGTTGTTCCATAGCAAAGTATATATATAGAGCTTAAATAACTTCCACGATGATGCTGCAACCTCATCAAGAGAAATTTATAGCTACTACTCCACACCATGAAGAAGACTGCTGGAGCCCCACACCATGAAGAACAAGCTAGTGCTGCTCGCGTACGCACTACCCAACAAATAGCAGCAGTAAAACCCTAGTCTGAGAAAATATATCTACCTCCCTAATCCTCCAAAACATCAACATGATGATGAACAACGGAAGATAAAATAGTATGCATTTAAAGTCAGTGAGAATTATATGTGCAAGCAAAATCCTGTGTGCACATGAAAAATGAACATTTAGCTTCTTGGTTTCGCCGCGTGCCCAGGAATCAATCCGCCATTTTTCCATTCAATGATCGATGGCATTTAAGAGTTTTGTTACGTCATTGTACGCCAGAGAAGGCCCATGAGTTATTCAATCTACTCTTCCTTTCAATCCTTTCAATCGAGGGGATTTTAAGGTATGAAGTTTCTGAATATTCTAGGTAAGATGAACAATTTTTTAAATCCTGAACAGTTTAAAAAAAAATTATGTACACTTTCGAAAAAACAAGAACACAATATGAAAGGAAAATTCTTTTAAAATTCACAAATATTTTCTGAAAACACCAACTTTTTTTTATAAAAACATGAACATTATTTGAATTTGTGAATATTTTTTAAAGGGACATGTGTTGAAAATTCATCAGATTTTTAGAAAATGTGTATCTTTTATACCTAAACATTATTTTTAATTTTGAAAATTCACTAAAAAAATATTTTTTGAATTTTGAGCATTTTCTTAAATGCCATTTTCTTTGTACAAATCTCGAATAATTTTGAAAAACAATATTTTTTTGAAAAATGGGAAAGTTTTTACAAGTTCCGAATACTTTTCAAAATAGCAACAAAATTTTGGAATTCTGAACATTTTCCATAATTTTTTTAATTCTAAAAGTTTTTTAGAATTTGTAATCTACGAAATAAATTCTATTTTTTAGAAAATGTGTTTCTTTTATACCTGCACATTATTTTTAATTTCGAAAATTCACTAAAAAATAATATTTTTTGAATTTGGAGCATTTTCTTAAATGCCATTTTATTTGTACAAATCTTGAACAATTTTGAAAAACAATATTTTTTTTGAAAAATGGGAAAGTTTTTGCAAGTTCCGAATATGTTTCAGAATAGCAGATTTTTTTTTGGAATTCTGAACATTTTCCATAATTTGTTTTTTAATTCTGAAAGTTTTTTAGAATTTGTAATTTACAAAATAAAATCTAAAAGAAAAATAAACTTGGAAGGGAAAAAAAAGATAGGGAAAGAAGAATCAAAATAAATGTAAAACACAGAAAAAAGGAAAAATGAGTCAGCCCATTACTGGCTGTCCTGTGCGAAATTCCGACTTTTTGTCGCCCGTGCGGAAAATAGAATTTCCCAGCTGCGTGGGCAGAAATAAGTGGGCTGGCTTCGCTGGGCCACAATGCGGCCCGTATACGTAAATTCTTTTCTAGCAGACAAACGCATAAGAATTTAGTACCACCTCGGATAGAAAAAATTCTTTCCAGCGGTGAACGGATGAAAAAATTGGCGAAACACGCCTTGCTTTATTAGTAGGTATAGATATAGATATAGATAAGCGATGGTCAACTGTTCACTATTGATGCATGCAAATTAATTGTGTTTTTTGCCGGATACATGCAAATTAATTGTTAAGATACATCAAGAAACATACTGTCATATGGATGCATACAGTCAATATGAACACACATACACAAAGAATCACATCACCAAATAGCAAAATGACACAAGACCAAACCTATTCCTAGACGGAGGAAAAAGATAAAGAAAACACTCTGATGTGATCAAAATAGCGATCGGCGAATTACAACAATGACCATCCGCGCCAACCATATCCTGACATAACAAGTACAATGAGAAATGTTCTTCTGCAACATGCCTCCTGGAATAAAACAATACTCAAGCGCCGCCATCGCCGAATTGAACCACCAAAAGTTGGGTCCTGGGTCATCACCATTAAGATAAAGTCCGAGCAATGACTTTAACAAAGCAACGGCGCAAAACCCACCATTTCTATGTATAACCAACAAGGTTCAGATCTAGGGTTTTCACAACGGTGATCGAGACCAGGTACTCGAGAACCAGCAAATCGAAGTCATTATGTGTTGTCGCCACCACTTTGTGCGATTCCAACAACTACATGCATAGCACGATCTTGATGTGAGATGCCACGCAACTGAATACCATGCTCGTACAAGCAGGCAGTCAAGATGCAGCAAGTGGCAATTGCCACCAATTGTTCAAAAAGGCAAAGGTCAGCGGCGCACATGCGACAAAGATTGACGAGGGAGGATGGTCACCGGCACTGCCAGAATCACAACTGGGGACACTCCGATAGTCCAGCACTGTCCTCATACACCTACTCCTCGTCTGTGGCGCAGAATTAGCCAGCAGAACACATTTGTTGTTTCCTCCGGGTCGGAAGGTCCAAGACCCTCCGGCCCTTTGCGGAAACCGCATATGAGCGCAGGACCCCGATGTCATCCACACGCGCAAAAGGAGGACCGCCTTGCTAGGATGTAGAAGGATTCCACCTCCACCCTTCTAACTACAGAGGGAATAGGGCGCCAAACATCGCCTATACGACCCGAATCACCACTATCCTCTATCTCAAGTTGTAACTCATGATCGCATCTCATCGCCGAAGGCTACCAGAGCAAAGATCTCCCTATCCCTGCATTCAATGACCACTATTGGGACATAGCCAAGCCACTAGTCTCTAGCGGCGATAAGGAAATGGGAAGACAGGAGGTAGGAGGTGGCGACTATGGGGAAGGAAGGAGGTAGCGGCTGGGGGAGAAGTGGAGGTGACAACTGATAGGTTTCCCTCCTAGCAACAGCATCGACGAAAACTGGAGTGTTGGATAAAAGCCAAGAATTTATTTTTTGTTCATGTATGTTTTGATTTATGAAATCCAATGTACTTAGTTTAGAAAATTAAGAAAACATAATCGTTTGCATAAAAGAAGTCTTTGTGTGTCACCATCACTGTTCAAGAATTCATTTGATTAATCTGTTAATGGGCCAGTTAATCGCTACTCATAGGATGGCCGAATCGAATAACACCTATCCGTCGTGTTACCTTGTCATGATGATTAATTGGCCTGTCAGACCGATTAATCGGTTGTTAGGCCGATTAATCATTGCTGCCACATTAACTTGTGGGCAAACAAACCCCGAAATTTTGGCCCGTAACCCCTCCCATCCCCCTCTTACTCCTGAATAGCTAGGGTTCGACCAAATAGTAGCATATTTTGGTATATTACATAGCTAAAGCATTAGTGGTATAATACGTAAAAAACTAGATTTATGTTGGCAAGTTGCTATTTAATCTATCGATTAATCTAGTTAATAGACCGATTCACCGATTAATCACTACTCCCAGGCAGGCCGAGTAGCTACCAGCTACCGATTTCCTAAACAATGGTCACCATAGAAGGAAAATTCTATGCCCCGCCATCACCAATTGATCCTATACTAATCAAGCCACAAATAAAAATAAATCTCTAAAAAATTCCACACATAATTTCCCACCGATACCAATAAAAGATGATGACTAAAATGGCATATCATTTGACAACTCTTGTAAAACATCTCTACTTCTATAAAAAGTGAAAAGTGTATTTTTAGGACAAAACATTTGGTCCCTCATGTCTCAAAAGCTGATAACTTCGGTCCAAGACAGGAGCGAAGTGGTATTGAGATTGACATGTCACTGGTTTTTTAAATCATACCCGCCACATCATCAGTCAAAGTCAGAATATATTTATTGAATCTATCCTCCCAAGAAGACATTGCTCCTATCCCGCCCCATCCCGTGCACAGATCCTGGAAGGCCATATACCCACCATGTCCCACGCATGCAGAGGAAGCTTGCACGCCCTCGCTACGGGTGCCCAAGCCGAGGTGCTCGAAGCGCAATTGGCCAGCAGCTCCTCCGCGCGTGCCGCAATGGCATCTTGTCGCGCCAAAGCATCGTTGTAGTGTTGGTCCCTGTTCAGCTGGTTCCAGTTGAGAATTAGCTCTAGGGAGACAAGGGGATGCATATGAGATGAATCAGAGCAAGGGTAACTGTGTAGAGGGAATCCAGCTCAGCACCGATACATAAGTACATTGCGGAGCGAAAGAATAAGGGTTTGGGGGGGGGGGGGTGGCTCGCTCGGGCTCGATTGGGAGGTATGGAAGAAGGGTAGCATGAGGGGAGAGGCTCGAGTGACCAATTTATAGGAGTGCGCAACCGTGTACCATGGGCGATGTTGATGGTGGAACTTGAAGGCGACAATAGGGGCGAGGATGCAGAGAAGGCGAATGGAGAAAAGTGGGGCAGAAGGTAGCTTGTCTTTGTGCATGTGGCACTCATCAGCAGATAGGAAGAAGAAATAGGAGAGAGTGGAAGATGAAAGAGGAGAGAGTGGAGTGGCACAGACCAACGCATGGGGATGCAGGCTTCTAGGGCCTTAGGAGCATTTGGTCGCGTAGGCGTGGTTGGGTGCATGTCGAAGCAGAGGCGATAATCATCGTCATTGCGAACCGGGCCCGCGTCGGTGGACGAACATGCCCTGGCAAGGGTGAGCAGGAGCAGGAGGGGACGAGCCAAGCATCAGCAAGAGGTCGGCCGACAGTGACTATATACATATGAACGCCGCGGCGCACAAGGTGTTGGCCAAAATGCAAACCCCACACCGACATAAAAAGAAGATAGCATCAATGAAATGGCAATGGATCTGATTTGACCGCCACCTAGCAAAGTGGGATTCCAAAATTTGTGACAAGTCAGTGGTTTACCCCATCTTTCTTTTTTACAAGAAATATCTTTGGTTTTGAAACATGAGGGATTAGAAGTCACCCAAAAAATATGAGGGGCTATATGTCGACTTCTTGTAAACATAAGGAACTAAAAATATATATAGTGCTATTCCGTGTAGGGCGGTTCTGGCCTCGAAGCACATGAAAGTGAAAACACATTGGCCAGGATGCAATATGTGACCAGACAACATCAAACACTTCCTTTTTGAGTGCCCAAGATCAAAAGAGGTATATCGACAACTGGGGCTGATTGATGTTTTCAAGAGGAGATGTACACAATTCAAATCAGGTGAAGAAGTGGTGCATGAACTGTTAAGCATGGAGGAAACTGAAGTCCAGATCCTAGGTCTTCCCAAATTCAAGGAGGTTGTGGCCACTGCGGCATGGTACCTATGGTTTGAACACCAAAAAAATTACCATGGAGAGAACACCCAAAACCACTCACAAATTGCTCTCGCTATACGAGGACTCTCAGCTAACTTTACTATTGATTGTTCTACGAAGGCAAAGGTATGTGTTGAATCATGGGAGAAGCGAATTCAGAGGTTTATGAAATTGAATGTAGGTGCTGGCTTTGACCATGATCTTCTTGAGGGGCAGTAATCCGAGATTACAACGGTAAATTTATAGCGACAACTAATGAACGAGTGGACATATGCTATGATTCTTTCACTACAGAGGCATTGGCGGTCAGATTTGGCTTGAATCTAGCTAGAACCATTGGATGCAGCAAGATCGTGGTCAACCCGGATAGCATGGAGGCTGCGGAAGCTTTGAGAGAAGGCAACTCCTCTTCCGTGGCAAGTGCAATTATTGATGATCGCTATTTCATGACGTCAGATTTTAATCATGTAATTTATGATCATTGTAATAGAGAGAGTAATAAAGTAGCTCATGAACTCGCTAGGACAGTTAAGTTTTCTCCTCCATCTATCTGAATGGATTCGACACCGGATGTACTGCTTCCATTACTTGTAAACGATGCCGCTATTTTGCTAGGTGAATAAAGGAGGATAAGTGCTGTAAAAAAAATAAAAATATACTTTTATTCTAAAAATTGAAACAAATAAAAAGAAAACTTCTCTTCTAGTATCCCGCCCCCTTCCTAATACTGGCCATAGTGGGAGTAACTTCGAGAGTAACATAAGCTCCAACTCAGCAAAATTGCCTATGTGGCATTGAGTTAATGAGGAGAGTGGCAAATTAAGTAACCTAGCTATTTACCCTAACACCACATATCCCAATACAATATATTACTACGCACATGTTAGGTTAGTTAGCTGCTGACTCCGTTTTATATTCACAAGTTGACGTGCGTAGCTCTGTATATATAAAAATTGATCATCCTTGCCAAAAAGCAGCTAGCTAACCTAACATGTACGCCAAGGCACTGACTTTGAAATCAATAGCAATTTGAGAAGTCAAAATTGTCACTGTTGCGGCTAGCAAGAAATAAGTACAAAAAAAGAAAAAGGCTAGTACATCTATCTTAATCTAGACCATCATTCTTGACCAGACCAATATTAGAACTGTATGTATGGAGTTCTAGCGAACAAGGTTCCAATTAAGGGTAAACTTGATAACGCAAAGCGTGATTACAAGAAAACCAAAGGAAACTCATGCAACTAATGCATTATTATTGGAAATAATAGTTATGCAAAAGTAAATAAGGACCGGTTTTTATTGCGGTGTTGGTGAGCTGCGCGCATGGACGTAGAGTAGCTACGGCTTGGTGGCAAAGGTGGCGACGGCCTCACCAACTGCTGGGCGGTTTCATCATCACGTGCCCCTCCTTGTTTGTCCTAGCTGCATGCATGTCCGTCACACATCAGTAACCATCCATCTATTGGCACACTGATGAATATGTAGCCAGTTAATATATAATACTCTAGTTTTCTTTGCGGAGAATATATAATGATGTATAATATTACCTGAATTGGGATTTTTGGACTAGGTGGATCTCATGGTGCCGTCGAGGATGCTGTCCAGCAGTTGCCAGAAGGGCGCTGGTAGATTCGGCATATCAGGAACCTGGAGGGGGTGAAACATCCCACCAGGGGAATTCTTTGCCATGGCATGAAGAACCTATAGCATATAGGCATCATACATGATGTGAGTTGATGTAATAAATTTTTTTTTTGCGGGTGATGTAATTATTAAATTGTCATGAAACTTGGATTAGCGTATCTCCGATCTGATACTTACATGGTTGTTCGCATCTCCGCTGAGAGTAAACGTGTGGACAGGTACTTTGGAGACGAAGGCCTCGGCTCCATCAAAGTAGTCACCCTTGTTGATCAGCCCATCGGAGAAGAGCAAGATGATGCTATTCCAGTGTCCACGGTAGCTGATCAGTTTGTGCGCCTCGGAGAGGCCAGACGCCATGTTCTTCGTGAAGGCGGTCCGGCTCCAGGTCGGGATTTTTGTGTAGCCTTTTAACTCCGTATCGGTCGAATCAACTATTTTTATATCAGACGTGCACGTGTTCGGGGTTGACATGACATAAGTGTAGCCAAGGCAGCTATCCACAAGGCGGATGAGCTTCTCTTGCACCAACCAAAAGATATTATCCACAGTTTTCCAATCCGGGGTTGCGGTGGTGCTGTCAAATGCATACACAATCACCACGTCTAGTGGCCAATTCCCTACACATCAATATGTCATTCATTCAATTATATATATGTTCCTAGCAAGCATATATCATGATTACTCTTGAATTCAGATCGAGTCGAATATTTGTTGTTACATATACCTGCGCCACTGAGGATGCTATCCACCAGCCTCGAAAAGGGCACCGATAGACTCGGTTTTTCCGGAACAGGGAGGGTGTGGAACGTGCCTCCCGGTGAATTTGTTGCGATGGTAAGAAGAGCCTATAGCATATACATATGATATGTGCACAAATAGAATTAAATAATAAGTTGAACATGATTTGGATTAAGGAAAATCCGGTCAAATGCGTACTTGGTTATTTGCATCTCCACCGAGAGTAAAGGTGTGCACAGGCACTTTGGAGATGAAGCCCTCAACTCCATCAAAGAAGTTTCCCTTGTTAATCAACCCATCAGAGAAGAGCATGATGATGCCATTTAGGTGCCCGTGGTCACTGATCAGTCTATGTGCCTCAACGAGACCAGCTGCCATGTTGTTCGTGCAAGCATCCCTTCGCCAGGCTGAGCTTCTTGGGTACCCACTTGCCTCTGTCTCCATGCGGTCAACAAGTTTCATCTCAGATGTGTACGTGTTAGGGGTCGACATGACGTATGTGTAGCCAAGGCAACTATGGACAAACTGGGTTAGCTTCTTTTGCACCAACCAATAGACCTCACGATTCACCTTGTTCCAAGCTGGGGTCGAGGTGGTGCAATCAAATGCCGACACAATCACTACATTTAGCGGCCACCTCCCTGCACATCAATATTGACCATTCATCATTCGGTTAATCATATGTTTGTTTCCTAGGAAGCATATTTTAATGAATACTCCTAAATTGGGATTGGATCGGATGTTTTTGTATATATACCTGAAGTGGGACTAGGATTCTTCTCACTGTGCATCGTGGTATCATTAAGGATGTTATCCAAGAGTTGGGAGAAGGGCACAGATAGGCTTGGCAAGTCCGGAACAGGGAGGGGGCTGAACATCCCGCCTGGGGAATTTGCTGCAATGGTTAGAAGACCCTGTAGCATATACACATGATATAGATATTTTTTTAAATTATTATATGGACTGGATTAGCTCCAGTCAGGTTCATACCTGGTTATATGCATCTCCGCCGAGGGTAAATGTGTAGACGGGCACACTAGAGAGTAAGTCCTCAGCTCCATCAAAGAAGTCGCCCTTGTTGACCAGCCCATCAGAAAAGAACAAGATGATTGCATTCATGTTCCCATGTTCGTTGATTAGTCTATGTGCTTCATAGAGTGCAGAGGTCATGTATTTGACACAGGCAGTCCTTTTCCAGGACGGGCTACTTTTGTAGCCATTTCCGTTTATCTCAGCAGAGTCAACTAATTTCATATCCGACGTGTAAGTATTAGGGGTGGACATGACGTATGTGTAGCCGAGGCTGCTACCCTTGATGCGGGTGAGCTTCTCTTGGACCAACCAAAAGACACTTTCTACCTTGGACCAAGCCGGAGTCGTAGTGGTGCAGTCAAATGCATACACAATCACCACGGCTAGTGGCGCCTTCTCTGTACGTCCATCCACTGGTTCACTCATAGTGGTCGTTGGGAAATAACTGCATGCATGTGTAGATGTAGCGTGTCAATTGTTTTTGACCTAACACATGTGTAAGGGAAATCGAGCAAAAAGACAGCCACAGACACACATAATATGTAATTTTTCATCAATGTGTGTATGTAGGTGCACATAAACATGAAAGTGCAAGTTCTTATACAGCCACAACTTTCAATATTGACCTTAGTTTCCTTATAAATGAACTTCTGAGTAAACTTGTAACCCCCCCCCCCCCCTCTCATACTCCCTCCGTCCCAAAATACTTGTCGAAGAAATGGATAAAATTGGATGTATCTATAACTAAAATACGTCTAGATTCATCCATTTCTCCGACAAGTATTTATTATCTTTTTGAAATCAAACTTTTGTTTTCTTACCAACTTTATAGCAAACGATAAATGTCCACATTATTAAATGAAAATATACTTAATGATTGATCTAATGGTACAGATTTAATAGTGTAGATGTTGATATTTTTCCAACAAACTTGGTCAAAGATAGAGATGTTTGACTTTTGAATAATAATAATAAACCTTATAAAAAAGGAATTGAGGGATAACTATGTTTTAAATGTATGCTCTTGCATGAATTATGCGAATAAAAAACTACATCAATAATTAACTAATCAAAAGATCATGAATATATGATAATTTTAGCAACTTAAGAGGTAATCTCTAAGAGTGAACGGGCCGCCACCTTCTGAGATCCTTATAAGACCAAAGATACATAATGAGATGAGCTGTCTAGGACATATTGATTGTCATTCACACTAAACGAGTAGCGTATTATTTTCATGTAGCAATCATGAAAATCCATTTCTTGCTACACACAAATGCTTCGGGGTTTATCTTGTACAATAATATGTTTGTTCATTCCCAGCTACTTCAATGGCAAATGGTCTAAATAGATCATACATTGAGAAGTTGATGAGGCCTTAAAAATCAATTTAGATGAGAATGTTTCTCCATTAAGCAGGTAAATAACACATGTACATTCTTTAAACTTTCAAACTAAAGTGTTTTTGTCATGTCATCTAATACCATATTAACTTGGCAGTTGCGCTCTCTTTCTCAACTCAGCACACTTGCGTTAACGTGTATATGATATGATACAGAAAACACAAGAAATACCAGAAAGGTTTATGGTGGTCTTGCTCCTTTATGTCAGCTAGCCAGCTAGATTTATGACATCTTTTCTACTTCCATTGCCCTGCTTCCTGTCAAGTTGTTTGGTTCTACTTTGAAAGAAATTTTAAGACGGTCCCAGTAAATTGAACCTTTCATTTTCCGCAATTCAATGACTAATAGATATATTACCTCTTCGAAGGTAAGAGGTTGTCAACAAGTTTGTGGGGGTCAATGTAGACTTTTCACTATGTACAAATAAGGAAGTTAATAATAATTAATTAAACCATGGTGTTAAATAAGAAAATATATAATGATCATTAATATTATTATATTGCTAAGTGACATATTTGTCCCTTGATGTTAGTTTGGCCTGGATTAATATTTATTAGTCAACTACATGTTTATCATATGGATGTATGAGTTGTATATCCATGTAGCGAATAAAAATAATGTAAAATTCTATTCACCTAACACCATAGGATGGTAATGGAAAAAACTATTTTAATTCGCGAAGAAATTGTCCTATAGTTTTGCTGAAATTTGCACAATTAAATAAAAGTTAGGTGACAAGAATTTCATTTGATTAAGAAATCAGAAAAACTGGAGTTAACGAAAGTTTTTCTTTAACAATAATTTTTTTACCGGCATATAAGGCATCGTACATGTTATGTAGTCATTGCGAGGTGGTCTACGGATCTGGATGTAATTTTTACTTCTGGCACTTTTTGTACTACCTTGACAGTCGATGAATAGAACGTAAGTTTGTGCCGCAAAAAAAAAAAAAGTATGCAAACTTCGATTACGTGAAGTTGTTTCTTCTTCCATTGCTGTATCTGCTTCCTGTGAAGTTGTTTGGTTCTAGTTTGATAGGATAGTTTTTGGAAATAGTACTAGCTAGCTAGTGTTTTTCTTTTGTGGTGTACAATAGTTTAATGATGAACACATGTTATATCAGGACTTGCCTCGCAAAAGTTTGACACATATATGGACACCTATAACGGGCATTTCTGAAGTAACCAACAAAATAAAAAGAGATTACCAGGCAAGAGTTGCAGCACTTGGACATACATACCTGGAGATTGATGTAGCCGGCTGCCAGCTAGCTCCAGGGACGGGGCACGCGTGTCTGCGTGTTTGTGTGAAGGAAATAAGTGTGGTGTTAGATCCATACCAAGCTGCTCTTAAATAGAGGGAGTTGCGGGGGAGGTGTACTCCACTTGAAGCTAATTAAAACAAAATATTGATACAGCTTTTTGCCTCACCACGATCGGGATCCATACGCACTTTTTTTTTTTTGATCCCGATCCATAAACACTTTGATAGCACGCAAGACACGGTGAATATCGCACGGTCTACAAGTATAGGCATGTGCAATTTACACTCATCAATGCGCCCACTTTCCCATGTACTCCCCCATCCAATAAGGATGCATGTGCAGATGTGTCTTCCATCAAGAACTAGTAGTACATCATGAGATTAGTATTGCGCGTGCTCTAAGGATTTGGGTCTAGAGAGAGCTCGCACGTTTGCATGCATGTGCATTATGGTGCGCAACACACGGTGAATCTCGCATGCGCCAATGTAAAACGGTCAACTAGTATTGCACATGCAATTTATGCGCTCATCAATGTGCACACTTTACTATGTACTCTCTCCATCCGCGACGATTCCGATCCGCGAGCACATTGAAACGCGGATAGTTTAGTTGCCAAGTTGTTGATTTATTTAGTACAACGTCAGGTAAGAAAGTTGACTCCATGCTTCTACCAAGAAGAGTATATATCATAGATGGTAACATCACATATATCTAGACAAAATAGATGATGTGGCAAATAATTAATGAAGAAAGATATGCATGTGATAACATAGCTAGTTACTCATAGTATGAGTAACACCACACATACCAAGACAAGATGAGTCTACAAGCTAATAAATGAAATGTTGCATGACACCACACATATGTTACTCCCCACTGTAGAGGTAGTAACACAGACTAGTAACATATGCATGTTACTAGTCCAAGTTACTCCCCATTATGACTAGTCTTATGAACCTGGTCCTTGGTCCAAGCACGGCGCCTAATTAAACTAAATAAACTTTCCATGATCCGATCATGCGCCTAATTAAACTAATTAAACTTTCCGTGATCTGATCTGCTGGCCAGTGGAGGTTCGTTGAACAAGGAGGACATGTCCAACCCATATAACACCGAGCTTCTCAGGCTCGGGCTCAGGCACTCCAATATTAATTTTCATGAAACTCCCAAGAATAAAAAAAACTGGCAAAGGGCCCATTTGTTTACGGCATACCCCCTATAATTTGAAAACTTAACAAAGAAGAGCCTAGTATTTTATAAGCCCCGGCCATTTTCTTGTCTGACGAGTCAACTAGGAAGAAATTCAGTAGCATAAAATGTTATAACCAAGTAATAATCGCAAGGGACGAACAAGGAACATGAAAATTCTAAATATGTGAGAGCAAAAATACAATAGGTGACTTTGTTTTAATGTATTTGGATGATTTCTAACCAACTTGTGTGCTTTTTTTAAGGAGGATTACCCCAGCCTCTGCATGAAGTGAAGTACACAAACATTTATTAAAATAATCCAAGGATCAAATTGCCAAGAATAAGTCTAGTAACATAAAATAAAAACAAAACAAAAAGCTACAGCCGCAAAAAATGGACACCATGCCTATACCCATATACTATTATTGGATGACCATCCAAACCTGTTGAATATAGCCCATCTACCGTGGGATAATCCCCTGATGCACTCGGGTGCTGGTGCACCTAATAAGGAAAAATAATTATTAATTATAGAAAATGACATAAAAATGAAACTATTTTAGAAACAAAATTGACCTACTTTTGTATCCATATAAAAAGTTTAGCACATGATTAAACTTCCATTAACCTCGGGCCAAATGGAAATCTCGAAGTACAACTAATAAACAATAAGGGCGTGTTATGATCTCCTCCCGCTCCACGCTTCACAAATTTCTGGAGCAGATTCGAGCGGAACGAAATAACAACGAGAAGCTAGCTTCAGGAAGCTACAATCGATCGCAGTACAAAAACGTGAAGCACGGTCTGCCCAGCTCCACCGACACGAAAAGCTGGAGTTAGCCAATATTACGAAGGAAGTGCCACCGCCAAGTGAAGCTAAGCGACTCGGTACGCTCGCGGAAACATATCACTGGTCATTCCCTCGATCGAATCGGTACAGGGGCTCGTTCCCTCGATGTCTAGCCCAAACTGGGCTGCCTCCAACCGCCCAAACTAGAGCCCAACAAGGCCAGCAACCTCCTAGCTGGGCTTTAGCGATGGAAGAAGCTACGCATGACGCCGAACGCTTGGGAATCGCCAGGTGAAGCAAGAAGCTGGCTAGCCAAGCTGGATTTGTGAAGTTTTGTGAAGTTGGAGGAGATCAGAACATGCCCTAACTTACATATAGTCTTGATTTTGGTTTGGTCGCCCACAATATGCTCGAAGGTATTCTTCGCAAAACTTTTTTTATGTGTAGAACATTTGGTCGTGTATATTTTTAGAAATTTCAAAAAAAAATTGACTTTTTTTTTCAAATTACTAATTTATTTTTCCATATTGGGTGCACCAGCACCCGAGTGCCACAAGTTCGGACTCGTGATAGCGTCTCCCATCGGTTGCACCCAAAGGCCATAAGCACTCTCACTTCTGCATGGTATAGTAATGAGAACAGATTGATCCATCCAGATGCTCGGTTGATAACCTGCAATTTTTTTTAAATCTTTGTTCTGTTAAATACACAAAGTCCAGGGTATCCTAGTCGGGCCCTAGGGTCTCGCGTACGAAACTGCTGAGGACCCGTGCCACCATGCGTGAGAACGAGATGAGGGTCCTGGTCTCTGGGACATCGCACAGGGGGCACAAGACATGTCCGAGGGTCTAACTCGGAAAATTCTCCTCTTTGCCTCGGGTGGGATTCCAACACGGGTCAATAGGGTGAGAGCGCAAGGGAGGGGCCAGCTGGGCTTGAGTGTTTGTTCTTGCGAGAAAGGGGCACAACCCCTTTTGTCTTTGCCCCAAACTAACAAGTGGGGTCTGCAGGTCAGCGGCTGAGATGGTGCGGTGCGGTGAATGACAAATGGACCATAGTAGGCTGACGTGGCTGGTGACTAGACACATGGAAGAATATGTTACTTCCATGTGGACCCATGTGTCACTGACATGTGGAAATTACTTGAATTTTTTTTTGATGTATGCCGAGAGCCGGATCTGAGATCTCGCCAAACAAACCGCGACGTCATGGAGCCGTCAAGTGCAAACGGAGATGCCACATGGCAACTTATTGCCGTGTTTTCACTGGTTGGCTCGGCGTATGTCGTTTTTGCCGAGTCTTTTGCCTTTGCCGTGTTCATTTTAGCTATGTCTCGGCAACGGCATCTCGTTGTCGTGTTCTGCTCTTTACCGGGAGCGGCTCTCGGCGTACATCCACTTTGCCGAGATGCCGTGGTTTGACTCTAGGCGTATCCCAAAGAACTCGGCATACATAATTTTCGAGTAGTGATCCTAGCGACCGTCTTGATCTTGTAAGCCACGGCATTGTCCCTATAAATAAACATAAGCGGCCCTCTGGGGCTGATACGCTTATAATCTCAAAAGAACCCCATCAGAGCAAGCCTTTAGAATGAGCTAGGATTATGTTGCACATCTTCGATACCACTAGTAGAAAACAGGGCTTTCGTTCTAGCCGGATCAGAGCAATAGTCCCGGTCGCATTACGAACCGGGAATAATGCGAGCATTAGTCCCGGTTCGAGCGGCTAGGACGCCGGCCAGGGCTCGGGAGGCACCAGTCCCGGTTCGAATGGGACCTTTAGTCCCGGTTCCAGACACGAACCGGGACTAAAGGGGTTGCGGCAGATGCGGTACCCTTTAGTCCCGATTGGTGTCTCCAGCCGGGACTAAAGGTCTGTCTTCAGTCCCAGTTTTAGACCCCAACCGGGACTAAAAATTTGCCTATATATATATATCCTCGCCCCTGCCCGCCCTCTCCTCTGTTTTTTGCTCATAGAAGGTGGGAGGTGTATGCTAGTTTGTTTTCCCTTCCTATGCACAAGAGGTGCTCGATGAAATGCCCGAGCCAACTTAAGCTTTCTCCTCTTTCTTCTCCTCTGTTCTTCCTCCAAGCTCCATTTTCCCCAAGATTTGTCTAGATTTGGCGGTGCACCAACTATCCAAGTGTTCTAAAATGTTAGAAACTTCATCCTTTCATGCTCTAGAAGTACAGTGGTTTGCGGGTTTTAGTGAAGGAGTGTATGTGGGAGTTTATTTGATTTAGATGCACAATTTGAGCTCAAATTAACTTCTTAGTTGGCACATGTGTAGGGTGCCATCCCGTCCCCGTCCCCGTTCTCACCGCCGTCGATCGCCCGCGCCGATCTCGTCGCCAGCACCACCGTGGTGAGCCTCTTGTTCTTATCTTTTAAAAAAAAATATTACTTGTATGATTTAGATAGTTACTTGTATAATTTTCTTACTTGTATTATTGTTTGTTATTATATAGTGCCATGGTTTTGATATCCGCCCCCGTCGGCTCTCGTCCGGTCTATGATTCAGATGTGGTATATTATCTTTTATAACCATTTGTTTCATTTAGTGTTTATGACAATTATGCCGACCAACGTGACATAAATATTTTTATCTAGGAGGTATGTGAACCGGAAATTCTAACTGATCCTCTTGTCGAGAGGTTCAATTTAGTTGAAAAAGAAAACAATTATTTGAAAGAAAAATTGAAAAGTATTGAAGAAGAGAAGATGAAATTGGAATTGCATGTTGCTGATGTCGTCGATCTACACAAGATCCAGATGGATGCAATGCGCTTGAAGATTAGAAATATTAGAAAATATGCCATTGATACAGAGGCTTGGTATCACTATGCTGTTGGATCAATTGTTACCTGAGTTGCAATTTTGATCGCATTTGTTGTTGCATTTAAATGTTTTACATAGTTGTATGTTAGTTTTATTGTATGTTTTAGATGCTCTAGATAGTTGTATGTTGTTTGATGAGACCTATGTAATAACATTTGATCACTACTGTACTTTGGTTTTAATGCGATGAACTTGTATTAATTTGGTCATTTCTATATTCATGATGTTCTGTAATGGTTTTTGATATACTTAATTATATAATGCTGATGAACCGGCAATGGAAGTACGGTGACTGACGCACTTCCGACTACATTACGGGACTGCATAATTTTATCGATGTGGCTCAGGCAAACAGTCTGAATGGTTTTATATGTTGTCCATATGTTGTCTGTGAGAATAAGAAGGATTACACTTCCACGAAAATCCTTCACACCCACCTGCTTAAAGACGGTTTCATGCGCAGCTATAATTGCTGGACCAAGCACACAGAAAAGATGGGTTATGATGGAAGATAATGAAGAAGAAGAGGATGATGACAACTATCCTATGTTCTCTGAATACGGTGATACTGCAACGGGGGAAGCTGAAGTTCAAGGGGCACCAGATGTGCCTGCTGATGATCTTTGCCAGGACATTATTGATGCACAGAGAGAATGCGAAAGTGAAAAGGAGAAGTTGAAGTTCGATCGAATGTTAGAGGATCAGAAAAAATTGTTGTACCCATATTGCGAAGACGGTAACACAAGGCTCGGTACCACACTGGAAATTGCTGCATTGGAAGGTAGATAATGGTTTATCTGATAAGGGATTTGAGAAGTTACTAAAAATAATGAAGAAGAAGCTTCCAAAGGATAACGAATTGCCTGACAGTACATACGAAGCAAAGAAGGTTCTCTGCCCTCTAGGATAGGATTAGAGGTGCAGAAGATACATGCATGCCCTAATGACTGCATCCTCTACCACGGTGAGGAGTATGAGAATTTGAATGCATGCTCGGTATGCGGTGCATTGCGGTATAAGATCAGACGAGATGACCTTGTGATGTTGAGGGCGAGCACCCCAGGAAGAGGGTTCCTGCCAAGGTAATGTAGTATGCTCCTATAATACCACGGTTGAAACGTCTGTTCAGAAACAAAGAGCATGCCAAGTTGTTGCGATGGCACAAAGAAGACCGTAAGAAAGATGGGATGTTGAGAGTACCCGCTGATGGATCGCAGTGGAGAAAAATCGAGAGAAAGTGGCAGGAGTTTGCATATGACGCAAGGAACTTATGGTTTGGTATAAGTACAGATGGCATGAATCATTTTGGCTAGTAGAGCAGCAGTCATAGCACCTGGCCTGTGACTCTATGTATCTATAACCTTCCTTCTTGGTTGTGCATGAAGCGTAAGTTCATTATGATGCCAGCGCTCATCCAAGGCCCTAAGCAACTCGGCAACGACATTGATGTGTACCTAAGGCCGTTAGTTGAAGAACTTTTACAGTTGTGGGATATAAAAGGTGTACGTGTGTGGGATGAGCACAAATAGCAGGAATTTAACCTACGAGCGTTGCTGTTTGTAACCATCAATGATTGGCCTGCTCTTAGTAACCTTTCAGGACAGACAAGCAACAGATACAATGCATGCACGCACTTTTTAGATGAGACTGAAAGTATATATTTGGATAACCGTAAGAAGAATGTGTACCTAGGAAATCGTCGATTTCTTCTGATCAGGCATCGCTTAAGAAAGAAAGGCAAGCATTTCAAAGGTGAGGCAGATCACCGGAAGAAACTTGTCCCCCGTACGGGTGATGATATATTTGATATGGTCAAGGATTTAAAAGTAATCTTTGGAAAGTGTCCTGGAAGACAATCTGTTCCGATGACGCTGACGGACATGCGACCATGTGGAAGAAGAAATCTATATTTTGGGAGCTACCCTATTGGAAACTCCTACAGGTCTGCTCTGCAATCGACATGATGCACGTGATGAAGAATCTTTGCGTGAACCTGCTAGGCTTCTTGGGCATGTATGGGAAGACAAAAGATACACCGGAGGCACGGGAGGACCAGCAACGTATGAACGAAAAAGACGGCATGCATCCAAAGCAGTAACAAGGTCCTGCCAGCTATGCTCTTACCAAAGCAGAGAAGGAAATGTTTTTTGAATGCCAGCTCAGTATCAAGGTCCCGTCTGGCTTCTCGTCGAATATAAAGGGAATAATAAATATGGCAGAGAAAAAATTCCAAAACCTAAAGTCTCATGTCTGCCACGTGATTATGACGCAATTGCTTCTGGTTGCATTGAGGGGGCTTCTACCATAAAATGTTTGACTAGCCATTGTGAAGCGATGTGCATTCCTCAATGCAATTTCTCAGAAGGTAATCGATCCAGAAATCCTACCAAGGTTACACAATAATTTGGTCCAATGTTTTGTCAGTTTCGAGTTGGTGTTCCCACCATTGTTCTTCAATATTATGACGCACGTCCTATAGTTCACCTAGTCCAAGAGATTGCCATTCTGGGTCCTGTATTTCTACACAATATGTTCCCCTTTGAGAGGTTCATGGGAGTCTTAGAGAAATATGTTCATAACCGTGCTAGGCCAGAAGGAAGCATCTCCAAGGGCCATGAAACAGAGGAGGTTATTGAGTTTTGTGTTGACTTTATTCCTAACCTTAAGCCGATTGGTGTTCCTCAATCGCGGCATGAGGAGAGACTGCGTGGAAAAGGCATGCTAGGACCGAAATCAATAATATGTAGGGACAGGCATTCTTGAGCGCAAGCACACTACACAGTTCTACAAAATTCTACCTTGGTGGCCCCGTATATCAATGAACACAAAAATATTGTACGCTCCCAACACCCGGGGCAGTCTGACGACTGGATTAGAGGTGCACACATGGAGACTTTCGGCGGTTGGTTGCAAACACATCTCGTGAATAACACCACTGTTGGAGATGAACTGTACTTGTTGGCCAGGACACCATCTTCAACTGTATTGACTTTCCAAGGGTACGAGATAAATGGGAATACATTTTACACGATCGCCCAAGATAAAAAGAGCACCAACCAAAACAGTGGTGTCCGCTTTGATGCAGCAAACACCAATATGGAAAAGGGCACATATTATGGTTACAGAGAGGAGATATTGGAACTTTACTATAGACGTGATTTTAAGGTCCCTTTGTTTTGGTGCAAATGGGTCAATCTGACAGGAGGCGGGGTAAAGGTAGACCCGCAGTACGGAATGACAACAGTGGATCTCAACAATCTTGGGTACAGAGACGAACCATTCGTCCTAGCCAATGATGTGACGCAGGTTTTCTATGTGAAGGACATGTCTACCAAACCGAGAAAAAGAAAAGATAAGGAAGCAAATACATGACGTGGCTAGAGACTGCGTCGGTATTTCCCCAAAGAGGAAGGGATGATGCAGTATAGCTACGGTAGGTATTTCCCTCAGTTCTGAAACCAAGGTATCAATCCAGTAGGAGAACCAAGCAACACTATATAAACGGTACCTGCACACAAAGAACAAATACTTGTAACCCGACACGTAAGAGGGGTCGAAAATCCCTCCACGGTAAAAAAGATAGATTAATTTGTATAAGTTTGGATAAATAGATCTCGATAAAATGCGAAATAAAATAAATAAGGAAAAAGTGCAGCAAGGTATTTTTTTGGTTGTTGGAATAATAGATCTGAAAACAAATGAGGCAAAAGATAGATCAGAAAGCAAATTTGATAAAAGATAGACCCGGGGGCCGTAGATTTCACTAGTGGCTTCTCTCAAGAAATAGCACACAGTGGGTAAACAAATTACTGTTGGGCAATTGATAGAAGATCAAATAATTATGACGATATCCAAGGCAATGATCAATATATAGGCATCACGTCCAAGATTAGTAGACCGAAACGATTCTGCATCTACTACTATTACTCCACACATCGACCGCTATCCAGCATGCATCAACTATATTAAGGTCATGGAGAAACGGAGTAATGCAATAAGAATGATGACATGATGTAGCCAAGATCTATTCATGTAGGAATAGCCCCCATCTTGTTATCCTTAATAGCAACGATACATGCGTGCCTCGCTGCCCCTTCTGTCACTGGGAGAGGACACCGCAAGATCGAACCCATCACAAAGCACCTCTTCCCATGGCAAGAAAAATCGATCTAGTCGGCCTAACTAAACCAAAGATTCAGAGAAGAAATGTGAGGCTATAAATAATCATGCATATAAGAGATCAAAGAAGACTAAAATAATATTCATGGATAAAAATCTGATCATAAACTCAAACTTCATCGGATCCCAACAAACACACCGCAAAAAGTGATTACGTCAAATAGATCTCTAAGAGACCATTGTATTGAGAATCAAAAAGAGAGAAGAAGCCATCTAGCTACTGCCTACGGACCCGTAGGTCTATGGTGAACTACTCACGCATCATCAGAGGAGCACCAATGAGGATGATGAACCCCTCCGTGATCGTGTTCCCCTCCGGCAGAGTGCCGGAATAGGGCTCTAGATTGGATCTCATGGTTCTGGAACTTGCGACGGCTGGAAATGTGTTTCGTCGACTCCCCTAGGGTTTCTAGAATATTTGGGTATTTATAGAGTGAAGAGGCGATGCAGGAGACCTCCGTGGGCCCAACGATACATCAGGGCGCGCCAGGGGCCTCTGGCGCGCCCTGGTGTATCGTGGGCCCCACAGGCCTCCCCCAGGTACTTCCTTGGCTCCCAAGTTGTCTTCTGGTCCAAAAAAATCACCAAAAAGTTTCGCTGCGTTTGGACTCCGTTTGGTAGGGATATTCTGCAAAGTAAAAAAATGCAAAAAACAGCAACTGGCACTGGGCACTATGTCAATAGGTTAGTCCCAAAAATGATATAAAGTTGATATAAAATGATGGTACAACATCCAAGAATGATAATATAACAGCATGGAACAAACAAAAATTATAGATACATTGGAGACGTATCAGCGGCGGCTGGAATTGTCTTTCGTCGACTCCCCTAGGGTTTCTGGAATATTTGGGTATTTATAGTGCTGAGAGGCGGTGCATCGGAGCTCCATGGGCCCCACGATACATCAGGGCGCGCCTAGGCTCGCTGGCGCGCGCTGGTGTATCGTGAGCCCCTTGGGCCTTCCCTCATACACTTCCATGGCTCCCAAGTTATCTTCTGGTCCAAAAAAAATCTCCAAAAAGTTTCGCTACGTTTGGACTCCGTTTGATAGAGATATTCTACGAAGTAAAAAACAAGAAAAAAACAGCAACTGGCACTTGGCGCTATGCCAATAGGTTAGTCCCAAAAAATTATATAAAGTTGCTATAAAAAGATTGTAAAACATCCAAGAATGATAGTAGTAACGGCATGAATAATTCATAAATTATAGATACGTTGCAGACGTATCAGCATCCCCAAGCTTAATTCCTGCTCGTTCATCACATATTCTTTTCTTTTGTAGCATGGACATTTGGACTTTTAGATGGTTCAAAGCAATAGTCTATATTTGACATGAAGACTTCAATACTCAAGCATATCAACAAGCAACCATTTCTTTCAAAATATCAACACTAAGGAAAGTTATCCCTAGCCCATCATGCTCAATCATTGATCCATTCATGAAACACACTCGAATATTAGCTACATCCAATGCTCAAGTATGATCATAGTGCTCGCTAGTTGGTGCTTTATAAGAGAAGATGGAGACTGAAATAAAAATAAAAATTGCATAAAAGTAAATAGATAGGCCCTTCGTAGAGGGAAGCAGAGATTTGTAGAGGTGCCAAAGCTCAAAGCTTAAATTGAGAGATAGAAAATTTTGAGAGGCATGCTTTTCCCGTGAACGAAAACGACCGAGTAGTTCCCAAGACTTTACATGCTAGATACATCATAGGCGGTTCCCAAACATAAAATAAAGTTTATTCCTTTTTCCACCATTCTTTCACAATCCAAGGCTAGACATATCCATGGGTGCCTTCCATACTAACACCTTCCAAGTAATTTATTATTTGACAACATAAAGTAAATTTCTTTTTCATTTTGGGACTGGGCATCCCTATTACCGCCATACTCTCGTGCAATGACAAGTGAATAAACACTCATCTTCATAGTAACACATCTAGCATGGAAAAATATTGGCCACCCCTTGCCACTTTCTGAGCAGTACGGGCACACAAAAAGGAAATTCATTTTGAAAATTAGAGATGGCACACACAAATTTACTTAGAACGGCACGGAAATACCGCATATAGGTAGGTATGGTGGACTCATATGGCAAAACTGGGTTTAAGGATTTTGGATGCACAAGTAGTATTCCCACTTAGTACAAATGGAGGCAAGCAAATAGATTGAGAAGCAACCAACCAAGAAACAAAAATTCACATAAACGAGCATTAAGCATAACTAACACCGAATAATGCACCACAAGTAGGATGTAATTTCATTGCATAACTATTGACTTTCGCGCTTGCATAGGGAATCACAAACCTTAACACCAATATTCTTACTAAAGCATAATTACTTACCAACATGACTCACATATTACTATCATCATATCTCAAAACTATTACAAAGAATCAAGTTTATTTTGTCCAATGATCTTCATAAATGTTTTTATTATATCCCTCTTTAATATCTATCACTTTAGGACTAATTTCATATGTTGCAATTGCTTTTAACAAGCTCAAACAAATTTAAGTGAAGAACATGAGCTTAAAATTTTTCATCTCTCAAAATAATCTAAGTGAAGCATGAAAGAATTTATTCAAAAATATTAAAGCACACCTGGCTCAAAGATATAAGTGAAGCACTAGAGCAATTCCATAGCTCAAAAAATTTAAGTGAAGCACATAGAGCAATTCTAACAAATCATAGCATAATTTTGGCTCTCTCAAATAGGTGTTTCTAGCAAGGATAATTGTGACAAACTAATAAGCAAAACAGGCATAGACTCATATAATACAAGACACTCCAAGCAAAACTCATGATATGTGACCAATAAAAATATAGCTCCAAGTAAAATTACCGATGGTTGTTAGAAGAAAGAGGGGATGCCGTCCGGGGCATCCCCAAGCTTAGTTGCTTAGTTCAACTTGAATATTAACTTGGGGTGCCATGGGCAACCCAAGCTTAGGCTCTTTTCACTCCTTATTCCTTCATCCATCGAGATCTCACCCAAAACTTGAAAACTTCAATCACACAAAATTTAACAAAACCTTCATGAGACCCGTTAGTATAATAAAACCAATCTTTGCTTTAAGTACTATTAAAAACCCATTCATATTTTGTTTTTGCATTATACCTACTATATTCTAACTTTACCATGGCTTATACCCCCCGATACAAACCATAGATTCATCAAAATAAGCACACAATACAAAAGAAAAGAGAATCTGTCAAAAACAAAACAGTCTGTAAAGATGCAAATTTTACTCATACTTCTGTAATGCCCAATTTTTTGAACAATTAGGAAAACAGAGGCAATTTGTATATCAGTCTTGTGTAACAACTTCAGAATTTTTCGTCGCTTTTTGGAATTTAAACAATTCTGTTACTGGACGCAAAATTTTCTGTTTTTCAACAGGATCAAATCAACTATCACCCAAAGCTATCCCAAAGGCTTTACTTGGCACAAACACTAATTAAAACATAAAAAACACAATCATAACAGAGGCATAATTTTGTGGACACACAAAAATAGAAAGAAAAAAGTAAAAATAAATTGTATTCATTGGGTTGCCTCCCAACAAGCTCTTTCTTTATGGCCATCAAGATAGGCTTGAGATTTTATTGATGCTCACATAAAAGATAAGAATTAAAGCGCAAAGAGAGCATCATAAAACATGTGACAACCAAATTTAAGTCTAACATACTTCCTATGCATAGGAATTTTATAAGCAAACAAATTATTAAGACAAGAAATATCTAGTATATGCAAAGGAGAGGAATAAAACATTGACAATCTCAACATAATGAGAGGTAATTTAGTAAAATGAAAATTTCTACAACCATATTTTCCTCTCTCGTAATAATTACATGTAGGATCATAATCAAATTCAACAATAGAGCTATCAAATAAAATTTTCTTTTTATGATCCACATGCATGCAAAGTTGACACTCTTCCAAAATAGTGGGATCATCAAATAAAGTCATGACCACTCCAAGCCCACTTTTATAAAAAAAATCATAAGGTTGATTATTCTCCAAAGTAGTTGGATCATTATTACCTAGAGTTGACACTCTTCCAAATCCAATTTCAATATTATCGCAAACATATTCATCATGAGGCTTAAATAAATTTTCAAGATCACAAGAAGAATCACCCCAATCATGATCATTGCTATAGGTAGTGCACACATATCAAAATTAGCATCCCCAAGCTTGGGGTTTTGCATATTATTAGCACAATTGACATTAATAGAATTTATAGTAAAATCATTGCAATCATGCTTTTCATTCAAGGAGTTATCATGAATCACTTTATAAATTTCTTCATCACAATTTTCAGATTCATGAATTTCAAGCAAAACTTCATAAAGATAATCTAGTGAACTCAATTCACTAGCAATTGGTTCATCATAACTCGATCTTTTAAAAAGATTAGCAAGTGGATCAGGATCCATATCAATAGATTTTTAGCAAGCGAAGATGCAAGCAAATAGAAGACACATGGCACACAAGCAAAGATAACAAACGAACAAAAAGGCAAATGAAAAAGAAGGCAAAAAAGGCAAATATGTTTGTGAAGTGGGGGAGATGAAAACGGGAGGCAAATGGCAAATAAAGTAAATTGCAAGGAGATGAGATTTGTGATTAGGAACCTGATAGATGTTGATGATGTCTCCCCGGCAACGGCGCCAGAAATTCCTTTTGGCATGGCTAGAGACTGCGTCGGTATTTCCCCAAAGAGGAAGGGATGATGCAGCACAGCTACGGTAAGTATTTCCCTCAGTTGTGAAACCAAGATATCAATCCAGTAGGAGAACCAAGCAACACTATGTAAACGGTACCTGCACACAAAGAACAAATACTTGCAACCCGACGCGTAAGTGGGGTTGTCAATCCCTCCTCGGTAAAAAGATAGGTAAATTTGTATGAGACTGGATAAATAGATCTCAATAAAACATGAAATAAAATAAGTAAAGAAAAAGTGCAGCACGGTATTTTTGGGTTTTGGAATAATAGATCTGGAAACAAATACGGTAAAAGATAGATCAGAAAGCAAATATGATAAAAGATAGACCCAGGGGCCGCAGATTTCACTAGTGGCTTCTCTCGTGAAAATAGCACACGGTGGGTAAACTAATTACTGTTGGGCAATTGATAGAAGAACAAATAATTATGACGATATCCAAGGCAATGATCATGAATATAGGCATCACGTCCAAGATTAGTAGACTGACTCCTGCCTGCATCTACTACTATTACTCCACACATCGACCGCTATCCAGCATGCATCCAGTGTATTAAGTTCATGGAGAAACGGAGTAATGCAATAAGAACGATGACATGATGTAGACAAGATCTATTATGTAGGAATAGACCCCATCTTTGTGATACATCCATTTTGCATCATGTTTTTCTACTGTTATTTATAATGTTTTTATGCATAATAATGCTTTATGGAGTAATTCTAATGCCTTTTCTCTCATAATATCCAAGGTTTACACAAAGAGGGAGAATGCCGGCAGCTGGAATTCTGGACCTGAAAAAGCTACGTCAAAGTTACCTATTCTGCACAACTCCAAATGAGTTGAAAATTTACAGAGAATTATTTTGGAATATATGAAAAATACTAGAGCAAATAACTACCGAAGGGGGGCCACCTGGTGAGCACAATACACCAGGGCGCGTCAGGCCCCCCAGGCGCACCCTGGTGGGTTATGCTCAGCCCAGCCCACCTCCCGTGCCCATCTTCTTGTATATAGGTTGCTTTGACCTAGAAAAAAAATAAGGAGAGTACTTTCGGGACGGAGCGCCGCCGTCTCGAGGCGAAACTTGGGCAGGAGCACTTTTGCCCTCCGACGGAGCGATTCCGCCTGGGGAACTTCCCTCCCGGAGGGGGAAATCGAAGCCATCGTCATCACCAACAACCCTCTCATCTTTGGGAGGCCAATCTCCATCAACATCTTCAACAGCACCATCTCCTCTCAAACCCTAGTTCATCTCTTGTGTTCAATCTTTGTACCAAAACCTCAGATTGGTACCTGTGGGTGACTAGTAGTGTTGATTACATCTTGTAGTTGATTATTACATGGTTTATTTGGTGAAAGATTATATGTTCAGATCCATTATGCTATTTAATACCCCTCTGAACTTGAGCATGATTATCATTTGTGAGTAGTTACTTTTGTTCTTGAGGTCACGGGAGAAATCTTGTTCCAAGTAATCATGTGAACTTGATATGTGTTCGATATTTTGATGATATGTATGTTGTGATTCCCTTAGTGGTGTCATGTGAACGTCGACTACATGGCACTTCACCATCTTTGGGCCTAAGGGAATGCATTGTGGATCAGTTATTAGATGATGGGTTGCTAGAGTGACAGAAGCTTAAACCCTTGTTTATGTGCTACTTCGTAAGGGACCGATTTGGATCCAAATGTTTAATGCTATGGTTAGATTTTATCTTAATAATTTTCTCGTAGTTGCGGATTCTTGCGAGGGTGTTAATTATAAGTGGGAGGCTTGTTCAAGTAAGAACAGCACCCAAGCACCGGTCCACCCACTTATCAAATTATCAAAGTAGCGAACGCGAATCAAACCAACATGATGAAAGTGACTAGATGAAATTCCCGTGTACCCTCAAGAACGCTTTGCTTATTATTAGAGACCATTTTGGCCTGTCCTTTGCCACAAAAGGATTGGGCTACCTTGCTGCACTTTATTTACCGTTACCGTTACTTGTCCATTACAAATTATCTCGCTATCAAACTACCTGTTACCATTTATTTCAGTGCTTGCAGAAATTACCTTGCTGAAAACCAGTTGTCATTTCCTTCTGCTCCTCGTTGGGTTCGACACTCTTACTTATCGAAAGGACTACGATTGACCCCCTATACTTGTGGGTCATCAAGACTCTTTTCTGGCGCTGTTGCCGGTGTGTGAAGCGCTCTTGGTAAGTGGAAATTGGTAAGGAAAAATTTATATTACGCGCTGAAATTTATTGTCACTTGCTACTATGGAAAACCATCATTTGAGGGGGTTTTTCAGGGTATCTTCACCTCGACCGGAAGCACAATTAGTTGCCCCTCAACCTACTGCACCTACTGAAAATATTGGTTATGAAATTCCTTCGGGTATGATAGAGCAACTGCTAGCTAATCCTTATGCAGGAGATGGAACAGAACATCCTGATATGCACTTGATCTATATGGATGAAATTTGTGGATCATTCAAGCTTGCAGGTTTTCCCTTTATCTTTGAATGGAAAAGCATTGGCATGGTATAGGCTATGCGATGATATTGGATCTTGGAATTGGAATCGATTGAAATTGGAATTTCACCAAAAAAATTATTCTATGCATCTAGTTCATCGTGATCGGAATTATATATATAATTTTTGGCCTCGTGAAGGAGAAAGTATCGCTCTAGCATGGGGGAGGCTTAAGTCAATGTTATATTCATGCCCCAATCATGAGCTCTCGAGAGAAATTATTATTCAGAACTTTTATGCTCGGCTTTCTCGTGATGATCAATCCATGCTCGATACTTCTTGTACTGGTTCTTTTATGAAGAAGACTATTGAATTCAGGTGGGATCTTTTAGAAAGAATTAAACACAACTCTGAAGATTGGGAACTCGACAAAGGTAAAGACTCAGGTATTAAGCTTAAGTTTTATTGTCTTAAATCTTTTATGAATACCGATGCTTTTCACAAGTTTAGCACTAAATATGGACTTGACTCTAAGATAGTAGCCTCTTTTTGTGAATCATTTGCTACTCATGTTGATCTCCCTAAGGAGAAGTGGTTCAAATATCATCCACATATTAAAGAAGAAATTAAAGAACCGGTTAAAGCTAAGGATGAAACTATTATTTACAATATTGATCCAGTTGTACCCACTGCTTATATTGAAAACCCACCTTTCCCTGTTAGGATAAAGGAACAAGCTAAGGTAGCAACTGTGGTTCGCAAAAGTAATATTAAAGCACCTAAACCCTCTGAACAAATCAAAGTGGAACCTAGTGTTGCTATGGTTAAAGATCTCCTGGTAGAAAATAATTATGGGCATGTTATTTAATTCTGTGATGAAGCTGCTAGAATTGCTAAACCTAATGAAAAAGATAAACATAGACCTGTTGTTGGCATGCCTGTTGTCTGAGTTAAAATATGAGATCATTGTTTTCATGGTTTATGTGACTTAGGTGCTAGTGTGAGTGCTTTTCCTTTTACCTTATATCAAGAAATTATGCATGACATAGCACCCGCTGAAATAGAAGACATAGATGTTACTATTAAACTTGCTAATAGAGACACCATCACACCACTTGGGATTTTTAGAGATGTTGAAGTCTTGTGTGGGAAAATAAAATATCCTTCTGATTTTCTAGTTCTTGGTTCCCCACAAGATGACTTTTGTCCCATTATTTTTGGTAGACCTTTCTTGAACACTGTTAATGCTAAAATAGATTGTGAGAAACAAACTGTCAGTGTTAGCTTTGGTGATGAGTCTCATGATTTTAATTTCTCCAAGTTTTGTAGACAACCTCATAAGAAAGAATTACCCAGTAAGGATGAAATAATTGGTCTTGCTTCTATTGTTGTGCCTCCTACTGATCCACTAGAACAATATTTGCTAGACCATGAAAATGATATGCACATGCATGAAAGAAATGAGATAGATAAAAATTTCTTTGAACAACAACCTCTGCTTAAACACAATTTGCCTATTAAAACTCTAGGAGGTCATCCTCCACCTAAAGGTGATCCTGTGTTTGAAATAAAACAACTGCCAGACACTTCGAAATATGCTTATCTTGATGAGAAAAAGATATATCCTATTAATATTAGTGCTTACCTTTCAGAACATGAAGAAGAAAGATTATTGAATATTCTTAAGAAGCACCAAGCTGCTATTGGATATACTCTTGATGATCTGAAGGGCATTAGTCCCACTCTATGTCAGCACAAGATTAATATGGAACCTGATGCTAAACCCATTGTTGATCACCAACGATGTTTGAATCCTAAAATGAAAGAAGTGGTAAGAACTGAAATACTAAAGCTTCTGGAAGCAAGTATAATCTATCCCATAGCTGATAGTAGATGGGTAAGTCCTGTACATTGTGTCCCTAAGAAGGGATGTATTACTGTTGTTCATAATGATAAAAATGACCTTATTCCACAAAGAATTGTTACTGGCTACAGAATGGTAATTGATTTTAGAAAATTAAATAAAGCTACTAGAAAAGAACATTACCCTCTTCCTTTTATTGATCAAATGCTAGAAAGATTATCCAAGCACACACACTTTTGCTTTCTTGATGGATATTCTGGTTTTTCTCAAATACCTGTTTCACAACCTCATCAAGAGAAATCCACTTTTACTTGTCCTTTTGGAAATTATGCTTATAGACGTATGCCTTTTGGTTTATGCAATGCACCTGCTACCTTTCAAAGATGTATGACTGCTATATTCTCTGATTTTTGTGAAAAGATTGTTGAGGTTTTCATGGATGATTTTTCCGTTTACGAAACTTCTTTTGATGATTGCTTAAGCAACCTTGATCGAGTTTTGCAGAGATGTGAACAAACTAATCTTGTCTTGAGTTGGGAGAAGAGCCACTTTATGGTTAATGAAGGTATTGTCTTGGGGCATAAAATTTCAACGAGGTATTGAAGTGGATAAAGCTAAAGTTGATGCAATTGAGAAAATGCCTTGTCCTAAAGATATTAAAGGTATTCGTAGTTTCCTTGGTCATGCTGGTTTCTATAGGAGGTTTATTAAAGACTTCCCTAAAATTTCTAGGCCTCTTATAAATCTTTTACAAAAGGATGTTCCATTTGTTTTTCATGATGATTGTGTAGAAGCCTTTGAAACACTTAAGAAAGCCTTAACTTCTGCACCTATTAATCAACCACCTGATTGGAACTTACCTTTTGAAATTATGTGTGATGCTAGTGATTATGCTGTTGGGGCTGTTTAGGACAAAGAGTTGATAAGAAATTGAATGTTATTCATTATGCTAGCAAAACTCTAGACAGTGCCCAAAGAAATTATGCTACTACTGAAAAAGAATTTTTAGTAGTCGTGTTTGCTTATGATAAATTCAGATCTTACATTGTTGATTCCAAAGTAACTATTCACACCGATCATGCTACTATAAAATATCTTATGGAAAAGAAAGACGCTAAACCTAGACTCATTAGGTGGGTTCTCTTCTTACAAGAATTTGATTTACATATTACTGATAGGAAAGGAGCTGAGAACCCCGTAGCTGATAACTTGTCTCGGTTAGAAAATATTCTTGATGACCCACTACCTATCGATGATAGCTTTCCTGATGAACAACTAGCTACAATAAATGTCTCTCATAATACTCCTTGGTATGCTGACTATGCTAATTATATTGTGGCTAAATTTATTCCACCTAGTTTCACATACAAACAAAAGAAAAAATTCTTCTATGATTTAAGACATTACTTTTGGGATGACCCACATCTTTATAAAGAAGGAGTAGATGGTATTATTAGACGTTGTGTACCTGAGCATGAACATGAACAAATCTTATGGAAATGTCACTCCAAAGTTTATGGAGGACATCATGCGGGAGATAGAACTGCTCACAAGGTATTGCAATCTGGTTTTAATTGGCCTACTCTCTTCAAGGATGCCTGTAAGTTTGTTTTATCTTGTGATGAATGCCAAAGGATAGGTAATATTGGTAAGCATTAGGAAATGCCTATGAATTATTCACTTGTTGTCGAACCATTTGATGTTTAGGGTTTTGACTACATGGGACCTTTTCCTTCCTCTAATGGGTATACACATATTTTGGTGGCTGTTGATTATGTTACTAAGTGGGTAGAAGCTATTCTAACTAGTAGTGCTGATCACAGCACCTCTATTAAAATGCTTAAAGAAGTTATTTTCCCAAGGTTTGGAGTCCCTAGATATTTAATGACTGATGGTGGTTCACACTTTATTCATGGTGCTTTCCAGAAAGTACTTGCTAAGTATGATGTTAACCATAGAATTGCTTCACCCTATCATCCTCAATTTAGTGGTCAAGTTGAACTTAGCAATAGAGAAATAAAATTAATTTTACAAAAGACAGTTAACAGGTCCCGAAAGAATTGGTCTAAGAAATTGGATGACGCACTTTGGGACTACAAAACAGCTTATAAAAATCCTATGGGTATATCTCCTTATAAAATGGTTTATGGAAAAGCTTGTCATTTGCCTCTTGTGTTAGAACATCAAGCATATTGGGCAAATAAAGAACTCAATTATGATTTCAAACTTGCCAGTGATAACCCACAAATATAGGGTATCGCAACAGTTTTCGAGGGTAGAGTATTCAACCCAAATTTATAGATTCGACACAAGGGGAGCCAAAGAATATTTGTAGGTATTAGCAGTTGAGTTGTCAATTGAACCACACCTGGAGAATAATTATCTGCAGCAAAGTGATTAGTAGCACAGTAGTATGGTAGTTTGATGGTAATAGGAATAGTAGCAATAGTAACGGTAACAGCAGTAACAATAGTGTAGCAGTAGCAATAGTAACTTAGCAAGAGAAATATGTAGAAAATTCATAGGCATTGGATCGGTGCATTCGTTGGATGATATTCATCATATAACAGTCATAACCTAGGGCGATGCGGCACTAGCTCCAGTTCTTAAATATAATGTAGGCATGTATTCCGTAAATAGTCATACGTGCTTATGGAAAGAACTTGTATGACATCTTTTGTCCTACCCTCCCGTGGCAGCGGGGTCCATAAGGAAACTAAGGGATATTAATGCCTCCTTTTAATAGAGAACCGGAATAGAGCATTAACACATAGTGAATACATGAACTCCTCAAACTACGGTCATCACCAGAAAGTATCCCGATTTCTGTCACCCCGGGGTTTACGGATCATGACACGTAATAGGTGAATATGACTTGCAAGATCGGATCTAGAACATAGATATAATGGTTAAAACATAAACGGTTCACACCTGAAATCATGGCACTCGGGCCCAAAGTGACAAGCATTAAGCATGTCAAGGTCATAACAACACCAATCTCAGAACATAGTGGATACTAGAGATCAAGCCCTAACAAAACTAACTCGATTAAATGATGAATCTCATCCAACTTCTCACCGACCAGCGAGCCTACGAAGGAATTACTCACTCCCGGTGGGGAGCATCATGGAATTAGTGATGAAGAAGAGTTGGTGATGACGAAGACCAAGATTCCCCTCTTCGGAGCCCCAAACGGGCTCAAGATCTGGCCTCCCGATGAAGAACAGGAGGTGGCAGCGGCTCCTTATCGTAAAACGCGATGAAACTTTCTCCCTGATTATTTTCTATGAAAATAGGATTTTATAGCGTCTGAATTAGGGTCTGCAGGGCCACGAGGTGGGGACAACCCACCAGGGCGCGCCAGAGGGGGGCGCCCTGGTGTCTTGTGCCCAGCCAGGGGCCCCCCTCCGGTTTCTTGGCTCCAATATTTTTCTTTTATTGTAGAAAAATTCTCCAAAAAGTTTCGTTCCATTCTGAGAACTTTTGTTTCTGCATAAAAAAAACACCATGGTAGTTCTGCTGAAAACAGCGTCAGTCCGGGTTAGTTTCATTCAAATCATGCAAATTACAGTTCAAAACAAGAGCAAAAGCGTTAGGAAAAGTAGATACGATGGAGACATATCAACTCCCCCAACCTTAAACCTTTGCTTGTCATCAAGCAATTCAGTTGATAAACTAAAAGTGAAAAAAATAAACTTTTACGAACTCTTTTGTTCTTGTTTACATAAATAAGTTTAAGTAGCACCCAGGTTTTCAGCAAAGGTCATGACTAACCATGTCAACAATAACTCTTAAAAATTATATTAAATCACATCAATGACATAATCAGCTAGAGAGCAATAATAAGATATATCAAATGCCAACACTTTGTCAAAACAATCATGATATAATATGACAAAAGTGGTATCTCGCTAGCCCTTTCTAAGACCGCAAAACATAAATGCAGAGCACCTCCAAAGTTCAAGCAGCGACTAAACATTGTAATTCATGGTAGAAAAGAACTCAAAGCATGAGGATGACAATAGTGCAGATCTGGCGCTTATTTAAGAAGGTGATGACCCAACATAAAATTAAATAGATAGTCCCTTCACAGAGGGAAGTAGGGATTTGTACAGGTGCAGAGCTCAAAGCTTTAAAAATAGAGATACATAAAATTTTGGGAGGTACACCCTTCCTGTCAATGTTACGACCAAGAATTATCAATATCTTCCATGCTAAACACATTAGTAGCGGTTCCCAAGTGATAAAAGTAACGGTTTACTCCCCCTCCACCAACAATCACACTCCACGGCTAGCCGAATCCACGGGTACCGTCCATACCAACATCACTCCTGGGGGAGTTTTGTTTAATTATTTGCAATTTTTGAATTCGGGACTGGGCATCCCTATTACCGCCCCTCTCGTGCAAGGACGAGTGAATAAACACTCATAATGAGAATAACCCGCTTAGCATGGAAGATACTAACTGTGACGCCCCCGGCCCAATCATGCACTAATCATACACGCAAATGCACACGATCAAGCCTAAGGACTCATGGGAAGATATCACAACACAACTCTAAAACATAAATAAAGTCATACAAGCTTTATATTACAAGTCAGGGGCCTCGAGGGCTCGAATACATAAACTTGTGTACAAGCATCAGCAGAAGCATCAGATATCTGAGCACAGATATGAAACAGAAACAGAAAGGCCTTTAGAAAGGCGGGGCAAAATAAAACACTATGATCGAAAGGCGCAGGCCTCCTGCCTGGGACCTTCCGATCCTACTCCTGGTCGTCAGTCAACTCGTAGTAGTATCCATCCTCTGGGTAGTAGTAGTAGTCGATCGACGGGGCATCTGTCTCAGGGGGCTCCGTCATCTTGGTCACGTCAAACTGATATGGGGAGAAAAGGAAAACAAAGCAACCGTGAGTACTCAGAAGTACTCAGCAAGCAAGGATCTACACTACATATGCAACATTTTCAAAGAGAGGTTGTATATGTGGAATGGGCTGCAGAAATGCCAGAATAGAGAGAAGGCCTAGTCCTATCGGAGACTAGCATCTTCATCGGTCTTGCAGCAATAGAAGAGAGCAAAACAGATCAATATAAAGTAGCAGTATCATTAAGTCTCAACCTCACCCAGAGATCCTTTCTCGACTCCCTGCGAGAAAGCAATCCCAGAGCCAAACAGTCATCAACCTCGTCCTGAGATCCCTTCTCGACTCCCTGCGAGAAGCAATTCCAGAGCCATAGTATCCAAGTATCCAGTTCTAAATTGTATCAATCAGGATACAACTCCGAGTGTCCTTTACCGTAGGACCGGCTATTGATAGAAGTGTTCGTCCCTGTAGGGGTGCACCAACTTACCCAACACGCTCGATTAACTCCGGCCGGACACACTTTCCTGGGTCATGCCCGGCCTCGGCCAAACGACACATCGCAACCCTACCTACAGCTCAGCAGAGAGGTCCCCGCCGGTCTACATCCTAAGCGCAAGGGGGTCTTGGCCATCGCCCCTCGCCCTCCGGGTCGTTGCGCACAGGGTGGATACCAGCATCGCCTCGGGTGGCCGACACGATCCGACCGTGCCGCCATGCTCAACTGGACATCTGACAGAGCTTTCGGCTGATGCATACGATACAGAACGCCCATACTATGCCCACGTGATGGTTAGTGCTATCAGGCCAGAGGCCTGCTCGGATCAAATATCCAAATCGTTAGTGGACTAGGGCTTGCGGTAACGAGCAGAGACTCACGAAAGATGTGACCCCGTCGCCCCGTCTCAAGGACTTGCTGCAAGGGTTAAGAATGCCCAGCCGTGCCTCGTATTCATCGCTCGGGCACCATACAGGCACCCGTCTTCACAACACTCGCCTCTCAGGCGCACGCGGGTACCCCTCAGGGTCGACCCGCCTATCCAAGTAACAGTGTAAAGTCCAAGTATCCGTGTGTCCATAACATCAGGGGAATCTGAGGTATCACCCTCGTTGGATTCCTACTCGATGTCTCCGTCAAGGTGAACTTGGAGGAATCACCCTCACTGGGTTCACACTTGATGTGTTGCACGACAGCGTTGTTACCGGAAGTGGTGAAGGAGGAATCACCCTCGATGACCACAACCAAATAGCTACTCTACAGAGTTAACATTAGGAGTGCTACAAGAGGTTTCACCCTCGGCACTCGATAGTAACGCTGCAGTGTCGTTACAACTAGGGGGGGTGATGTGCGGTGTCGGGGCCTGGTCTTCAATCCCGTTGGTCGGGTCTTCTGATAATCCAGCAGGGCAGTCGGGATAAGTGGGGTCACTGATAGGTCTCTACCCAGCCTATACTAAACAGTTTAGGATATGCAGTTAATTATCAACAGCAGGTTACAATGAACAGGTTTTGCATCAGAATAGGTAAAGCAGTAACAGCAGCAATTCTAATGCAAGCATGAGAAAACAGAATAGGCGATATCGGGATGATCAAAGGGGGGCTTGCCTGGTTGCTCGGCGGCAAGGGCAAGGTTGTCAATGGTGTCTTCGGGCTCCGGAGCTGCGTCGGCCTCGGGGACGACGTCGGTGTCAGGGGCTACCGAGAGAGAAGAGGGGGAGGAAACAGTATAAATACACAGCGAACAAGTGCAGCACAAAGCATAACATGGCAATACGCGGTGACGGAGGTGATCTAACGCAGTGCCGGGTGATACTGGCGAAGGTGGGATTCATCCGAGAATGTTTTCCCGGTTCTAGACATTTGTCAGACAGATGACCGGAGGGGAACGGTTGCATGTTCGGATAGTTAGGGATGTGTGACGGATGAACGGACCGCGTATTCGGATTCGTCTCGTCGTTCTGAGCAACTTTCATGTACAAAGTTTTTTGATCTGAGCTACGGATTATTTTATATGATTTTCTAAAGCTTTTATTAATTTCTGGAATTTAATTATTTATTTAAATCAAACATTATCCAGAACAGTGTTTGCTGACGTCAGCATGACGTCAGGACCAGTGGGTCCCACCTGTCATACTCGGTTAGGTTTAATTAGGGTTTAGCTAATTAATTACTGTTTAATTAAACTAACTAACTAATTAGACTAATTAAGCAGGATTAATTAAATTAATCAATTCACTAACTAATTAATTAATTAACTAATTATTATATTTATTAATTATTATATATATATATTATTTATTTATTTATATTTATTACACATTATTATTTTTTAAATAGGGGCACTGGGCCCCACTGGTCAGGCAGTGGCCTGACATGTCCGGGGCCACTGCCATGGCCACTGGACAATGTTCAGCAGGGGAGGGGCAGCGCCTGCGACGCGAGTGGCCAGGCGGCGCCCGTAGGGCGGGCAAGGCCGTGAGGGGGGCGGGGCGGCCAGGCCGCCGGTGGTCGCGGCCGGCGCCGGAGTTGCCGGGCCGAAGGCAGGGGCGGAGCGGTGGCGGGCACGAGCGGGGCAGGCGAGCTGGGGGTGAGCGCGTGCGCGGGCTGGAGGAGGCAAGCGGTGACCTCGGCGGCGGCCAGAGCGCGCCGAGGCGCGCCCGAGCGCGCGCGCACGGCGGGGCGCAGGGGAGAGCGACGAGCGGGCAACGGGGGAAGAGCGGGGCGGTGAGCGGCTCACATGGGGCTGAAGAGGCGGGGTTGGACCGACGGGGAAGGAGGAGGCCGGCGAGCGTGGAGGCGAGGAGCAGACCGGCGAGGCGAGGCCGGCGGCGGGGTGCGGCGCCGGAGGCGCCGGGCGGCGGGGGAGGCCGACGGGGCGGCGGCGGAGGGGACGAGCGGGGATCGAACCCGATCCCCCGATCCAGAAAATGCGGGGGGGGGGGGGTTCTTTTGGTCGGGCTGGGGGTTAGGGTTCGGTGTGGCTGGGGGGGGGGGGGGGTTAGTAAGGGGGTGCGGGTGGGCCGGCCTGGCGGCCCGATTGGCCTGCTGGGCCGTGGCCCAGGGGGGGGGAAGGCCTTTTCTCTTTTTATTTTTTTGTTTGTTTTCTTCTTTTCTTTATTCATTTCTTTTCTGTTTTGCAAAAAGGTTAGGCCACTTATGGACTTTTGTAAAACATAGGAATTGGTCCATAATTCACAGTGCAACATTAGTCACTGCTAAAAATTGGTTTGGTGTACAAATGATTTCACTTGAATTTTAATTAAAAGAAATTGGATTATATATCTCTGTTTTGTTGCTGTTTGAGGCACATAATGAATTTAGTAAAAGTTGATTATAATTTTAGAATTGTCTCTAGATTATTTGCTATTTAACGAGCATTTTAGTTTCTATGCCAGACAACTTTTATTCTCCACTTTCATTTAAATTTGTATTTTGACTTAGGAGTTGAAATGCAATATGATGCTAATGATGATCATGCACTGTTAAACATGATGACATGGCATAATCAAAAGGGTGATTACTGTAGCTCAATACATGGGGTGTTACAAATCTCCTCCACTAACCAGAATTCTCGTCCCGAGAATTAAGAGGTAGAAGGAAAAATTTCAGGGTATTCCGCACGAAGATTATCCTCGCATTCCCAAGTGGCTTCATCTTCAGTATGATTTGACCACTGCACTTTGAGGAACTTGGTAACCTTCTGACGGGTCTGACGTTCAGCTTCATCGAGGATGCGGATCGGATGCTCCTTATAAGATAGGTCATCTTGCAATTCGAGCATCTCGTGATCCACAGCTCGGTGCGAAGATTCCTTGAAGCATTTACGAAGTTGCGACACATGGAAGATGTCGTGGATATGAGAGAATTGCGGCGGCAACTCCAATTTATACGCCACCTGACCACGTCTTGCAATAATGCGGAAAGGACCAATATAGCGTGGAGCTAGCTTGCCCTCGATTGCGAAACGGTGAGTGCCTTTCATAGGAGTGACACGCAGATAAGCCTGATCACCAGGTTGATAAGTCAAACCCATCGTTTACGATCATAGTTGCTCTTCTGGCGGTCCTGAGCCGCCTTGAGATTTTCCCGGACAATATGAACTTGTTCTTCGGCGTGTTGAATAAAATCCGGACCCACAAGCGGTCGTTCCCCAGTTTCTGACCAATTCAGAGGGGTTCGACACTTACGTCCATATAGAACTTCGAAGGGGGCCATTTTTAAGCTGGCTTGATAGCTGTTGTTATAAGAGAACTCGGCATACGGAAGAGATTCTTCCCACTTCTTGCCGAACGAGATAACACAAGCCCGCAACATGTCTTCAAGCACTTGATTGACTCGTTCGACTTGGCCTTGGGATTGGGGGTGATAAGCTGAACTCCAAGTAATATGAGTTCCCATAGCTGTTTGGAAACTTTCCCAGAATTTGGAAGTGAAAAGGCCGCCACGGTCCGAACTGATCTCCTTCGGAATACCGTGGAGTGATACAATTCTGGAGATATATAATTCTGCTAACTGACTAGCAGTGATAGTCTCTTTGAGAGGCAGAAAGTGTGCAACCTTAGAGAGTTGGTCGACGACTACAAGAATAGCATCGTGACCCTTCTGTGACCTGGGGAGTCCTGTAATGAAATCCATCTGAACCTTATACCATTTCCATAGAGGAATAGGCAGTGGTTGCAGAATTCCAGCAGGCTTCTGATGTTCTGCTTTAACGCGACGACACACATCACATTCAGCAACATAGCGAGCAATATCCTGCATCATTCTAGACCACCAGTACCTTTGACGGAGATCACGATACATCTTGGTGCTACCCGGATGAATAGACAGCGGGGTATCATGTGCCTCCTTCATGACCTTGTCGGTCATAAGCTCGAAGCGAGGTACGACAATGCGGTTTCTGAAATACAAGGTTCCATCTTCAGACAGCGAGAAATCCCTGTACTTTTCAAGGTGAAGATTTTTCTTCATCAGATCAACTTCAGCATCCTTAGCTTGTGCATTCTTAACAGCCTTTTTGAGATCTGGTTGTATCACAAGGTTATTAAGAGAACCCTATGGAACAATCCGCAGATTCAGCTTGCACAGTTGTTCAAAAAGACGAGGTTGAGCTCGCCTAACCATGAGGTTGTCGCAATAGGACTTACGGCTTAAGGCATCAGCCATCACGTTAGCCTTGCCAGGGGTATAGGAAATACCCAAATCATAGTCCGCAATGGCCTCCATCCATCTTTGCTGACAGAGGTTTAGAGATGGTTGAGTGAACAAGTACTTCAGACTTTTATGATCCGTGTAGATCTCGCAATGATTACCGAGAAGGTAATGTCGCCACAACTGCAATGCATAGATCGCAGCAGCTAGTTCTTGATCATGTACCAGATAATTCTCTTCATGTGGGCGCAACTGACGAGAGCCATAAGCAATCACCTTACGCTCTTGCATTAGGACACAGCCTAATCCTTCATGGGATGCGTCACAATAAATCACAAAGTCTTTGCGGGTATCTGGAGGAGATAGTACTAGGGCAGATGTTAGCTTGTCTTTGAGTGTCTGGAAACTTTCCTGACATTTTTCTATCCATTCAAACTTAACGCCCTTGTGAAGCAGATCAGTCAAAGGCTTAGCAATCTTTGAGAAATTCTCGACAAAACGACGGCAATAACTTGCAAGGCCGAGAAAACTTCTCACTTGCTTGACGTTCTTCGGAGGAGTCCAGTCAAGAATAGCTTGAACTCGTTCTGGGTTAACAGCAATTCCATCCGTGAAATCACATGACCGAGGTATGTCACTTCAGAAAGCCAGAATTCACATTTGGAATACTTGGCATACAACTGGTGTTCTCGGAGCCTTTCCAGTACAAGGCGGAGGTGTTCAACATGTTCTTGTTTATTCTTTGAATAGACCAGAATATCATCCAGATATACCACGACAAATTTGTCGAGGTAATCCATGAAGATGTAATTCATCAGACGGGAGAATGTGGCTGGAGCATTTGTTAAGCCAAATGACATGACAGTGTACTCATAAGAACCATAGCGGGTAACGAATGCTGTCTTGGGAATATCCTCTTCACGAACACAGATCTGATGGTATCCCAATCTCAAATCAAGCTTAGAGAATACTAAGGAGCCGGCAAGTTGATCATACAAATCATTGATCCGGGGGAAGCGGATATTTATTCTGGATTGTAGCTTGGTTAATGGGCCGATAATCCTGAACCAATCGGTTAGTTCCATCCTTCTTCTTGACAAAGAGTGAAGGTGCTCCCCAAGCAGAGGAACTGGGGCGGATGGAACCTTTCTTAAGTGACGTGTCAATTTCCTCCTTAAGCTCGAGAAGATGATGCGGAGGCATCTTATAAGGACGCTTCGCAATAGGAGTTGTGCCTGGTTTCAAGTCGATGACAAACTCGACAGCTCTAGCAGGGGGTATTCCTGGAAGTTCTTCTGGAAAGACATCTTGAAATTCATGAACAACTGGAATGTTCTCGATGCCTTCAAGAGGTGAAGCGTTCAATGCATTCAGAACATATATTTGAGTCTCAGCATCCTGAGCTATTCGAGCTGAGTATTGTACTTTCTGGCCAGAAGGGTGAGTGAGCCGGACTGATTCAGCGGCACAGTCAATCAAAGCTTTATGAGGCTTCAACCAGTCCATACCCAGAATAATGTCTATGTTGGAGGTCTTGAGAGGAATGAGTGAAACGGGGAACATCAATCCTCCGATCACAATGTGGTTACCGTGGCTTACCATGGTAGTTTGCCAATTAGCCCCAGGTGAATGGATTACTAATGGGATGGACATCTCCTCGAAAAGTATATCATGGCTTCGCGCAAAACTTTCGGACATGAAGGAGTGCGATGCTCCAGAATCAAAGAGGACTGAAGCTGGGATTGAATTCACTAGAAGGGTGCCCATCACAATTTTGGGGTCCTGTCGAGCTTCTTCCATGTTAACTTGGTTGACATGGACCCGAACTATAGCAGACGGCCTGGCATTAGAGCTTCTGAGACGACGGTTCCGACAGCTCTTCTTGCAACCAACGGGAGGACGTGGTGCATCATGATGAAAAGCCATAGCATCAGGCGGTCCATCATGAACCGATAGCTGTCTCGGCGGTGAAGGCAAACGAGGTGCAACATATGACGGCCTTGGTGTTGGAGCAGGTCGGTGGTAAACATTGTGTGGAATCCAGATTCGACGTTTCTGAACAGGTCGACCCGAAGACGAACCAACATCACGAGTGCGCTTGAGCGACTCCTGGTATTCAGTCAGAGATGTTTCAACTTGGAAAGATTTGCCGACAAGCGTTGCGAAATCTGTGAAATCATGGACAACAAGTGCAAGTTTTATATCAGTACGTAGTCCTTCACGGAATTTCTCCTGCTTGTGAGTGTCAGTGTCGACGTCATCCGCAGCATAGCGGGATAATTCAAGGAATTTCCTCTGATATTCATCCACAGTCATTTTACCCTGAGAGAGTTTACGGAACTCCTGCTTCTTCTGGTCCATCAGACCTTGAGGGATGTACCGTGCATGAAAAGCTGACTGAAATTCCTGCCAAGTGGTTACAGTCTCTGCAGGCAACATAGCCTTGTGGCTTTCCCACCATTGAGCAGCTGGGCCCTTCAGGTGGAATGTCGCAAAGGTGATGTAACTGTCAGGAGCAACATTAGCTGATTCCATCTCAAACAGGATGTCATGAAGCCAATCATCAGCATCCATAGGATTGGTGGAGTTGCGGAAAACGGATGGACTGAGGCGCACAAATTCTGGCAGAGTTATTGGAGCATTCTGTTGCTGAGCATTCTGAGTTGGGAATTGAGCCAATACTCCGGTCATAAACTGACGGTTAAGCTCAAACTGCTGACGGTTGAGTTCAAACTGCTGCATCATGACGGCAATATAGGGTGGAGGTAGAGGATCGTCAGCCATCCTGCCAAATCAACAGGGGCAGTTTAGCAAGAAAAACTGCATGTGTATGGAATGATTCATGAAGTATCACGCACAACAGAAGGAAGTGCAATAGATAATTCAGCATATTCGCACCAGACATTCAAATCCACACATAGCCTCGGTTAGTATCCGGCATTACGACAGTAGAAAAGGGAGGGCTAGACATCTAGGCGGCGCGCAGGCACGCGGTAGGGAAGTACACAACGAGGCATAGCAAAGGCTACATCAACATCAGAGAAAACTATTGGGGCGAGGAATCTGCAAGTGAAACACATGGTGCCCTCGATAAGAGGATCCTGCAAGCAGAACCTGGCCCGAAATCTTGGAGCAAGGGGGGATATTTCAGAACACCGGGTGGATGTGATTACGAGAACCTAATGTTGGGGTTAGTAAAATTTTTAACCCGAATAGAAGAGAGATCAGAGTCCCAGAGTAAAGGTCGAGGAGTAAAAGATCCTAATACCACCCAATTAGCGACGTGGGCCCGTAAGCCACACAGCCAAGTTAGTAAAACAGTTTTGGACCACTAGACTCAACTTCGGCCAAGGAGTTGGAAAAGGGGTTCCTACAGGCAGTCGGCTCTGATACCAACTTGTGACGCCCCCGGCCCAATCGTGCACTAATCATACACGCAAATGCACACGATCAAGCCTAAGGACTCACGGGAAGATATCACAACACAACTCTAAAACATAAATAAAGTCATACAAGCTTTATATTACAAGCCAGGGGCCTCGAGTGCTCGAATACATAAACTTGTGTACAAGCGTCAGCGGAAGCATCAGATATCTGAGAAAAGATATGAAACAGAAACAGAAAGGCCTTTAGAAAGGCGGGGCAAAATAAAACACTACGATCGAAAGGCGCAGGCCTCCTGCCTGGGACCCTCCGATCCTACTCCTGGTCGTTAGTCAACTCGTAGTAGTATCCATCCTCTGGGTAGTAGTAGTAGTCGATCGACAGGGCATCTGTCTCAGGGGGCTCCGTCATCTTGGTCACGTCAAACTGATATGGGGAGAAAAGGAAAACAAAGCAACCGTGAGTACTCAGAAGTACTCAGCAAGCAAGGATCTACACTACATATGCAACATTTTCAAAGAGAGGCTGTATATGTGGAATGGGCTGCAGAAATGCCAGAATAGAGAGAAGGCCTAGTCCTATCGGAGACTAGCATCTTCATCGGTCTTGCAGCAATAGAAGAGAGCAGAACAGATCAATATAAAGTAGCAGTATCATTAAGTCTCAACCTCACCCAGAGATCCTTTCTCGACTCCCTGCGAGAAAGCAATCCCAGAGCCATACAGTCATCAACCTCGTCCTAAGATCCCTTCTCGACTCCCTGCGAGAAGCAATTCCAGAGCCATAGTATCCAAGTATCCAGTTCTAAATTGTATCAATCAGGATATAACTCCGAGCGTCCTTTACCGTAGGACCGGCTATCGATAGAAGTGTTCTTCCCTGCAGGGGTGCACCAACTTACCCAACACGCTTGATTAACTCCGGCCGGACACACTTTCCTGGGTCATGCCCGGCCTCGGCCAAACGACACATCGCAACCCTACGTACAGCTCAGCAGAGAGGTCCCCGCCGGTCTACATCCTAAGCGCAAGGGGGTCTTGGCCATCGCCCCTCGCCCTCCGGGTCATTGCGCACAGGTTGGATACCAGCATCGCCTCGGGTGGCCGACACGATCCGACCGTGCCGCCATGCTGAACTGGACGTCTGACAGAGCTTTCGGCTGATGCATACGACGCAGAATGCCCATACTATGCCCACGTGATGGTTAGTGATATCAGGCCAGAGGCCTGCTCGGATCAAGTATCCAAATCGTTAGTGGACTAGGGCTTGCGGTAACGAGCAGAGACTCACGAAAGATGTGACCCCGTCGCCCCGTCTCGAGGACTTGCTGCAAGGGTTAAGAATGCCCGGCCGCGCCTCGTATTCATAACTCGGGCACCATACAGGCACCCATCTTCACAACACTCGCCTCTCAGGTGCACGCGGGTACCCCTCAGGGTCGACCCACCTATCCAAGTAACAGTGTAAAGTCCAAGTATCCGTGTGTCCATAACATCAGGGGAATCCGAGGTATCACCCTCGTTGGATTCCTACTCGATGTCTCCGTCAAGGTGAACTTGGAGGAATAACCCTCCCTGGGTTCACACTTGATGTGTTGCACGACAGCGTCGTTACCGAAAGTGGTGAAGGAGGAATCACCCTTGATGACCACGACCAAATAGCTACTCCGCAGAGTTAACATCAGGAGTGCTACAAGAGGTTTCACCCTCGGCACTCGATAGTAACGCTGCAGTGTCGTTACAACTAGGGGGGGTGATGTGCGGTGTCGGGGCCTGGTCTTCAATCCCGTTGGTCGGGTCTTCTGATAATCCAGCGGGGCAGTCGGGATAAGTGGGGTCACTGATAGGTCTCTACCCAGCCTATACTAAACAGTTTAGGATATGCAGTTAATTATCAACAGCAGGTTACAATGAACAGGCTATGCATCAGAATAGGTAAAGCAGTAACAGCAGCAATTCTAATGCAAGCATGAGAAAATAGAATAGGCGATATCGGGATGATCAAAGGGGGGGGCTTGCCTGGTTGCTCGGCGGCAAGGGCAAGGTTGTCAGTGATGTCTTCGGGCTCCGGAGCTGCGTCGGCCTCGGGGACGACGTCGGTGTCAGGGGCTACCGAGAGAGAAGAGGGAGAGGAAACAATATAAATACACAGCGAACAAGTGCAGCACAAAGCATAACATGGCAATACGCGGTGACGGAGGTGATCTAACGCAGTGCTGGGTGATACTGGCGAAGGTGGGATTCATCCGGGAATGTTTTCCTGGTTCCGGACATTTGTCAGACAGATGACCGGAGGGGAATGGTTGCATGTTCGGATAGTTAGGGATGTGTGACGGACGAACGGACTGCGTATTCGGATTCGTCTCGTCATTCTGAGCAATTTTCATGTACAAAGTTTTTTGATCTGAGCTACGGATTATTTTATATGATTTTCTAAAGCTTTTATTAATTTCTGGAATTTAATTATTCATTTAAATCAAACATTATCCAGAACAGTGTTTGCTGACGTCAGCATGACGTCAGGACAAGTGGGTCACACCTGTCATACTCTGTTAGGTTTAATTAGGGTTTAGCTAATTAATTACTGTTTAATTAAACTAACTAATTAATTAGACTAATTAAGCAGGATTAATTAAATTAATTAATTCACTAACTAATTAATTAATTAACTAATTATTATTTTTCTAAATTATTATATATACATATTATTATTATTATTTATTTATTTATATTTATTACACATTATTATTTTTTTAAATAGGGGCACTAGGCCCCACTGGTCAGGCAGTGGCCGGACATGTCCGGGGCCACTGCCATGGCCACTGTACAATGTCCAGCAGGGGAGGGGCTGCGCCCGCGGCGCCAGAGGCCAGGCGGCGCCAGTAGGGCGGGCGAGGCCGTGAGGGGGGCGGGGCGGCCAGGCCGCCGGTGGTCGCGGCCGGCGCCGGAGTTGCCGGGCCGGAGGCAGGGGCGGAGCGGTGGCGGGCACGAGCGGGGCAGGCGAGGCGGGGGTGAGCGCGTGCGCGGGCCGGAGGAGGCAAGCGGTGACCGCGGCCGGGCGGCGGCCAGAGCACGCCGAGGCGCGCTCGAGCGCGCGCGCGCGGCGGGGCGCAGGGGAGAGCGACGAGCGGGCAACGGGGGAAGAGCGGGGCGGCGAGCGGCTCACATGGGGCTGAAGAGGCGGGGTTGGATCGACGGGGAAGGAGGAGGCCGGCGAGCGTGGAGGCGAGGAGCAGACCGGCGGCGGGGTGCGGCGCCGGAGGCCGACGGGGCGGCGGCGCAGGGGACGACGGGGATCGAACCCGATCCCCCGATCCAGAAAACGCAGGGGGGGGGGGTTTCTGTTGATCGGCTGGGGAGAGGGGGTTTCGTGGTGGGGGGTGGGGGCAGGCAGGTGGGGGAGGATAATGCGGTGTGTGGGTGAGGAATTAGGTGTTTTGAGGAGTGGGGGGGGAGGTGGTGGGTGTAGAGGTAGTGGGTTGAAGAGGGGGTTGGGTGGGTTGGGTGGGGTTGGGTTTGAGGGGGGGGTTGATAGCGTGTGTTTGGTTTGTGTCGGGGGTTGGCGGGGTGATGGTAGAGTTAAATTATGGGGGAGTTGGGAGGGGGGGATTAGGGTAGTGTGGGATTGTAGGTTGTGGGGGGGTGGAATAGGGGTGCGGTGGTTCTGGGGTGGGGGAGGGTTTTGGGCGGTGGTTTCGGGGGGGTATGGGTGGGAGTGGTGGTTGTCGGGGGTAGGGAGGGTGGGTTTCGGGGGGGGGTGGTTGGGGGGGGGGGATGGAAGTAGGATAAGTGGGTGTGAGTGGACAGATAGTGGTTGGGGGGAGGTGGGGAGGGGGGGGGTGCGAGTGTAGGGGGGGGGTTGGGTGTTGTCGGGGGGTTGATAGGTGGAGGGGGGTGTTGGGGGGGGTTGTCGGGTGGGGGTTTAGGGTTCGGTTGTGGCTGGGGGGGGTGGGGGGGGTGGTTAGTAGAGGGGGGGGTGCGGGTGCCGGCCTGGCGGCCGATTGGCCTGCGGCCGTGGCCCAGGGGGGGAAGGCCTTTTCTCTTTTATTTTTTTGTTTGTTTTCTTCTTTTCTTTATTCTTTTCTTTTCTGTTTTGCAAAAAGGTAAGGCCACTTATGGACTTTTGTAAAACATAGGAATTGGTCCATAATTCACAGTGCAACATTAGTCACTGCTAAAAATTGGTTTGGTGTACAAATGATTTCACTTGAATTTTAATTAAAAGAAATTGGATTATATATCTCTGTTTTGTTGCTGTTTGAGGCACATAATGAATTTAGTAAAAGTTGATTATAATTTTGGAATTGTCTCTAGATTATTTGCTATTTAACGAACATTTTAGTTTCTATGCCAGACAACTTTTTTTCTCCACTTTCATTTAAATTTGGATTTTGACTTAGGAGTTGAAATGCAATATGATGCTAATGATGATCATGCACTGTTAAACATGATGACCTGGCATAATCAAAAGGGTGATTACTGTAGCTCAATACATGGGGTGTTACACTAACCACCCCCTGTCGCTCCATGAGCGGTCCAAGCACACAAAACAGATGTTCATTTGAAATTTTAGAGGTGGAACATGCAAATTTACTTATAACGGCAGGGTAATACCGCATATAGGTAGATATGGTGGACTCATCTGGAATAACTTTGGGTTTTAGTATTTTGATGCACAAGCAGTATTTCCGCTTAGTACAGGCGAAGGCTAGCAAATAGGTTGAGAAGCGGCCAGCTAGAGAGCGAAAATGGTCATGAACATGCATTATGCATAATTAACATTGAATACTAGCATGAGCAGGATATGAACACCATGAACATAAATACCGTAGAGGTTATGTTGGTTTTGATTCACCTACATGCATGAGCATGTACCAAGTCAAGCCACTTGAAACATTCAAAGGAGGATACCATATCATCATACTACATCACAATCATTTTAATGCAATGTTGACATCCAAGATAAATCATTATCCACTCCTAGATACTTAAGCATGGCATGAGAAACTATAATGTCTAATTGTCATTGCAAACATGTTTGATCATAATATGCTGAATCATGGATACGAGGTCAAACATATTTACAAAAACAGAACAAGTTGAGTTCATACCCGTTTCTCTCTGCCACAGCCAGTTCATCTAATATCAGCCAGGGGAGCCAAAGAATGTTTGTAGGTATTAGTAGTTGAGTTGTCAATTCAACCACACCTGGAGATTAATTATCCGCAGCAAAGTGATTAGTAGCACATTAGTATGGTAATTTGATGGTAATAGGAACAGTAGCAATAGTAACAGTAACAGCAGCAACAATAGTGTAGCAGTTGTAACAGTAGCAGTAGCAATAGTAACTTAACAAGAGCAATATGTGGAAAATTCGTAGGCATTGGATCGGTGCATTCGTTGGATGATATTCGTCATATAACAGTCATAACTAGGGCGATGCGGCACTAGCTCCAGTTCATAAATATAATGTAGGCATGTAATCCGGAAATAGTCATACGTGCTTATGGAAAGAACTTGTATGACATCTTTTGTCCTACCCTCCCATGGTAGCGGGGTCCATAAGGAAACAAAGGGATATTAAGGCCTCCTTTTAATAGAGAACCGGAGCAGAGCATTAACACATAGTGAATACATGAACTCCTCAAACTACGGTCATCACCGGAAAGTATCCCGATTTCTGTCAACCCGGGGTTTACGGATCATGACATGTAATAGGTGAATATGACTTGCAAGATCGGATCTAGAACATAGATATAATGGTGAAAACATAAATGGTTCAAATCTGAAATCATGGCACTTAGGCCCTAAGTGACAAGCATTAAGCATGGCAAAGTCATAACAACATCAATCTCAGAACATAGTGGATACTAGGGATCAAGCCCTAACAAAACTAACTTGATTATATGATGAATATCATCCAATTCCTCACCGACCAGCGAGCCTACGAAGGAATTACTCACTCCCGGTGGGGAGCATCATGGAGTTGGTGATGAAGGAGAGTTGGTGATGGCGAAGACCAAAGATTCCCCTCTCCGGAGCCCCAAACAGGCTCCAGATCTGGCCTCCCGACGAAGAACAGGAGGTGGCGGCGGCTCCGTATCGTAAAACGCGATGAAACTTTCTCCCTGATTTTTTCTCTGAAAATAGAATTTTATAGCGTCAGAATTAGGGTCTGCGGGGCCACGAGGTGGGGACAACACACCAGGGCCCACGGGGGGGGGGGGGGGGGGGCGCCCTGGTGTCTTGTGCCAAGCCAGGGGCCCCCCTCCGGTGGTTCTTCGCTCAAGAATTTTTCTTTTATTGTAAAACAATTCTCCAAAAAGTTTTGTTCCATTCCGAGAAATTTTATTTATGCACAAAAACAACACCATGGTAGTTCTGCTGAAAACAGCGTCAGTACGGATTAGTTTCATTCAAATCATGGAAATTAGAGTTCAAAACTAGAGCAAAAGCATTAGGAAAAGTAGATACGACGGATACGTATCAGCCGGTGAAAAGATGTTATTTGATATTAGCTCACTAGATGAATGGAGAACCCAAGCCTATGAAAATGCCAAACTATTTAAAGAAAAAGTTAAAAGATGACCCGACAAAACAATCCAAAAGCGGGAATTCAAAGTGGGAGAACATGTTCTTTTGTACAACACTCGTTTTAGATTCTTTACAGGAAAACTTCTCTCCAAATGGGAAGGACCTTATATTTATCGAAGAGGTTTATCATTCTGTAGCTATTAAGATCAATAATGCCGAAGGTACTAATCCAAAGGTGGTCAATGGGCAAAGAATTAAACACTATATCTCAGGTACACCTATTAATGTTGAAACCAATATTATCCAAACCATGACACCGGCGGAACACATAAAAGAAACCTTCCGGAACACTCCAAAATACTGAAAAAGAGGAGGTACGTCATACGGTAAGTAAACGGACCCCGAAAAATCCACAAAAATATTTTCTGTCAGTTTTGGAATCTTACAAAAATTTGGAAAATAATAAACAACCAGGAAGGCAACCGAGGAGGGCACGATACACCAGGGCGCGCCTGCCTTGCCTGGCACGCCAAGGTGGGTTGTGCCAACCTCGGGAACCTTCCCGACTCCGTTTTCCTTCCGGATACTTGTTTCCCAAGGTAAAAAATCTTTATATACCCCCCGAACATATTGACCACCGTATTGAAGAGAAATCCTCTGTTCTTGTTTCATGCTGTTTTTCTGACAGATTTGAAATTATGTCGTCTCAAGACTCGGAGGGCGAGAGCTATGTTGCTGATTATATTGCAAACCCCAAGGTTTACGGGGATGTGGAGCATTAGGGCTGGACCACGGAGGAAGAAGAAGACTATGATCTGAAGGGAAAGGAAGAGACAAGCTCAGATGTAGAGTAAGTCCCACTACCCCAACCTGGGGACATGCACGTGGAATTCAAGAAGTCAAGTCTCCCTAATAACATAAAGAAACCTAAGATCCAGTTTTTCCCTTTTCGTCTTCTGCAGGAGAACAAGCAGGAATTATGCAAAAGATATTAATCCTGGAGCAGGAGATCGATGACTTGAGGGGGGGAAATTTCGTCCTTAAGCGCAAGCTGAGGGAAAAGGACGCTATTAACTCAACACCACCACCATCATCATCACCATCACCAAAGGAGACTTGAGTAACGGGTATGGGCAATCCCCTTTGCTTGTGCCAAGCTAGGGGGAGGTGCCCCAGTATCGTATCACCACCACTTTCCTTACGTTTATCTATCTTAGTTCGATCTTTAGTTATCCTATGAATTAGTTTAATAAAAGTTAGCATGATCTATTCTCGAGTATTAGTTTCATGATCTTTCTTTCTATGTAATCGAGTGAAAGTTATAGTAAAGTTTAGTTGAGTTTTATCTCTTTACTTTTATGTTTCAATAAAAAGAAAAGGAAATAATGAAAAAGATCATGTGCTAATCTTATGGTAAGTAATGTCATCACATAGGGAAAAGTACAAGTGGTAAAATTTGTGAAAGTTCACAAACATAGCATTGGTCAGTGATGCAATTCATGAAAGAATTAATAAGGGAAGAGAAGATTCACATGCAAATAAACTATCATGGACATCTTTTATGATTGTGAGCCCCCATCGAAATATTATATGCCAAAACGGTTGACGTTGGACAAGGAAGACAACGTAATGATTTATGTTTGTTCATGTTCACATAGAAGTTATATTATCATAGATCCTTCAACATATGGTGCTTGCCCAATATCTTTGCTAGCCAAAAATTCCGCACTAAGTAGAGATACTACTTGTGCATCCAAAAACCCTTAAACCCAAAATCTTGTTTTGAGAGTCCAGCATACCTACCTATGGATTGAGCAAGCTCCTTCAGGTAAGTTGTCATCGGTGCAATAAGGAAATAAAAATTGCTTCTAAATGTGTTTGACCATTTAGTGTAAGAGAAAATTGAACGTTGTACGACCTTGTGATGGCAAAGTAATAAAAGCGATGGACTGCGTAATAAAGGTTGCTATCATAAGGGGCAATATAACATGACGTTCTTTTGCACTAAGAGATTGGGCATACAAACTTAAAAGCGCATGACAACCTCTGCTTCCCTCTGCGAAGGGCCTATCTTTTACTTAATGTATTTACTTTTTATGCAAGAGTCAAAGTATTTTCTTCTATTCTTTTTTATTTTTCTCTTTGGCAAGCATCATGTGGTGAGGAAAGATCTAGACACATATATCCTGTTGGATATGAGTAGGCATGAGTTATTATTGTTGCCATCACCCTTGAGGTGAATGAGATAGGAGACGAAACTATAAGCCCCTATCTTTCTATGTCCGGTTGAAACTTTTTGCTCATGTGTATGCGGTGAGTGTTAGCAATCATAGAAGACTAAATGAAGGTTGGGTATGTGGACTTGCCAAAAGGCTCCGATACGAGACCCTTCCTGAAAAGATGATGAATTGTAGTTGAAAAGTTGATTGAGAACATAGTTTTTTGGTATTCAATAAAGTTTATGCATTTTACTTCGATGTTGTGATGAATTGTTACTTGTTCATAAGAAGTTATATGATAAAGTTATGTAATAAAATTGTATGATAAAGTTTGTTGCTGTTATAATAATATGTATGATGCTTCTATGTCTGTATTTTGTTTTTATCGACACCTCTCTCTCTAAGCATGTGGACATGTTTTTCGATTTCGGTTTTTGCTTGAGGACAAGCGAGGTCTAAGCTTGAGAGAGTTGATACGTCCATTTTGCATCATGTTTTCCTACTGTTATTTATAATGTTTTTAGGCATAATAATGCTTTATGGAGTAATTCTAATGCATTTTCTCTCATAATATACACGGTTTACACAAAGAGGGAGAATGCCGGCATCTAGAATTTTAGACCTGAAAAAGCTACGTCAGAGTTACATACTCTGCACAACTCCAAATGAGCTGATAATTTACGGAGAATTATTTTGGAATATATGAAAAATACTGGAGCAAATAACTACCGGAGGGGGGGCACCTAGTGAGCGCAATACACCAGGGCGCGCCAGGCCCCCCAGGCGCGCACTGGTGGGTTGTGCTCAGCCCAGCCCACCTCCAGTGCCTATCTGCTGGTCTATAGGTCGCTTTGACCAAGAAAAAATAAGGAGAGGACTTTCGGGACAGAGAGCCGCCGTCTTGAGGCGGAACTTGGGCAGGAGCACTTTTACCCTCCGGCGGAGCGATTCCGCCGGGGGAACTTCTCTCCTGGAGGGGGAAATCGAAGCCATCGTCATCACCAACAACCCTCTCATCTTTGGGAGGCCAATCTCCATCAACATCTTCAACAGCACCATCTCCTCTCAAACCCTATTTCATCTCTTGTGTTCAATCTTTGTACCAAAACCTCAGGTTGGTACGTGTGGGTGACTAGTAGTGTTGATTACATCTTGTAGTTGATTACTATATGGTTTATTTGGTGGAAGACTATATGTTCAGATCCATTATGCTATTTAATACCCCTCTGATCTTGAGCATGATTATCATTTGTGAGTAGTTACTTTTGTTCTTGAGGTCACGGGAGAAATCTTGTTGCAAGTAATCATGTGAACTTGATATGTGTTCGATATTTTGATGATATGTATGTTGTGATTCCCTTAGTGGTGTCATGTGAACGTCGACTACATGGAACTTCACCATCTTTGGGCCTAAGGGAATGCATTGTGGAGTAGTTATTAGATGATGGGTTGCTAGAGTGACAGAAGCTTAAACCCTAGTATATGCGCTACTTCGTAAGGGACCGATTTGGATCCAAATGTTTAATGCTATGGTTAGATTTTATCTTAATACTTTTCTCATAGTTGCGGATGCTTGCGAGGGAGTTAATCATAAGTGGGACGCTTGTTCAAGTAAGAACATCACCCAAGCACCGGTTGATGTCTACTATGCAACTTTATTCTTGTAGACTCGTGTTGGGCCTCCAAGCACAGAGTTTTGTAGGACAGTAGCAATTTTCCCTCAAGTGGATGACCTAAGGTTTATCAATCCGTGGGAGGCGTAGGATGAAGATGGTCTCTCTCAAACAACCCTGCAATCAAATACAAGAAATCTATTGTGTCCCCAACACATCCAATACAATGTCAATTTGTGTAGGTGCACTAGTTCGGCGAAGAGATGGTGATAAAAGTGTAATATGGATGGTAGAAATATATTTTTATAATCGGAAAATAAAAAAAACAGTAAGGTAGCAATTGATAAAACGGAGCACAAACGGTATTGCAATGCTTGAAAAGGAGGCCTAGGGTCCATACTTTCGCTAGTGCAATCTCTCAACAATGCTAATCTAATTGGATCATATAACCATCCCTCAAAGTGCGATGAAGAATCACTCCAAAGTTCCTATCTAGCGGAGAACATAAGAAGAAATTGTTTGTAGCTATTCTTTCTGACCGATCTATCCAAGAGTTCGTACTAAAATAACACCAAAGCAAATTCAGATTCATAATAATCAATCCAACACAAAGAACCTCAAAGAGTGCCCCAAGATTTCTACTAGAGAAACAAAAGACGAGAACGTGCATCAACCCCTATGCATAGATTACCCCAATGTCACCTCGGGAATCCGCGAGTTGAGTGCCAAAACATATCTCAAGTGAATCAATATAATACCCCATTGTCACCACGAGTATTCATATGCAAGACATATATCAAGTGCTCTCAAATCCATAAAAGTATTCAATCCAATAAGAACGAAATCTCAAAGGGAAAACTCAATTCATCACAACAAGATAGAGAGGGGGAAACACCATATGATCCAACTATATTAACAAAGCCCGCGATACATCAAGATCGTGACATCTCAAGAACACGAGAGAGATTAAACACATAGCTACTGGTACAAACCCTCAGTCCTGAGGGTGGACTACTCCCTCCTCATCATGGTGGCCGCCGGGATGATGAAGATGGCCACCGGTGATGATTTCCCCCTCCGGCGGAGTGCCGGAACGGGGTCTAGATTGGTTTTTCGTGGCTACAGAATCTTGCGGCGGCGGCACTTCTGATCTCTCGACTCCCCTAGGGTTTTTGGAATATTTGAGAATTTATAGGGCGAAGAGGCGGTGTGGGAGGCCACCGAGGTGGGCACAGCCCACCAGGGCGCGCTTGGGCCCCCAGGCACGCCCAGGTGGGTTGTGCCCCACTCGAGGCACCCCTCTGGTACTTCTTTGGCCCACTGGATGTCTTCTGGTCCAAAAAAAATCTGCAAAACTTTCGTTGCGTTTGGACTCCGTTTGGTATTAATTTTCTGCGACGTAAAAAACAAGCAAAAAAACAGCAACTGGCACTGGGCACTATGTCAATAGGTTAGTCCCAAAAAAAGATATAAAGTTGATATAAAATGATTATAAAACATCCAAGAATGATAATATAACAGCATGGAACAATAAAAAATTATAGATACGTTGGAGACATATCACCGGTCCACCCACATATCAAATTATCAAAGTAGCGAATGCGAATCAAACCAACATGATGAAAGTGACTAGATGGAATTCCCGTGTACCCTCAAGAACGCTTTGCTTATTATTAGAGACCATTTTGGCCTGTCCTTTGCTACAAAAGGATTGGGCTACCTTGCTACATTTTATTTATCGTTACCGTTACTTGTCCGTTACAAATTATCTTGCTATCGAACTACCTGTTACCGTTTATTTCAGTGCTTGCAAAAATTACCTTGCTGAAAACCACTTATCATTTCCTTCTGCTCCTCGTTGGGTTTGACACTCTTACTTATCGAAAGGACTATGATTGACCGCCTATACTTGTGGGTCATCAACATGCGTGCCTCGCTACCCCTTCTGCCACTGGGTGAGGACACCGCAAGATCGAACCCATCACAAAGCACCTCTTCCCATTGCAAGAAAAAACAATCTAGTTGGCCTAACTAAACCAAAGATTCGGAGAAGAAATGTGAGGCTATAAATAATCATGCATAGAAGAGATCACAGAAGACTCAAATAATATTCGTGGATAAAAATCTGATCATAAACTCAAACTTCATCGGATCCCAACAAACACACAACAAAAAGTCATTGCATCAAATAGATCTCCAAGAGACCATTGTATTGAGAATCAAAAAGAGAGAAGAAGTCATCTAGCTACTGCCTACGAACCCGTTGGTCTATGGTGAACTACTCACGCATCATCGGAGGAGCACCAATGAGGATGATGAACCCCTCCGTGATCGTGTTCCCCTCCGGCAAGGTGCCGGAATAGGGCTCTAGATTGGATGTCATGGTTCCGGAACTTGCGATGGTTGGAATTGTGTTTCATCGACTCCCCTAGGGTTTCTGGAATATTTGGGTATTTATAGAGCTGAGAGCCGGTGCATCGGAGCTCCGTGGGCCCCATGATACATCAGGGCGTGGTTGGGCTCTCTGCCGTGCCCTGGTGTATCATGGGCCCCTTGGGCCTTCCCTCGTACACTTCCTTGGCTCCCAAGTTGTCTTTTGGTCCAAAAAAATCTCCAAAACATTTCGCTATGTTTGGACTCCGTTTGATAGAGATATTTTGCGAAGTAAAACACAAGCAAAAAACAGCAACTGGCACTGGGCACTATGTCAATAGGTTAGTCCCAAAAAATGATAGAAAGTTGCTATAAAATGATTGTAAAACATCCAATAATGATAATATAACGACATGGCACAATCAAAATTATAGGTACGTTGGAGATGTATCAATACATCATACGATGAGCCAAAGCGCCACATAGTTCTTTCAGGGAAAATAAACATCGTGGGAGTGGAGGACAAGACAGACATGTCAGAAGATTATGAAAAGTTTGATGAAATTCCTCCCTTCATAGTGAAGACTGGCCCAAGCATCCTATTAAATGATGAAGATTATCCATGGTTATGGCGCAATAAGCAAGGGACACACGCGAAGAAAATGTTTTATACCCCAAGATCCCACTTTGGGATGTGACCGGCTTCACCGCCATCACTTTCTCTCTAGTGAGTTTCCGAACTTATAGCTGGAAAGTCCCACTTCGGACAAACCGGAGGGAATCTTTGTATGAGCTTGGGCATTTTGGCATTTGAAACATGATTTTTGAATAATTATTTATTAAGTTATGAATTTTCAATTCTTCCTATCCTTTTAGTATTTTAATTATACAGAGGAGTTAATCAATGCAATTATGTCCAAACAAAATATGAATGTCTTCTGAGCATTCTAGATAAGTCGCTTGAGGTTGACAGGCATAGGCCATATGCACATGGTTGCTTTCTGGTGAAACTGAGGACAACATGTCAGATGGTAGGATTGTTCAAGTAACTGTTTGGCATATACAAGATAACGGAATAATTTGCACCTTTGATTCTAGGTTGAAAGCCATAGTTAAGGGAGACAACTATTCTGATGATGGCTTTGATCTAGAATCACTGCAGTTACATGAAGGCGATGTATTAACTGGCAAAATAAAGAATGCGAATAAAAATAGGTTCATAGTTTAGCTAACATGCAAGCAGAGTGAAATGAAGAGATGGCCATTCTCGAGAAATAACCATGATCCATAGCAATTTTTCTGTAGACCTCAGTTTGCTACAATTCCATTTCTGTTGTAGCAGTCAAGATTGACATCTGTTGTAATATTTGGTAAATGTATGTTTCTTTCCTTGTACAAATATGCAGGTAATAGACAGATATGTGGATCCATTGGTAGGCCACCAGAAAAGCATGCTCTTTTATTGCAAATTCAGGAAAGGGTTAAAAGGGGAAGTTGATGATATGTTTGTAGGAGATATGCCCTAGAGGCAATAATAAATGTTATTGATTATCTCCCTGTTCATAATTAGGTTTATGTTCCATGCTATAACTGCTATGGTTCTCGAGTCTGCAAATAAAACGAGGCTCGGAGGAAGACTCATATGCACGTGTGGAATAATAAACGATAAAATGTATTCCTAGTCAAGCCTCTATGACTGGCTCAAGTATTGCATGATGATCCTGTTTTCCTGATCATGGGCATGACTATGCCAGCAATTTTGAGGGCACAATGTTAGCAGAACATTTGTGTTGAATCGACCCGATTGATGTTATGCTATGAGATTCTTTGGTCACAAGTTAATGGTTAATAACACAGAGATGGTTAATGTTTGCATGATTCCTTAGACCATGAGAGTATCAAGTTTCTTCATGCTTGCTTCATGAACTTTGGGGTTTGTTAAACGTCATCCGTAAATGGGTGGCTATTACGGCGGCTTACGGGTTCATGGAAAAGTGTGTCAAGTAACTTGATAGCTCAAGATTGGGATTTGCTCCTCCGGCGATGGAGAGATATCTCTGGGCCCTCTCGGTGTTACGGTATCCATCATCGTCTGGCCAGACACTTTGTGATTTGATCACGGGGATGCCGGAACATGGTAACGAGAAAAGAGAACAATACCGGTAACGAGGTAACTAGCATAGTGGACAAGTTGTTGATCCACGGGAATGCCAACATGTCTCACCTCGGGTATTTGTAACATATCACGAAGCAACAGGAATAGCACACGGCAACTGGAGGTTCACTCGAATATTCATTCGTGTGGGTATAGGGGTCAATATGGGTGTCCACGGCTCCGATGTTGATCACTGATCGGAAGGGGTTCCGTCTCATATCTATACTTCACCGAACCTATAGGGTCACACGCTTAAGGGTCATCTATCTGCTGAATACTAGACAGGGAGTCTGAGAGAAAATCACCGAAAAAGTTTCGGACACCGAAAAGTTTCGGATAGCGGAAAAGTTCCGCAGAGAGAGGTCACCGGATGAGTTCCGGTGAAACTGAAAAGTTGTTTCAGGGGATACCATTAAGTCAAAATGGTTTCGGCACATGCCTGATAATTCTTGGAGGATACCAGAATCATTCTGGAAACTTCTGGGAATTTTCTGGAAGAAAAACCGGAAATGTTCCGGGGCTGCCGGAACCGCTTCAGATGCTTTTCGCAGATGAAATCACTAAACTGGAATTGTTCCAGAACGCATTGAAAATTATTTTAGTGGGTACTGGAAATGTTCTAAGCCCACATAAATATTTTCAGTTCGAACGGACGCTGAAAAATGTCGTCGTGAATAGTGAAAGTGCTTTTTGGGAATTTTATGGAAAGCACCTTTTTGGAAATTCCAAAAGGGCCTTCTAGAAGGGGAAGGAGGGCATGGCACCTCATGGGGGGGGTCCCCCCCAAGGGTGGCCGGCCAAGGAGGTGGAGCACCATGGTGCTCCACATGGCACTCCCATATGGCATATTCCCTTTTGGAAAGGGATATTCCAAGGGCACTTTGGGGTTTTTGTGTGACAATTTTACCCCTTGGCTAGCCTATATATAGGAGTGATCTTGGCAGCCATTTCCCCATCCCTTGCTCTCATACACATGCCAAGATGTTATCTGGCTTCTCTCTCCCTCCCACGAAAAGAGTTTCGTAGAGCCGAAAGGCTGTCTGGGTTCCGGCAGGAACTAGTTCTGGACGGCGAAGCCCTGCCGGATAGCTGACACCGTATGTGTGCAACTCTGTAGAGAGGTCGTAGTTTCGATCTTAGTGCCCGAGGGGCTGTTTGAGAGTGCCTCCCGAAGGGCTGTCCAAGTGGCGGTCCGAGTTCTGTGAGTCCTCCCGAAGGGCTGTCCGAGTGACCGTTCGAGTTTCGAAGGTCCTCCCGAAGGGCTGTCCGCGACATCGTCCGGGGGACTGTTCAACAGCCTCCCGGAGGGCTGTCCGAAGGGAAGACGAGGGTATACATCCTCGCGGTTGGGAGGTTGTAAATCCTAGCTGCGGGGATCTGCACCGCCGATCGTCATCGACTCTACTTCCGCTGCGCTTCGAGTCGGTAACGAAAATGATCAAACCTTGTATGCAGTCTCCATAGTGGTCCTGGGCTGGTGCGTAGGTCGGAAAATTTTTGTTTTCTGCTGCGTTACCCTACAGTGGCATCATGAGCCGTGCTATGCGTAGATGCAGGTTGCGATCTAGAATACATAGAGATGTATGGGTGTTGCACAATATAATTAGGTAGTAGATGAGTTCTATTACTGAAAATTATTTGTGCGGGTAGCAGATGAAATCTGTTACCTGATGTTCTTGTTGCTTCCCTGGAATTTGCATATTTCTGATCTTGATAACAGTATGGTGGAGTTTCAAGGTTCTGGCAATCCGCGATCCTGATTGATCAACGAAGTGCTAACAGTTCATTGAATTCCACCGTAGTTAAAAGGAAAGATGAAATTTCGCAGACAAAAGGGCAATGCAGATATGATCTGCACGGGGGTCATGCGTATGATGAAGTTTAGTATGGGGCTCGAGATTTTATTATCTCGGATTTCATACACCCTGGAAAGTTAATCTAGCGACTTGAATTATCATACTTGATGATGGACGTTGGTAGCTTTGGTTTGTTTCGAAACCTTAGAAGCCACGTAAAACAAGTTTTTGCATGAACCGATTAGAGGCGTCTAACTTGGTTTTGCAGGAGGGTTTGCATGTGCATATGATGTGGTATAGCAGTGCTCATAATAATTTGATTATGTATGAGATGACTATATGATGTAAATTGATTAACATGACCTGCGTGTCATGATTCGGCATGATGGTTGGAGCCATATGATTGTCACTTTATTGACCTGCGTGTCAACCTTAAGTAATGCATTATTTTATTAGCTATAGAGATAGCAATATTATCTGGTGCATCGATAAGGTGGTGGCAATCTTCGCGAAGGTGAACACCGACGCGAATGCCGAAGATGAAGAAATACAAGACTTCTCCGTCAGAAAGGGCTATACCATATCATGCTATTATGAATTGCCTGAGATGTTTATCCCTTATGATGCACCCTTCTTGATTGCGCGGTAGTCGCTTTTTATTAGGGTGATCTCTCACAAAAATATCAAGTAGTTAGTGTTCTCCCAAGTGTAGCACCGTCACGGCACCTAACTTTTCGGGGTATCACATGCTACCATGGGTACGAACGATTAGGGATGTGTGAGGCGGGTGAGTTGAGACCTCGCAGCGAGATCACTTGGTTGTCTTGACGTTCAGGCATGAAAGTCATGAGCTCGGAACACACGCATCGAAAGATGAACAAGAGTCACATAGAGATGTGATTGGCAAGTTTGCCTACCGATTGAGATTTTCGTCATCAGTGATCCTACCATCAATGGCGTTGAATTGATATGCGGATCTTGAATCACTCACAATCAATTATGAGAGATATTGATTTGAGTGGGAGCGCACTGTTGAATTAACTTGTTTAATTCTCAGTGCAATTAATTATGAACACTGTCTAAGTGTGGTTTGCTAATAGTTGTAGAATAATGGCTCGCATTTCCACCTTCCCTATTAAAATTGAATAGCTGTTAAATATCTGGTTAAAACTTTACGGTTGGTAACGTAATGTGAGGATTGTCCTCAAGAGTGCCGAGAAGGACTTTGTCCTATCGCATACTTTCGGTATTCTTTCGCTTATGCTATGGATCATGTGACTCTCGTCCTTCGATCCAAAAGCTAGAATTCTGTTTCAGTCAAGTGCAATACATTTGCTTCCATGAGACCCGAACTTCGAAAGTTTGGATAGTTATGTGATATTCATGGAATCTGAAAATCATTTTCAGAGACAGACAAAGGCTACAAGATATGAGATATCCAAAGCAATGTTTGTTTGCAAACTATTAGTAAAGGAGTTTACTATGCATTAGACTGATAAGAGAGGGATCCAGAAGAACGCCTATCATATGATGAAAGGTGAATAAAACAACAACTTGAAGAGAAAGGAAGTGTCCGAAGGGTGTTAGTAAGACTTTCACGCCTAGGAAGTCCGGGGCTAACGCCACTCTTAAGTTCGGTGCTTTTTCTGAGAGTAGGAGAAATACTGAAAGTTAAACTGTTAGAAGTATAAAGGTAGAAAGAAAGGAGACTGGAATATCCAGCTCATGTATGAATGTCATACAAGTTTTTGATGTATAGAAGGCTGGTCAAAGATATAGTCCTTGGGAATTATGATTAAATTGTTAATCACTGATTCTTGGGTATTGTGAGTTAATCACAAAGATACCCGCTCGATTGCTTTCTGTTGCAACTCGATGTAAGAACTACTATGGCCTGAAAGACTAGCCAGAAATGAGTTTTAGGTATACACGGGGAACATAGTAAATGTTACTATACCTTCCATCGGTGTATTACCGTCTGTATTTATTTTTATAATTCGTTTGGAGTTTCACAAACTCTAGCCCATTGCATAAGGTTTCTTGCAAGAAGGTTGTTCATAAGAGAACTTTTTATGTTCGAAGTTATGAATAACATAAGGGCCATACTTTCATTGAGAATGAGATGTATGTTATGAATAATGATATTAATATATTACCTCTGGATTTACTTTCATAATTCATTTTAGAGTTTTACACTCTAGCCCCTTGCACAATGTTGTTGCAAAAGGGTTGTTCATAAAAGAACAATTGTTGTTCAGTGTTATGAATAACATTTAGAGCCATGCTTCCATCCAGATGGGATGTATGTTATGAATATTGATAGTAATATGATACATCCATAACACTGATGCTAAATGTCGCAAGACTAAGAGAATACCACACAAGTGTGGCACTACATTTGGTCACATTGGAGAAACCCGCATGGATAAATTCCATTATGATGGATTTTTGAAGTCCTTTGATTTTGAATCATCTGACACTTGCAACTTTCCTCCGAAAAGTGAAGTGACTGAAATACCGTTCACAGGCCATAAGGAACGGACAACAAACTTATTGGTGATCATACATTTGATGGGTGTAGTCCGATAAATGTTGTTAGTAGTGGATTTATCTATCTTCAGAAATGACTCAAGTAGATATGTCGATATTTACTTGATGAGACGTAAGTCTGGATCTTTTGAATTCATTCGAAAGGTTTTCAAAAATGAAGTAGAAGTTATTGTAACAAGAAAATTATGTTTCTACAATTCGATTGCAGAAAGGAATATTTGAGTTACAAGTTTAGCGAATGTCTGATGAGTTGTGAAAGTAGTTTCATAACTTACACCTCCCGGAGCACCACTGCATGTGGAAAGTCCGTGAAGATGTAATCAAACCATTTATGACATGGTAAGATCAAAGATGACATATATAAATTTGCCATTATCCCTTTTAAAGAGTGATGCTTTAGAGACTACGGCTTTTACACTGAAAAGAGCTCCATCAGGTCTGTTGAAATGACGCCATGGTATGGTACACCCAACCATGTTATATCTTTTCTTAAACATTTGGAATATGGGGCTTGTGTAAAAGGTTACAAACCTATTCCAAATCAGACAAGTGCTACTTTGTAGGTTATCCCAAGCAATTGGGTATTCCTCCCTCACTATACCGAGGCAAATAGGTTTGCCACAAAGAACGGTATGCTTTTTGAAGAAAATGGTTCTTTCAAAAATGTCAGTGGGAGAATAATGCAACTCGACGAGATAACCAGTATCTCCGTCATCAGGTCAAAGGAAAGAGACCTTGGAAGTAATTCCGGAGTTTCCTACTGCGACTGATACGGAAGTCTCTACAATAAAATGTATGGACTTCAGTCGAACTTGCAGCTGAACCACGTAGGCAAGGCTCGTGCTAACCTATCAGGTGCGCAACGAGATATTGTTGTTAGACAACAGTATACCTACGATACACAAGGAAGCGTTGATGGGCCCTGACTCCGGAATTGGCTAAATGCCAATACAATCCGAGATAGTTTCCATATAAGTGATTCAAGATTAAAACCTTGATACACCTTTCGGAAGACTTAGAGTCTGACGAATATTTATGGAACTATAACTGATACGAATAAAAATGTTTTATCCATAAAGCTCGACTTGTTGCAATATACAAGTTCAAGGAGTTGACTACGATGAGGTTGCTTCACCGTAGCGATGCTTAAAGTCGGTTCGGGTTGAACTAGCAATTAATACATATTTCAGTCATGAGATATGAAACATGGATGCCAAAAGGATTTCCATAAGATGGAAATGCAACCTAGGACTTGTGAGTGATACAGTCCAAAGTATTTTGTCGATCCAGAGGATGCTAGTGAATGTGCATACTTCAGAGTTCCAGCAATGAACAGAAGAGAGCAAAATGGAGTTGGAATCTTCGCTTTGATGAAATGGTCAAAAAGGTTTTGACTTCATCAATGGGTAACGAAGATGCTTATGATTCAAGAAAGTAAGTGGGAGCATAACAAAATTTCTAAAAACCGTTGTGTGCTTGACACATTGTTAATTGGAAATAAATTTCTTGACACGAATTAGGACTTCATTTGAAAATAGTTTTTCGATGAAGTGCTTGGGCTAAATAGCCTTTATATTAGGCATGATGATCTATGGAGATAGATTTACCTAATGGGGCTGAGCAAAGATACATATTGACAAGATGCTAAAACCTTTTAGCATTAAAAACGTCAAGGAGTGATTCTTGCCGAAGTCACATGGAAAGAGTTTTTGCAAGACTCGGTGTCCCAAAACACTGATGAGCAAAATACATGATGGAGATTCCACACACTCTTGTGTTTGGATTAATCATGTATTCCATGGTATGAAAAAAAAACAACCAGATATGTCCAATACTCCCAAAGTTGTTGCAAGTATAGATACCAAAGTGATCAAAAGTACTGATCATGGGACAACAGTGAAAAAGGGTCATTAAGTACTATAGTAGCACTGATGACATGTTTTCTCGCAAGCGGAGATCATGAAGAGTTCGTTGTAAAAGGTTACATCGATACAGTCTTCATCCATGCTCCAAGCGATTTTCGATTTATGTTAAGGGTTTTGTGCAATACACAATATGGTGGCACGGTAGTTGGAAATTGTTCCAAACAAGTTACTGTGGCGAATTCTATAACAGAGGCAAAGTATGTTGCTGCTTTTAAAAGCGACAAAGAAGATGTTGAATCATATAGTTCATTCATGAACTTAGTATGGTTCCAAGATGGCTTTTGTCAATGGGACACTACTGCAAGTAGTTGCTCCATAACTCAGTCTGAGGAATCCAGGTTCGACCTGTGATTCGCATACATACCAAGCCAAGTCCACACAAAATATGAATTTTGTGAAAGCGTGAAGACGCGAGGATATGCAAAGATACACACGGAGCTGAAGTCGTCAGATCCGTTGGACATTCAGGCTATACCACAAGCGAAGCATATTTACACCGGTGTGCCACAGGTGTAAAGTGCATTAGCATTAACTAGATTATTGACTCTAGTGCAAGTGGGAGTCTGTAGGAGATATGCCCTAGAGGCAATAATAAATGTTATTGATTATCTCCCTGTTCATAATTAGGTTTATGTTCCATGCTATAACTGCTATGGTTCTCGAGTCTGCAAATAAAACGAGGCTCGGAGGAAGACTCATATGCATGTGTGGAATAATAAATGATAAAATGTATTCCTAGTCAAGCCTCTATGACTGGCTCAAGTATTGCATGATGATCCTGTTTTCCTGATCATGGGCATGACTATGCCAGCAATTTTGAGGGCACAATGTTAACAGAACATTTGTGTTGAATCGACCCGATTGATGTTATGCTATGAGGTTCTTTCATCAGAAGTTAATGGTTAATAACACAGAGATGGTTAATGTTTGCATGATTCCTTAGACCATGAGAGTATCGAGTTTCTTCATGCTTGCTTCATGAACTTTGGGGTTTGTTAAACGTCATCCGTAAATGGGTGGCTATTACGGCGGCTTACGGGTTCATGGAAAAGTGTGTCAAGTAACTTGATAGCTCAAGATTGGGATTTGCTCCTCCGGCGATGGAGAGATATCTCTGGGCCCTCTCGGTGTTACGGTATCCATCATCGTCTGGCCAGACACTTTGTGATTTGATCACGGGGCTGCCGGAACATGGTAACGAGAAAAGAGAACAATACCGGTAACGAGGTAACTAGCATAGTGGACAAGTGTTGATCCACGGGAATGCCAACATGTCTCACCTCGGGTATTTGTAACATATCACGAAGCAACAGGAATAGCACACGGCAACTGGAGGTTCACTCGAATATTCATTCGTGTGGGTATAGGGGTCAATATGGGTGTCCACGGCTCCGATGTTGATCATTGATCGGAAGGGGTTCCGTGTCATGTCTATACTTCACCGAACCTATAGGGTCACACGCTTAAGGGTCATCTATCTGTTGAATACTAGACAGGGAGTCTGAGAGAAAATCACCGAAAAAGTTTCGGACACCGAAAAGTTTCGGACAGCGGAAAAGTTCCGCAGAGAGAGGTCACCGGATGAGTTCCGGTGAAACTGAAAAGTTGTTTCAGGGGATACCATTAAGTCAAAATGGTTTCGGCACATGCCTGATAATTCTTGGAGGATACCAGAATCATTCTGGAAACTTCTGGGAATTTTCTGGAAGAAAAACCGGAAATGTTCCGAGGCTGCCGGAACCGCTTCAGATGCTTTTCGCAGATGAAATCACTAAACTGGAATTGTTCCAGAACGCATTGAAAATTATTTTAGTGGGTACTGGAAATGTTCTAAGCCCACATAAATATTTTCAGTTCGAACGGACGCTGAAAAATGTCGTCGTGAATAGTGAAAGTGCTTTTTGGGAATTTTATGGAAAGCACCTTTTTGGAAATTCTAAAAGGGCCTTCTAGAAGGGGAAGGAGGGCATGGCACCTCATGGGGGGGTCCCCCCCCAAGGGTGGCCGGCCAAGGAGGTGGAGCACCATGGTGCTCCACATGGCACTCCCATATGGCATATTCCCTTTTGGAAAGGGATATTCCAAGGGCACTTTGGGGTTTTTGTGTGACAATTTTACCCCTTGGCTAGCCTATATATAGGAGTGATCTTGGCAGCCATTTCCCCATCCCTTGCTCTCATACACATGCCAAGATGTTATCTGGCTTCTCTCTCCCTCCCACGAAAAGAGTTTCGTAGAGCCGAAAGGCTGTCTGGGTTCCGGCAGGAACTAGTTCTGGACGGCGAAGCCCTGCCGGATAGCTGACACCGTATGTGTGCAACTCTGTAGAGAGGTCGTAGTTTCGATCTTAGTGCCCGAGGGGCTGTTTGAGAGTGCCTCCCGAAGGGCTGTCCAAGTGGCGGTCCGAGTTCTGTGAGTCCTCCCGAAGGGCTGTCCGAGTGACCGTTCGAGTTTCGAAGGTCCTCCCGAAGGGCTGTCCGCGACATCGTCCGGGGGACTGTTCGACAGCCTCCCGGAGGGCTGTCCGAAGGGAAGACGAGGGTATACATCCTCGCGGTTGGGAGGTTGTAAATCCTAGCTGCGGGGATCTGCACCGCCGATCGTCATCGACTCTACTTCCGCTGCGCTTCGAGTCGGTAACGAAAATGATCAAACCTTGTATGCAGTCTCCATAGTGGTCCTGGGCTGGTGCGTAGGTCGGAAAATTTTTGTTTTCTGCTGCGTTACCCTACAATGTTGAGGACTGAGAAATCAGAGAATCCTGTGAGAATAGTCTATTGTTTTGGCATATCTCATGAACATCCAGGCACCTTTATATTATCTTACATCAGGAGTACAAACCCACATCATGAGTATTTTGGGTTATACCCAAAGCGCTTTAGATTCCGGAAGAAAGATTTTGATAGCATTGATCGCCTTGTGTCATATTTTCAAAAACATATTGACAAATATAACTTGATAGAACTATTTGTCACTCTCTGATGAAAATCTATATAATCAAACATTGCAGTCATATAAGTATTCGCTCTAGAAAGTATTCTAGCAATCAAAATACAATAATTGAATAAAGCAATAAAGAAAACAATAAGAAAAAGCATTTATAATATTCTTCAATAGCAAAAAGAATCAACTAAAAAGCTTTTATAAACTCTAGTTATGATCAAAATAATATTAACTTAGAATTAAATAAAAAATTCAACTAATCTTACAAATTGTTTCTGATCTAAAGTAAAGTTAATAGAAAGTCAAATTTTCATAAAGTATTTTTTGTTAAAAACTTTAATAGCAAAAAGAATTAAATCAAAACTAGGCATGTATGCTACTATTTTTGAATCTGTATAAAACAAAACTAAAATAATTTTATAAATTAGGTTAGTCCCGGTTGGTGGCTCCAACCGGGACTAAAGGCCTAGCCTTTTGTGCCCTTTCGGCCGTGGCAAAAAATGGCTTTAGTCCTGGTTGGTGCCACCAACCGGGACTAAAGGACTACATTTTAGTCTCGGTTGGAGCCACCAACCGGGACTAAAGACCCTTTCATCCCGGTTGATGGCCGCAATCGGGACTAACGACCTCTTGATATTTAAGTCCCCCATCTCCCTCCCCAATCTTCCTCCATTTCCCTCTCGACGACGCCGTTAGGCTGCCCGACCGTGCCGTCGACGCGTCCGCTCCCACCGCCGCTCCTCCACGCACGTGCGCCCGCCTCGACATCGTGCCACTGCGCGCCCCTGCCGGCGCCGCTCTCCTCCACGCACCCGCCTAGACGTCGTGCCCCTGCGCGCCGATGTCGGCGCCGCTCTCTCCTCCACGCGCGCTGCTCGAGCCCGCGCGCCGTCGCCCGTACCTCCTCCGAGCCAGCACCGGCTCCCCAAGTCCTCCCCCCGCCCCGATGAGCCCATCCCCGACGACCGAGCGCCCTCCCCGCGGTGAGCTCCGGCCCCTTTCCTTAGCATTCAAAAAAAATCAGTGATATTTATTTGAAAAAATTTAATCACTTAGATGCGTATAAAATGTTTTAGATGTATACAACAATGTACAATGTGTATGAATAAAAATTGGTATTAAAACATATATTATAAAAAATGTGAATCATGTATTTGATAGGTGTATAAAAAATATAGACATGTGGTGAGAGAAAAAATGAAAAATTAAAGAAATATGATGCAAACAATGAAATAGAGGCGAGCCGAAGTAACGCTCGCTGGAGGAGGCACCGACGATCGCTGGAGGAGTCCCTGACGATCGCCGGAGGAGTCCCCGACGATCGCCGATGACGAGTCCCCGACGATCGCCGGAGGAGTTCCCGACGATCACCGGTGAGGAGTCTCCGACGATCACCGGAGGAGTCCCTCCGTCTACCAGCGTCCTCCCCGCTGCCCTACAAAAGTGCATCCTGATATTAAGTGCTGAAACTGATAAAACTTGTCATTTTGTTACTTTTGTGTGATTTAATGCAAGCATCATATGAATAAACTTTGTACATGTGTTTGGTGCATTTTCATGTCTACTTACTGCTGGTATTTTTCCCATGCCATGGTAAACATGTTTAGGCACTGTAACAAGCTTGCAAACATGCTATGATACTGTTGTTGTTTTACACTTGCTGAAAAAAATGCTAAGTATGAAACTGCATGTTATAAAACTTGTCAACTTTGCATGATGTTTGCCACTAATCCATTGCTCCTATGCATATGATTTCTTCTTGTGATTTGGTCTATGTAATGTGTACTTTGATGCCATGCCCTTGGTTGCCATGTAAAGTTGCTGTAGCATGACTCAATCTTGCTCTCAAGTTGTCATCAGAATGTTATTATTTTGCATTCCCAGATTTCATTAAGTCTAAAAAACAGCTTATCTCGTGGTTGTATATTGCCTTGATGATTCCCCTGAACCTGTTGCTCCTATGTTTATGCCATGTTGTAATATTTGCAAAAACTATGGAATACCGTAGAGACGAAGAACAAGAAGAAATGTTGGGGGAAATAATCCGCGACAAAGATGATGACATCACCTCACAGTTTCTGAACGACTCCAGTGAGGGAATAGAGGGAGAAGATGACAGCTCCGGTGAGGGAAAAGAGGGACAAGATGACGGCTCCGGCGTTGGAACCTTAATTGTTACAAAGTCTGGCGAGGTATATTAATTAAGCCTCTGCTGACTAGATGCATTAATTGGTTTGTATATACATATATTAACGTTTCTTTCTTCTTTTAGCCCTCTGGATCGAGCCAATCTTTTATAAAGAAACGAGGCTCGAAAAAAAGGTTGGGTGATAATGAAAGGTTCAAGATCGAAGAAGTCGCTGCAGATGGCAAACCGATTCGTCCAGCGCAGAACGCAAACCTATTTATAAGTCAGTGCGGAGTCATTGTTAGGGACAGCATCCCGATCAGCACTCGAGAATGGAATAAGCCAAAGGCGGACAATGGAGTTTCGTATGTCGACAATAGATGGAAAGAAATTCTTTGGAATACGCTCATGACAAATTTCACCCTACCGCCAGAGGTGGATCCAAATAACAAAGTTATATAGCGAAAAGTCAAGGCGTGGATTCTTAAGAAGATGGCCGCACAATTCTGCAACTAGAAGAAAAGATTGCACCAAGACTATGTCCTGAAAGACAAGACTCCAACATTCATCGGAGCATATGAGAAGATAAAAGATCACTGGACCGCATTTGTGAAGTACAAGACATCGGATGAAGCTAAGAAAAGGTCAAAACTAAATAAGCAAAATGCTGCAAAGAAGGAATATCACCATGTTATGGGGTCAGGTGGCTACAAGGTTGCCAGGCCTAAGTGGAAGAAAACTGAGAATGACCTGATTGATAAAGGGATCGATCCAGAGACATTGGAGTGGACTGAATGGGCAAAGGCTTGGTTCTACGGGAATGGGGGAAAGTTGGACCCAGAAACAGGGAAGTGTATTTATACAAAAGATCAACTTGCAGCACCCCTCAGAGCCCTTCAAGCTATAGTTAAGGACATGCAGGACGGGAAGTTCAATCCCGACAAAGAGAACGACGAGCTGGCACGCGCCCTTGGGAATGCTGAACACAGTGGACGAACACGAGGCACATCAGGCTCTGTTCCGTGGAAGATTGGGTTTCCCGACTGCAGTGACACTTATAGAAGCCGAGGGAGAAAAAAGAAACAGGATGCAGTCCGGCTGTAGCGGGTAGAAGAAAAATTAGCATTGCAGCAGAAGCAAATAGAGGCACTTACCAGCCAGCACGCTGCACGCCCATCTCAGCGGCACGAAGATCCTGCATTCGATACTGTCGGCCCACCATCTCAGCGGAAAAGCAGCGTGGCTTCCACGGAGCTCGTTCGGCCCATAGATGATATCACGGCTCCTCGCTACCCCGTGGATGATATCACGCAGAGGGAAAATTGTGAGCTACATGCGAAATGCATGAACATATCCGTGAAGGTGGCGGTCGGCTTTGCCTTACCTCCTGGACCTAATGGAACTTACCATTGCTCTCCGATTCCAGATGGCTATGCTGTTGTCGGGGTGGATAAAGCTATCAACGGATTTGAGCAGCTGGAGCCTGACTTCCCTACAGGTGAAGGGGAGACTGAACTGGGAGATGCCAAAAAAACTACCATTCTATGGGAAAAGGAACACATCGTGCTTCCACATTGGATGCCAAGGCCATCGACTCCACACAGTAGCAATCCAGCTCTATCTCCTCTACCTCAGCCTTCTCCGCCGCCTCAGTTGTCTCCGCTGCATCAGCAGACTCCGCCGCCTCCGCCGCGTCATCAGACTCCGCCTCCTCCGCCACCTCAGCCCCGGCGGAAGAGAACCACTGCTCCGGCGGCTAGTAGTACAACTGCGAAGAAATCTAGAGCAGGTACAATGAACAGTGTCAAGGAGGCTCCTACCAAGTTACCATACGGACTGACTGATGAGGAACTCAACAAGAAAGTGGATGCCGATGTGAAATGCCAACTTGCACTGAAATGGCCCGATCCAAAGGATAAAATAGATCCTAAAAAAGCGAAGCTCTCCCTGGAAAACCTTACGCGACCACCACCACCTCCGCTGCCATCAAACTATGACCGCTCTATTATAAAGTCACATAAAGAACATGTGAAGTGGTCGGGAAGTAGTATTGCAAGGGGGAAAACAATTCCCCAGCTCGGCGAACAGGAAAACCAATCGTGCATGCGTGGTACATGTAAGCCTCAAAGGAAGGGAGCAGCTTTCTCATGGTGGGAATTAAAGATGAGCATTACTTCAATGTATACGAGGAGATGTACATTGAATTTGATGAATTATTTCAGTTATACAATCAAGACGCCATCGACAAATCTATCGTCAGTTGCTATTGTCTGTAAGTATTATTTCTGTAATTAAGTCTCTAGCTCAGCTCGTTCATTGCATGTATAATTATCCTCACTATATTATGCAGAAAGAAGATCCTCGAATGCAAAAGAGGACAAATCTATGACATTGGGTTCATTAACCCAAATAACGTTCATGAATATACGGTAGAAAACAACGCCAAGGATATAGAGGAGAACTTACGAAGTGCGTTAATTAAACAACAAACCAAAAGGGAAATACTATTTCCTTACAACTTCAAGTCAGTGTTACTATCTTGTACACATTCTGTTTCGCTTACTCGATGTTAAGTGTAATTGATGAGTTATGTGTGCACAGGTTCCACTTTATTCTGCTAGTCACTCAGTTTGACGCAGGAAAAGTACTTGTCATGGACTCGAAACGTAAAGACCCTAAGATGTGGGCGGACCTGAGTGAAATGCTCGAGAGGTAATCTCAATCATTATTGCACTCTATCAGCAACTTTCATTCATTTCCTGATATCAAGTAATTAATAACTCCTTTATTCATTTTCTTTGCCGGGCAGGGTTTAGAAAAAGTTCACCAAGGAGGCTAGGGGTGAATGGAAAGAGGAGCTGCAATTTCGACAACTCAATGTAAGTAGTACTAGCTAGGTCCGCGCATCTCTTTGATTCTAGTTTCAATACCATTATTATGCTTGATTATTATTTTGATTGAACTCTATTCTCTTAAAGTGCTCGAGGCAGGGAGATGGGAATAATTTATGTGGATACTACGTTTGCGAGTTCATTCGCCAGACGACCTGTGAGAAGGGCAGAATTTTAAAACAACCTGAAGTACGTAAACAATATTCACAATTTTATTTTATTACCATCAATTGTGTTGAGTTTCATTCATATATATTGACCCCCTTATTTAAATTAGATCCAACGGATGCGGGACGATCTCCTACCAAAGGATCGCATAGGAGCAATTCAAGAGGAATTGGCAGGATTCTTAGTTGAAGAGGTCATATCTAAAACCGGAGAATACCATCAGGAATTGGTAGTGAATTTTGGTAATTAGATATTAGGGATCGTAAGAGATTTTATATTGTATATATGCATGAACGTGTACTATATGTAGTAGCGTCGAATATATATACGAAAACTTGTTGTTCGACCAAGCACGGAGAAAGAGGTCACTTCTCTATTCATGACGTTGTTGTGTAATGGTTCGTTCATTGCTATATGTAGTAGCGTCGAGTTGAATGAAAACATAAAATGAAAATGAAAACCCTAAATGAAAAAGAATTGAATGGTAAACACAAAAAGAAAACGGAAACACAAAATGAAACCCCTAAACCCTCCAAAACCCTAAACCCCTACAAAACCCTCCAAAACCCTAAACCCCAGCTCCTGACGCGTGGCATCCTTTAGTCCCAGTTGGTGTTATCAACCGGGACTAAAGGTCTTCCTGCCTGAGAGCTACGTAGCGGCTGCGGGGAGCCCCTTTAGTCCCGGATCGTAGCATAACCGGGACTAAAAAGTGGGGCCTTTAGTCCCGGTTGCCCAACCGGGACTAAAGGCCCTTACGAACCGGGACTAATTGTGACGCCCGGATAATTAAGCTACAGTGAACCTCTGCTAATGATGCCACGTCACCTCGGTTACTGTTGATAAACTCGCGCTGATTCGAAACCGATTCAAATTTAATTTTGAAATCAAGTCAAACGGTAGAGGTTTTCAAATATTGAAACTAAAATGTTTGGGTTGTGCCAAATAATGCATAGGTAATTATGGTGGAGAAACCACACTTTTATAAAATGATTGAATGCTCTAAAATGATTTAAGCAGTAGCTAAAACAATTAAATAAATGCCCTTTGTATTTAATAAAATACTAAACTGTTTTATTTGGGGGTTAAACCTTTTTGTGATCGAGGTATAATTAGTGAGACTAATTTAGGTGCAACTTTTATGTTTTATAAAACTAAAATAATATAAACCTGTAGAAAGAAAAATAAGAAAAGAAAAACAAACAAAATAAATAAAACGGGGGAAAACCCCCTGGCCAACTAGCCGAAACGGCCCAGCCGGCCAACCCACTAACCTAGCTGGCCCACCCCCGGCCTACACATACCCCCACTACCCAAACCCTAACCCACCGACACCCTCACTCGCTCGCTCTCTCTCCCTCCCCCGATCCTGATCTGGATCGGGGCTCGACGCCGCATCGCCGCCGCCTGGAGGACCGCCGTCGCCTCGCCTCCTCGTCCTCCTCCCCGCGGGTCGCCCCCGAGCCTCGGCGCCCCCTGGTCTCTACATCGCCGGTGAGGGCCTCGCCCTCCCCTGTCTCTCCTTCTGTCCCGTGCCCGTGCGCCCCTGCCCTTCGCGCCCACAACCCCGCACCGCTCCCAGCCCCGGCCGCCCGCGCACGCGTGCCCCCGCGCCGTCTATGCCCGCTCGCCACACACGCGCCGGCCGTCCCCTCCCCCGCGCGCCCTGTTGCTGCGGCTCGCCGTGTGCCGCTCCTGCGCCTTGCTCGCCGGCCGGGCTAGGCCTTCCGGCCCCGCGCGCCTCGCCCTTGTCGTCCGCTCGCCGCTGCTGCTCCTCCACCGCGCCGCCGCACTCGCCCCGTCCCTGCTTGCCGCTGCCCCGGCGCGGCTCTGGCCACTGCTCGCGTCATCGCCGCGCCACCGCGCCCAAACCCCGCGCCGTTGCTCGCCGTTGGCCTCGCCCCGGCCTCCAGCAGCCCTCCTCGCGCCCGTCTGTGTCGCCGCCTCCCGCTTCCGCCGCGGCCACCCGCAGCCGCCACCATGCCACTGGCCGCAGCCGCTCCGGCCAGCCATCCCCCCTGCTCGCCGCTACCTGGCCCTTCCCTCGTTGCGGCCCCGCGGCGCCGCCCGGGTCTGTCCCCTCGGGCACGCGCCCGTTCGGGTGCCCGCGCCCGTAACACGCCCGCTAAGGCCAACCCCGGGCCAATGACAGGGAGGCCCGCCCGAGAACGTTTAAAAAAAAGAATCAAAAAAATATATAATAAAAAAAGATTAATTAATTACTTAATTAACTTAACTTAATTAACCTGTCTAATTAAACTAATTAACTGTTAATTAATTAGACTATCTATGACGAACGGGCCCCATCTGTCAGTTTGACCGGTCAACGGTCAACTTTGACCGCTGATGTCATGATGACATCATAAATGTTTTTCGATTAGATTAATATGTAAATCCTGAAAATGAATTAAAACTTTGAAAATTAATATAAAATAATCCGTAACTCGGATGAAAATACTTTGTACACGAAAGTTGCTCAGAATGACGAGACGAATCCGAGTATGCAGTCCGTTCATCTGCCACACGTCCCTAGCATAGCGAACATGCAATCGTCCCCCTCCGGTCCGTCTGTCCGAAAATGCCTAACACCGGGGATACTTTCCCGGATGTTTTTCCCCTTCACCAGTAACGCCTAGTACCGCGTTAGGGCACACCTAGCACCGCTATTTGCTTTGTCATGCATCTGTTTGCATTGTATTCATTGTTTCTTCCCACTCTTCTCTCCGGGAGACTTCGAAACTGACGCCACTACTGCCCCGATCGACTACGGTGTTGACGACCCCTCCTTCTTGTCAGGGCAACCAGGCAAGCCAACCCCCCTTGTTCATCCCGATATTGCCTACTCTTTCCCTCTACTGCTTGCATTAGAGTAGTGTTACTGTTTCATCTGTTTGATCCTATCTGCTGCATAGCCTGTCTTGCTACTGTTGTTGTTACCTTTACCTGCAATCCTACATGCTTAGTATAGGTTGCTAGTTTATCATCAGTGGCCTTACACTCTTGTCCGTCTGCCATGCTATACTACTGGGCCGTGATCACTTCGGGAGGTGATCACGGGTACATATACTACATACTTTTACATTACTTATGTTACTGTTCGGAGATGGGGGCTGAAGGGACAGGTGGTTCCACCCAGGTAGTGGTGGGCCTGGGTTCCCGGCAGCCCCCTGACTGTTACTTTGTGGCGGAGCGACAGGGCAGGTTGTGACCACCTAGGAGACAGGTGGGCCTGATCCCTGGTCGGCGTCCGCGGATACTTCAAATAAAACGCTTAACGAGATCTGGATATTTGATCTGAGTCTGGCCACTGGCCTATACGCACTAACCACCACGCGGGAACAGTTATGGGCACTCGACGTCGTAGTATCAGCCGAAGCCTCGTAGACGTCACCAACTGAGCGGCGCGCGCCGGGTTGGGCCGTGTAACACAACTTCCTTTGTAATGGAGGTTGCTAGGTCTGCTCACTGGCCGCGTACGCAACGTGCAGGTGTGCAACGGGTGATGGGCCCAAGACCCCTGCAAGCATAGGATTTTGACCGGCGTGCTGACCTCTCTGTTAGGCCTAGGTAGGGCTGCGACGTGTTGATCTTCTGAGGCCGGGCATGACACAGGAAAGTGTGTCCGGCCAGAGTGATCGAGCGTGTTGGGTAATGTGGTGCACCCCTGCAGTGAAGTTTATCTATTCGAATAGCCGTATCCCTCGGTAAAAGGACGACCCGGAGTTGTATTCTGACCTTATGACAACTAGACCTGCATACTTAATAAAACACACCTCTTACAAGTTTCAGAGACAACCTGGTGATCGCTTTCCCATAGGACGACGAGGGGAGGATCGCCAGGTAGGATTATGCTATGCGATGTTACTTGATGCTGCACTTGCTACTCTTTTCTACATGCTTCAAGATGGAGGCTGCCAGAAGCGTAGTCTTCGATAGGCCTAGCTATCCCCCTCTTATTCTGGCATTCTGCAGTTCAGTCCACAGATACTACCCATTTCATTGATACCAATGCATATGTATTGTAAATCCTTGCTTGCGAGTACTTTGGATGAGTACTCACGGTTGCTTTGCTCCCTCTTTTCCCCCTTTTCCTTTCTTCTCGGATGTCGCAACCAGATGCTGGAGCCCAGGAGCCAGACGCCACCGTCGACGATGACCCCTACTACACCGGGGGTGCCTACTACTACGTGCAGGCCGCCGACGACAAGGAGTAGTTTAGGAGGATCCCAGGCAGGTGGCCTGCGCCTCTTTCGATCTGTATCCCAGTTTGTGCTAGCCATCTTATGACACATTGTTTAATTTATGTCTGTACTCAGATATTATTGCTTCCGCTGACTCGTTTTTAATTGAGCACTTGTATTCAAGCCCTTGAGGCCCCTGGCTTGTAATATGATGCTTGTATGACTTGCTTGTGTTTAGAATTGTGTTGTGATATCTTTCCGTGAGTCTCTGATCTTGATCGTACTCGTTTGCATGTATGATTAGTGTACGATTGAATCGGGGGCGTCACACTAATATCCCGTTTTCTACTAGTGTGCGGCAGCTTGTCCTCTTTTTCAGTTAGATTCTGTGCTCACCCGTGGGTGCTCAGTTACGGAGTAATTGATTCATAGGTATGCAATTTGGATGGATAACAACCTGTATTACAATTGTCTCTATCTCGATGACGACTAGACACCAATAGCCAAAAAAATAGCCGTCCACCTGCCCTCCTGCACACCGAAAGGATAGACACGTACATTTGCCGATATTCTTACAAAGGCTCTGGGTCGTGGCAAGTTCGATCGTAGAGACCCAACAAAAGCTTGGTTTCTTGAGGAGGTGATCTCTAGGCGCCAAGCAGGGACAACTCTTGCTTATCTTCAATCCACTAGAGGATTCATTCACACACTGTTCTGAAACAAAGCAAGGAAGAAGTCGGGTCACACAAGTTTTTACAGACCCTTACACAGCAGCCACGACCCACGTCAGATGATCTCTCTCTCACTTGCTCTAGTCACCCACGGATAACAAATCGTTGGATCACGCGCAAAATCTTGATATGGTTGTTGGACGGTTTGAGCGTTAACTATACGTACCCATACATCCAGCACCGCACACTCATTTTAAGATTCGTGCTTATCTATTGCCCACCACCATGTATAGTCTCTGTATTAATTTCTCAAATGCCAGTATTCATTTTTAGTCAAATCACTTTCTGGTACTATTACGGGCCCCTCCACACATCTTTCTCTCTCTATCTCTCTGCTCTACGTGCATTCATGGCAGAAAAATATCAGATTCACTCACTCTCCTCCTGTACAATAAATCAACTCTTTTATTCTACCATGGCAAAGTTAAATCATGCATATCTTTTAAATTATAATTTTGTTTTTGAAACTTCTTTTTTTATATTTGAACTCCTGGGGCCGAGCTCTATAGAAAAAGATCAAACTTGGATACACTTCAAACATGTTTAAATTTCGATATTTCACATTCCATATGTGAAACAAACCTTTTTTGTCAGGAGTGAAATCTGTTTTCAAAATTACTGAAATGGTTTGTTTTATGTGTGAAATCTGTTTTGAAATAAGCAAGATATGTTTTGCAATGTGTGAAATCTTTTTTGAAATGAGCGAAATATGTTTTGAAATGTTAAATGCGTGAAATTTTTCATATGAAATGAGTGAAATATGTTTTTAAAATGTTTTTTCACAAGAGTAAAATCTGTTTTGGTTATTTGGAAATGTGTAACAGCTTACTTTAAAGGAGTGAAATATGTTATTGCGAAAATGTGCAGTTCAAATACATGTGATTTTTGTGAAATAAGCTGGTGCAAAGTGAAATGTGGCTTCAGAAACTGAAAAAAAAGTTTACGAAACTGAAATGTGAAACTGATGGAATCATTTTATTCAAAAGATTTTAAGAGAGTGAAATATGTGAAATTTGTTTCTTGAATTTAAAACTTATTGAAAAACGGTAAATCTATCTTCCGAACGTTCGGAAGACTGTGATAGATCCGAACGACTAGATCGCTCCCAGTCCCGATCGACCATGCATGGCAGAAAAATATCAGATTCACTCACTCTCCCCCTTACAATAAATCAACTCTTTTATTCTACCATGGCAAAGGTAAATCATGCATATCTTTTAAACTATAATTTTGTTTTTGAAACTTCTTTTTTTATATTTGAACTCCTGGCACCGAGCTCTTTAGAAAAAGATCAAACTTGGATACACTTCAAACATGCTTAAATTTCGATATTTCACATTCCATATGTGAAAAAAACATTTTTTGATAGGAGTGAAATCTGTTTTCATAATTACTGAAATGGTTTGTTTTATGTGTGAAATCTGTTTTGAAATAAGCGAGATATGTTTTGCAATGTGTTAAATCTTTTTTGAAATGAGCGAAATATGTTTTGAAATGTTAAATGTGTGAAATTTTTCATATGAAATGAGTGAAATATGTTTTAAAAATGTTTTTTCACAAGAGCGAAATCTGTTTTGGTTATTTGGAAATGTGTAACAACTTACTTTAAAGGAGTGAAATATGTTATTTCAAAAATGTGCAGTTCAAATACATGTTATTTTTGTGAAATAAGCTAGTGCAAAGTGAAATGTGGCTTCTGAAACTGAAAAAAAGTTTACGAAACTGAAATGTGAAACTGATGGAATCATTTTATTCAAAAGATTTTAAGAGAGTGAAATATGTTTCTTGAAATTAAAACTTATTTAAAAACGGTAAATCTATCTTCCGAACGTTCGTAAGACTGCGATAGATCCGAACGACTGGATCGCTCCCAGTCCCGATCGACTGGATTGCTCCCGATTCCTTTTTTTCGCTTCAAAACTGCCATCGTGGGCGAAAATAATAATTGCCGCAGCCAGGATTCAAACTCCAGCCTCCTGGGAAACACCTCTCGTGGGCAACCATCACACCACTACGCTTCTTTTCGTAAGGTAAACGATAGTTGCCGTACTGGACCCTATAGAGCGACGTCAGCACAAATAAAACACCTTTTTTTGGCTGTTTCCGTGCGTTGATTCACGAAATTAATTTCAACGCATTATCTTCTTCCATTCGATTGTCCGTGCAGCCGTCCGATTTAATGCCAACGATTTTATATTCAACGTGATCTTTTGATTCACTCATCGAGTGCCAATGATAGTACTTTTCTTTCTCTGAGCATTTTAGTGGCAGTGAAGAAGAGTTATGGCGTGGAATGAATGAGTTCCAAAACGTTTGCTAGTGGTGTCTATGACCATGCACATCGCCTATTCGATGTTATGCATATCATGCCTTTCTTTTTTTTGCGGGGTGCATACCATGCCTTTCATGTGAATTTTACATGTCCCTTGGAAATCACTATAATATAATCACTCCGATAACTTATGTGTATATATGATGGTAATATACGCACAACAGAGCTGATAATTCACGTACAAGCACCATGATAACTTTTCACCGAGCGAAAAAATGTTAAATAATATAGCCCGGTAACTTGTATATAAATAGCATGGTAATATACACAAAACAAAGGTGATAACTCACATACAAACACTACGGGAAGAAGTTATTGAAAAATAAATCCTTGTAACTCTGTGTAAATAGGATGGTAATATACACACAACACAGCTGATAACTCACACCGTGGTAACACTTTCGACCCCAGGATAAAAGTTGTTGAAAACCATAGCCCCGATAATTTCTGTGCAAATAGCATGGTAATATACGCACAACAGAGCTGATAGCTCATGTATAAATACCGCGATAACTTTGGCTAGGGAAATTTTTCTTTGAAAAACATAGCTTTGATAACTTTTGTAAATGATCTGGTAATATTCAACCGCTTACTTGATAACTTACATACAAACATCCACGGTAACTTTGACCCCGGTGGAAAATAGTTGTTGAAAAATGTACCCCCGATAATTTCTACGTAAATGGCATTATATTTTTACGCAACACGGACTTGATCATGGGTGGCCAACGGGGTGGCTTGGTATCGACCCAGCCGGGCACACCTAAACGGGCTTGGCACGACACGAGCCGCAAAATTATGTTCATAAGCAGGCCTTACTGTGTCTACACGTGGACCTCACCTTGCGGCCTAGGCATGACACCGATGCTAGAAGGGGGTATTGTGAACCTGAGAATTAACTTACAAATATCAGGGTAATTTTTTACCCAGACAAAAAGATAGTCAAAACATACCGCTGATAACTTCATTGTAAACACCCTGATAAGTTATGTACTTCTGGCATGATAACTTACGTAATTCAGGCGTGGGATCTAGTTTCGAAGATCTCGTCGAGACAAATTCTTTTTGTGAAGACGGCTTTTCAATCAGAGCGACGGTTTGAGCTACAAAATATTTTGAAGTTTGAGAAAAAGAAAGAATCTAGGATGACATCAGCGTTTCATCCTTTAGTGCATATATGCGTGTAATTAGAGGGAGGAGTGCAAGTGAAAGGAAAATTAGTCATTCTAATGCATGCATGTATATAATTAGAATGAAGTAAGGATCGTCCTTGCTTATTGCTAAAATCCGAATGTTTGGTAGTTATAAAAGTCCAAAAATGCATAAAAAATCGATCTTGTTTTGAAGGTTTTTGCGACATGAGTTCAAATATATAAAATGTTTTGAAATCGAAATATTGGTTCAAAAGTTATGAGCCATTCAAAATGATATGAGAAAAATTAAATGTAGTCTTTAGTTGGTCATGCAGTGTTCTGTACATGCAGTACGCCTCTCTCCTCTCTCACTCACTCACATGACAAAAAGCTGTTGTTGTGAACCCTCTTCTTTTTATATTGCTGTGTATTTCCTAATCAAAATGGCTTGGTTTTTATACGAAACAGTGTCGCACTAATCTCAGAATGGCAGCGAGCGGCTGCGGATCTGCCGGTACGTAGCGTTACCGCTCAATTTTTCACTTTACCTGTGTTTGTTAGCACCTACAAATTTGTGTCTCTAGAGTTCATGTCACTTTATTCTCTTGAGTCACGTCTGTTCACATTCGATCTTCACCTGGTCCCTCTATTTACTAAGATGTACCCTTCTCAGCTGCAATTCTCGACTGTCCCGAGGGCTATGTCCCCGTCTTTTCCAAAAAAGCAAAAGTTATGTTCTTGTTCTTTGTCTCGCCCCCCTCTTCAGTGTTGATCCCTTCTTCTCATCCTGTTCCTTTCCTGTCCACATTCTACTTTTCCAGGGTAGTTGGATCATTATGTTGGCCACAGGCCCGCGTCGGACGTGTACTTTTCATCCGAGCACGTACCTTCGCTGGAGTCGCTAGCCGTGCTAGCCGGCTGATCGGTTTAAGCTGAGGCGATGCGTACGTACACAAGTACTCCCTCTAAAAAAATACAAGAGCGTTTAGATCACTAGAAAACGCTCTTATATTCCTTTATCGAAGGAGTAGCAAGCTAGCAGGCAGGTGGATGCTTCTGTGGAAGCTAGCTAGCTACTACGTACGCTAGGCAACGCTGGCTATCTGGATCGATTGATCTCGCCGGAACTAACTCACACGAGAACAACAAGAGAATACGCACGCGAGTTGATGGCTAACAGGGCCGTGTTGGTCCTGTAGATACTATTGCTTTGCGATCCGGGTTACAAATATTACAAGGGGTACAAGTATATATATAGGAGCCCAGCTTGCCTACACCTATACGACTCGGTGACTTGTTCATGTCCGACCGGGACTATGACAGCATGGTTAATTCCAACACATTAAGCGTCCCGTGATCTACTAGTAATCTGGCGGCATTATCGTTTGATGATATTTTGTCACCCTTTTTAATCAAGTCCATCAAGTAGTGCCTGGTCAATAGTTAAACTTCCTCAGCTTAATGGGCTTGACTTGATAAATTGAGGAGGTGATCTCTGACCCAATCCGCTGAAGGATTCATTCACACACTGTTCTGAAACAATGCAAGGAAGTCAGGTCACATGCACAAGTTTGTAGAGACCCTTACACAGCAGCCACTGGTCAGATGAGATCTCTCTCACTTGCTCTACTCACCCACGGATAACCAACCGTTGGATCACGCGCAAAATCTTGATATGGCTATTGGACGAGTAACCTGTGGTTGTTAGCACTCACAAACTTGCGTGTCTCTCTCGAGTTCATGTCACTATATTCTCTTGAGTCACGTCTATCTTCACCTGGTCCCTCTATTTACTAAGATGCACCCTTCTCAGCTGCAATCCTCAACTGTCCCGAGGCCTTTTTTTTTTTTTTTTGAAAAGGGGACTCCCCGGCCTTTGCATCAGAACGATGCTTACGGTCCTCTTATTAAACAAATAAATAGGTTCCAACAAGGTCTTAAAGTCTCCAAATAAAAATAAAAAAGAGCTCACACAGAGCCAAAAAGGCTAGAAGACAGACTAGCCAAATAAAGGACGCCACAACCGGCTGGCAAAAAGAGAGTTGGTAAACTAATTGCCTATCCTATTACATGACCGCCATCCAAACCGGTTGAAGTTATCCCGAGCTACCATCTCCCAGCGGATAGATCCAGTAACCAAACGCTCCCTGGCCTCCGTCGGAGTGAGTAGCGACCACGAACGGATCAACGCCGTGGCTCGGAAAATAACCTGCAAAAAATGAATGCGTGTTGTCCTGTTAGAAACCAAATCATTTCTGCAAATCCAGAGGGCCCACAACAAGGCGCAGACTCCTACGCGAATATGTCTCGCTAAATCGGGCTCTATCCCGTTAAGCCACGTTACAAATAACGTGTTGACAGAATTCGGTGGAGTAATATTAAAAGCAATATGGACCGACCGCCATAAAACTTTGGATAGCGGGCAATCAAGAAAAAGGTGTTTGATAATCTCATCCCGATCACAGAAACTACACCTAGTAGGTCATGTCCAATTACGCTTTGTCAAGTTGTCCTTGGTTAAAATAACTTGTTTATGGACAAACCACATAAACACTTTGATTTTCAAAGGAACTTTGACAGCCCAAACATGTTCGGAACTAGGAATCGAGCTTGAATTGATAACATCAACATACATTGATTTAACTGAAAATACTCCAGACCTAGTAAGCTTCCAGTGTAATTCATCGGGTTGTTGAGAAAGCTGAACCTCCATCAGTTTACTTACTAAACGGAGCCATTCTTCCCAACGATTGCCCACTAGCGCCCTTCTGAACTGAATATTAAGGGGGATAGATTGAAATACCGTTGCAACGAACACCTCACGTCGTTGAACAATATGATACAAAGACGGGTATTGAATGGCTAGGGGTGTCTCTCCGAGCCAAGTATCCTCCCAGAATCGCGTACTAGCACCGTTACCAATAATAAACTTTGTCCTATTAAACAGGGATAATTTGACTTTCATAAGCCCTTTCCAAAAAGGTGAGTCAGTCGGCCTTACTGTCACCTGAGACAAAGTTTTGGTTTGAAGATACTTGCTACGGAGAATTTGCGCCCAAGTGGCATCAGTCTCACTTGATAACTTCCACAGCCACTTACTGAGAAGACATCTGTTCTTAACTTCAAGATTCTCGATACCAAGACCCCCTTGGTCTTTCGGTCTACAGATGATATCCCATTTGGCTAGGCGGTATTTTCGTTTTAGTTCATCACCCTGCCAAAAGAATCGTGATCGATAAAAGTCCAGTCTTTTCCTGACTCCAACTGGGACTTCGAAGAACGACAAAAGAAACATAGGCATACTCGTGAGAACCGAATTTATCAGAATTAATCGGCCTCCGTATGACATGAGTTTGCCCTTCCAGCAACTCAGCTTCTTTTCAAATCGGTCCTCGATGCACTTCCATTCTTTGTTTGTCAGCCTACGATGGTGGATTGGTATTCCTAAGTATGTGAAAGGTAAAGCCCCCAAATCGCACCCAAACAAATTGCCTATATGCCTCTTGTTCGTCATTGGCTCTACCAAATCGCACCCAAACTGTCCCGAGGGCTATGTCCCCGTCTTCTCCCAAAAAGGCAAAAGTTCTGTTCTTCTTCTTTGCTGTGCACATTCTACTTTTTGCAGGGTAGTTGTATCATTAGGCGTCCTGTGATCTAGTAATCAGGCGGCATTATCGTTTGACGATATCTTGTCGCCTTATTTGTCAAGTCCATCAAGCAGTGCCTGGTCAAATAGTTAATCTCCTCAGCTTAATGGGCTTGACTTGATGATAAATTGAGAACGCAGTGCAAGTGGAAGAGTGTGTGCAACACTACTTACTTAGAAACAACACAACCTAATTAATTAGGAACTCACATGCTTCTCCAATTGAGATCTGCATGGAAGCACAACTCCCGCTACTTTTGGTTGCACAGACCATCGATCCTTAATAGAAATTCCAGGCGCACAACGATAGCCCTTGTAATAGCAAACTGCAGTTTGTACTGTACTGAAACACCCTCCCAGCTTATTAATTTTCGAAAATGTTGAATGAATATAGAACCCAAAACACACAACCATCGACCATTATCCACATAGTTTAGATAATTATCATAGATACAAATTGGCGAGCTTTTCCATCTTTTCTTCATGTTTGCGCTCTGGAAGCTTTGCTTTCTATGTTCTGTTATCTGATGATGGTGGAACCCGATTCATTTTTGGATCGTATGGAGAGAAAAAATACAAATTGGCGAACTAGCTTGAATTGCTCTTGGAGCTGATGTTGGACGTTTGCTTTCATCCATGGAGAGACTCCGTGTTTATCTAAAAAGCAAATTGACAAGCAACATCATAGTGAAAATGGGCGCCGGGTAAGAAAAACTCTTCCTAAATTATTTCAACGTGATAGTGAAAATGAGCAGTAGTAAAAAAAAATCTGCCATCTGCATCCCTTTATTCATCCAGCATTGCACCATGTCGATCGATGCATGCACAAAGATAGGTGATGTATTGACGAGGATCGTGTGCACCAGGGCAGCCTGCCTTTTTTCATCGCTGTTACAGTAACTGAGTAGGCCTGCAATTTGGACGTATAACAACATGGACAAGAATTGTGGACGTATAACAACACGGATAAGAATTTGGACGTATAACAACATGCTCATTTCCATTTCTCCGTGGACCTAGTGGCCAAAAATCCCTGTCAACCTGCCCTTTTCCGTATCAAATGCGCACTAACCAACGCTCATCACAACCAACGCTTATGCGCATATCAGGAACTAGTGGCACTCCTCATTTCATACTAACCAATCGACACGTTAAAGATGTTTTGGTAGTACTATGTGAGTCTGGCAGTGCCAAAAATAAAGAAAACAATGAAGAAAAGTCTCCGCGTGTGTCATATTATTTCCTTTTGTAATCAGTGAAAACTGTATAATTTAGTACACTACCAACGGACTTGGAGGGAACTTGTCTATATATATATATATATATATATATATATATATGATATGAAGCCATGCATAGCCACGCATCTCCAGTGAAGGATACATCTAAGTAGTAGCTAGCATATCCCACACTGCCGATAACAATGCCAGTTCTGTTCTTGCAAGAGCTGCCCATCTACACACTACTCGTGCTGCTTCTTCTTCCCCTCTACTACTTGTACTCGAGGAGGGCTACTTGTAGATCAAATAACCCAGCAGAGCTTCCCACAAACTGGCCAATACTGCACATGTTCCCTTCCCTCGTGGCCAACCGCCACAACTTGCTTGACTATTGCACAATGGTCCTCGCCGGATCAGGACACAACTTCAGGGCGCACAGCCCGCCCGGTACTGGGATGCGCTTCTTTATCACGTGCGACCCCGCCAACGTTCGACACATCTTCACGACCAACTACGCCAACTTTCCAAAGGGCGCAGAGTTCGCTGCTATCTTCGACATCATGAGTGGGGGCATCTTCACCATCGACGGTGAGCCAGCTCGTCGGCAGCGCGCAAAAATCAAGGGCGTGTTCAGCAGCCCACAATTCATTGACAACATTGCGAGTTACTGCCTCCACAAGACAGAGAAGAACCTCCTCCCATTGTTCACCCACATGGCGAGCGTTGGCACGCCGTTCGACGTGCAGGAACTGATGTCGAGGTTTATGTTTGACCTGGCTGCTACGTCTCTCTTTGGCGTCGATCCTGGCCTCCTATCCTCGGAGATGCCTCCCATGGACGCCGCGGTCGCCCTGGACACGGTCATGGAGGTGGGTTTTTTCCGGCACACAATGCCAACTTATTGCTGGAAACTCATGAGGTGGCTAAACATCGGCCCCGAGAGAAAGCTCGGCAAGGCGCACGCAGTTCTACGAAGGTTCATTGTGGAGATGACGGAGAGGTGGAAGAGCAACGGATGCCATATTGTTAATGACCACAGTCCTGTGGATATTATGTCTCCCTTCCTCATCGATCCGTACTACGCCCACGATGATGAATTGTCCCGTGCGTTGATTATCAGCTACATGGTAGCTGCAAGGGACACAGTTGCTGCAACCTTGACGTGGCTCTTCTACAAGCTTGCCCAGAACCCTAACATCGTGTCAAATATCCGCAATGAACTCTCACCGGTTGCATCGAGAAAAGTAGCATCCAGTGCAGGTGCCATTGTGATCTTTGAGCCGACCGAGACCAAATCTCTAGTCTATCTGAGAGCCGTCTTGTACGAGACTCTTAGGTTGTACCCACCGGCGCCTATCGAGCGCAAGACCGTGGCCACCAATGATATCATGCCGAGTGGCCATAAGGTGCACGCTGGTGACACAATCTTTATTTGTATCCAATCCATGGGAAGAATGGAGGGCTTGTGGGGAAAAGACTGCCTCGACTATAAACCAGATAGGTGGCTCACGAAGGATGGCAACAACCTAAGGTACGTACCATCTCACAAATTCTTGGCCTTCAACTCAGGCCCAAGGATGTGCCTCGGCAAGGACATCGCAATTATGCAGATGAATACTGTCCTCGCCACAACACTCTGGAATTTCGATGTGCAGGTGGTGGAAGGGCAGAGTTTCCGACCCAAGTCATCTTGCATTCTAGAGATGAAAAAAGGACTCATAGTTAAGCTCAAGAAGCGAGTCACTTAACAATAAACTCTCTCTATCTATAACCGTACTTATGGACACTAGTACGTATAGCTTTACGCCGCACAGAACTATATTATTATCAAATGTTAAAGGTATACATCAATCGCAATTTATTTTTTATGTAATTGATGAATGTATGTATGTGATTATAAATACAATAAATGTACGTATGTAACTGATGACATGGAATAGTCAATATATGTGATTCTAGATATGCAATGTGTACGCACTATTCTGATCATACAGTATTCTGGTCACGACACGCCCTATATAAGGGCGGAGGACACTACTGCAGGAATGCCTATCAGTGGCGGGCCAGGCTCCCAGGGGTGCCCGCCACCGATCTCCCGCCACTGCTATAACCGCATCAATGGCGGGCACCCGCCACTGGTACGTCGCCTCCTGTGGCGGGCATTTTGCATAGTAGTAGCGCGGTGGTGGGCGCTACTGCTACGACGCTACAGCTAAACTTTAGCGGTAGCATGTTTTGCCCTGCGCTACTGCTAAGTATGTTAGCAGTAGCGATTTTCTGGAACCGCGCTACTACTAATTAAGTAGTAGTAGCGTGTGTTCCACCCCTCGCTACTAATATTCATCTGTATTTCAATTCTTTTTTTATACTGTATTTATACATCGTTATACAAATTTTGATATAGTAGCAATTAAGAGATTGTTATATTATTATGATCATGACGAGTTATTATATCATTGGGCGGAAGAAACACGGACTAGATTCATGTGACCAAAAGATGGATTAGTAGGAGATCGTCCTATACTAATCCAACTTTTGGTCACATGAATCTAATCCATATTTTTTCCACCCAATGATATATAATAACTCATCATGATCATAATAACTCATCATCATCATCATAACAACTCATCATCATAGTCATATAGGAACTAGCTCATCATTCTAGCACAATGTAGCACATAACTCATCATCATCATCATCATGATAACAACTCATCATCATAGTCATATAGGAACTATCTCATCATTCTAGCACAATGTAGCACATAACATATCATCATCATGATAACAACTCATCATCATAGTCATATAAGAACTAACTCATCGTTGTAGCACAATGTAGCACATAACTACCTAAGAACTTCTACTCTCTCGAAGGTAAAATAGCATAAACAGGGTAACCCCTGAATCTCCATTATGGAGAATACAGATGAACCTGTCTCCTATTTGTGGGATGCGCTTGATGTTGCCCCCATGTAGTTCCCTGCGATCATTCAGAACTTTTCTCCAGTCTTTGATTGTGAGGACGTCATGTCTTTGACGAATCGTGTATGCACTGCGTGTAGGAGATATGCCCTAGAGGCAGTAACAACCGTTATTTTGTATCTCCAAGTTTGTAATGAATGTTTATGTTCCATGCTATAACTGCTATGATTCTCGAGTTTGCAATAACACGAGGCTCGGAGGGAAACTCATATGCACGTGTGGTATAATAAACGGTAAAATGTATTCCTGGTCTTGCCTCTAAGACTGGCTCAAGTATTGCATGATGATCCTGTTTTCCTGATCATGGGCATGGATGTGCTGGCAATTTTTGAGGTCACATTGTTAGTAGAACACTTGTGTTGAATCAACCCAGATTGATGTTATGCTATGAGTTTCTATCGTTACAAGTTTATGGTTCTTAACACAGAGTTAGTTAATGTTTGCATAATTCCTTAGACCATGAGAGTATCGAGTTCCTTCGTACTTGCTTTGTGAACTTTGGGGTTTGTTAAACGTCATCCGTAACTGGGTGGCTATTACGGCGGCTTACGGGTTCACGGAAAAGTATGGCAAGTAACGAGATAGCTCAAGATTGGGATTTGCTCCTCCGACGATGGAGAGATATTCTCGGGCCCTCTCGGTGTTACGGTATCCATCATCGTCTGGCCAGACACCTTGTGATTTGATCACTGGGATGCCGAAAACACAGAAACGAGAAAAGAGAACAAAACCGGTAACGAGGTAACTTGCATAGTGGACAAATTTGTTGATCCACGGGGATGCAATAAATCTCACCTCGGGTGTTTGTGACATATCGCGAAGCAACAGGAATAGCACACAGCAACTGGAGGTTCACTCGAATATTCATTCGTGTGGGTATAGGGGTTAATATGGGTGTCCACGGCTCCGATGTTGATCATTGATCGGAAGGGGTTCCGGGTCATGTCTATACTTCACCGAACCTATAGGGTCACACGCTTAAGGGTCATCTATCTGCTGAATACTAGACAGGGAGTCTGAGAGAAAATCACCGAAAAAGTTTCGGACAGCGGAAAAGTTCCGCAGAGAGAACACCGGATGAGTTTCGGTGAAACTGAAAAGTTGTTTCGGGGTATTCCATTAAGTCAAATTGGTTTCGGGACGCCCCTGATAATTCTTGGAGGGTGCCAGAATTATTCTGGAAACTTTCTGGAATTTTCGGGGATAAAAACCGGAAATGTTTCGGAGCTGCCGGAACCGCTTCAGATGATTTTTCGCAGATGAAATCACTAATCTGGAATTGTTCCAGAACGCGTTGAAAATTATTTTAGTGGGTACTAGAAATGTTCTAAGCCCACATAAATATTTTCAGTTCGTACGGACGCTGAAAAATGTCATCGTGAATAGTAAAAGTGCTTTTTGGGAATTTTTATGGAAAGCACCTTTTGGGAATTTTCCCAAAAGGCTTCTAGAAGCCTTGGGCACTAAGGAAGCCCCCTTGGGGGGGCCCCCCAAGGGGTGGCCGGCCATGGAGGGTGGAGCTCCATGGAGCTCCACATGGCACTCCTTTTTGCTTTATTCTTTATGTAAATGACATAAAGTGGGGGTACTTTTGGTATTTGTGAATGCCAACTTTACCCCTTGGTTTTTCTATAAATAGAGGAGAGTGGGCTGCCCACAAACCTCATCCCTTGCTCTCATACACATGTCATGTATTATCTGGCTTCTTCTCTCCCTCCCACGAAAAGAGTTTCGTAGAGCCGAAAGGCTGTCTGGGTTCCGGCAGGAGCTAGTTCTGGACGGCAAAGCCCTGCCGGATAGCTGACACCGTATGTGTGCAACCCCATAGAGAGGTCGTAGTTTCGGTCTTTTGCCCGAGGGGCTGTTCGAGTGTCCTCCCGAAGAGCTGTCCGAGTCTCCGTTCGAGTTTCGAGGGTCCTCCCGAAGGGCTGTCTGCGACATCGTCCGGGGGACTGTCCGACCGCCTCCCGAAGGGCTGTCCGGCGAGGGAGTACATCCTCGTGGTTGGGAGGTTGTAAATCCTAGCTGCGGGGATCTGCACCAACGATCTCCACCGACTCTTCTTCCGTTGCGCTTCGAGTCGGTACGGATCAGATCAAACCTTGTATGCAGTCTCCATAGTGGTCCTGGGCGTGCTCGCTATACCGAATTTTTTTGTTTTCTGTCGCGTTCCCTAACACTGCGGTGAAGCGTGGGCCAACTTGGTCGTAAGCTAATAATGTTCATGTCACCTTTCATTTCCATAAGACGAGGTACACAATCCGCCGGGAGTTTCTGTTGAAGAACATCATAATAACATACTTAGCAAAATATATAGTTTAGCTTTAGAAGAATGCATGCAAAAGATGCACTGGTGACATAATAGGAAAATTTTTACCATGATATCTCGAAGGATGTTACCGTAGTTCAACACGTGGATTAGTGGCACGTATTGATCATAATTTGGAGGAATATGATGACTCATCTTAAAAGTCTCAACATCTTTAATCCATGAAAGAAAATGATTTATCTCCTCGCAAAGCTCAGACCCATAAGTGTAGTAGGTTTTGTCTACTACTTTCCGTACATTTCTTAAAGAATAGAAATAAGCTGTCAATGAAAATAAGCTGTCAATTATTTGGAAATAAACAATATAAATTACTTAATATATATGATTGTGAAACTCACATAGAGGTAGAAGTGGAAGCGTAACAACATCGACCCAAATGTCGCTATTATCTTCGTCGATGTCATCTTCAGGATCACCAAGATCAAAGGTGATATGCATACCCTCCTGAAAACCATACGCCTTGCATAGTGCGGCCCAATTCGAGCAACTAAATTGGGAGTAGGTTACCGCATTGTATAGCTTTACGGCAAAAGCCTAACCATGTTGGGTCCTGAGGTGAAATCGCTTTGTCTCCATATTCTCATGATCTTCATCTTGCATGGCAATCTCTCATCTGCGTGTGATTAGGGTCGGAATTTGGGGCAGCATCGTTAATGGCTCCATGTTAGTATCTCCTTTGCTGGTCAATTTCTGGGCATGGCCACCCGCTCAGCGCCGGTTTAGCTGACACCGTTCACTTTACCTATATGTCAGTCAGCTGATTTTGAAATTTTGGGTCAGTCAATTTCTTGACCATGGATTTTTCTTCTGAGATTAGTGATGTGTGTTTTTTTCTGTGTGTTTTGTGTCTTGTTTTGTAATAGGAATAATTGACTGACCTCTAATTAGGGTCAGTCAATTCCTTATAATGGGCTGAGATCTCTTACATGTGCGACCCAATCCTTCCATCTCCACCTTTGTTATTTCTTTTGTTTTTCTGTTTTTATGCTTTTTTTCTTGTTTTTCCTTTTCTTTATTGTTAGTCGGTTTTTAATTTTTTTTTCTTCTGTGAGTATTTTTGCATGTTGGGTGAGTATGAATGTATTCACACAATAATATACAATATGTGTGAAACTCCTTGATTATAAGACTATTCTTTGCTTAGAAAAAAAGTACAATTCTAGTGCAAAGTTGTGTGCAAATTCTCAAAAAATATATTTTATTTTTCTTCTTCTTAAGAGGCAGTACAAATGCAACTACTTCAATATTCCTCATAAAACTTCATTATGTTTATTTATTTTAGTTATTATTTCACTTTCTTTCATCCTTAATTGTAATACCATGCCATTATTATATGCTTAATCATACATATTTAAAAGAAGCACAATTTTTTGTGTCTATTATGTGCTAATTTTGTCATTGTTTGTTTTATTTTTTATCTTAATAGAAATATCAATGTCACTAATTAATTCTTCCTTTGACAACTTCATTATTTTAATTTTCTTTTAGTTTTAATTTATTTTTATTTTTCTTAAAGGGTAATACCAACGCCACTAATTCATTTTTCTTATATTCATTATTTTGATTTAGTTTTACATTTAGTTTTATTTTATTTGTCTGAAAGAGTAATACAAATGCCACTAATTCATTCTGTTTTAGGAAATTACTTTTTTCTGCAAAAAAACTCACTATTTCATGCTTATTCCTGTATATTTGAAAAAGTGCAATTTTAGTGTAAACTATGTGCAATTTTTAACATTGTTTGTTTTAGATTACTTTTTTCATTCTCTTTCTTCGTAAAGGGTAATACAAATGCCACTAATTAATTCTTTGTTATAAACTTCATATTTTGATTTGGTTTGAGTCATATTTCATGTTTTGTTCTTCTTCCATTTCTTTCTTCTTAATGGGTAATACAAATTCCACTAATTCATTATTCCTTAGAAAATATTTTTATTTCGATTTTGTTTAGTTTATAATTTAGTTTGTTCTTATTTCATTTCTTTCTCGTAAAGGGTAATACAATGCCAGTAATTCATTCTTTCTTAGAAAGTATTCTTATTTTGATTTGTTTTAGTTTATATTTCATTTCTTTCCTTTTCAAGGATAATACCAATTCCACTAATTCACCCCTTCTTTGGAAACTTCTTTTTTGTGTAAATTCCACTATTATATGCTTATTCTTGCATATTATAAAAATGCGCAGTTTTTGTGTAAATTTATGCAAATTATACATTTTTGTTTTAGATTATAATTTTTCTCGCATAAAGGGTAATATTGATGCCACTAATTCAGTCTTCGTCGGAAAACATCATATTTTCATATTGTTTTGGTGTTTATTTCATTTTTTTTAATTAAAGGGTAGTACCATTGGGACTTATTCATTCTTCTTTATAGAACTTTATTATTTTGATTTGTTTTAGTTTTTTCATTTTCTTTCTTCTTTAATGGTAATACCGCCACTAATTCCATACTGATGCTTATGCTTTTTTTTTATTAAATGTTGATGCTTATGACTTTTTGTCATTGCACACTACGACCAGTGTTAAAATTATAGTTGTAAGAAAAGAGGTGAGTCGTCGGCTAATATTTGCACTGCGTATGATGTGCTCTTTATCTCTCTTTTATATGAGCTACATCTATGGGGATTTGTTGCATTTTGCGTTAGAAAATATTTTTATTTTTATTTTGTTTTAATTTATATTTCATTTTTTGTTCTTCTTTCATTTCTTTCTTCGTAAATGGTTATACAAATGTCAGTAATTCATTTGCAGTAATTCATTCTTCCTTAGAAAAAATCTTATTTTGATTTTGTTTTAGTTCATATTTCATTTTCTTTCTTTTTCAAGGATAATACCAATTCAACTAATTCACCCTTTCTTTGCAAACATGTTTTTGGTGCAAATTCCACTATTATATGGTTATTCTTGCATATTATATAAATACACAATTTTTGTATAAATTGTGTGCAAATTTATACATTGTTTGTTTTAGATTATTATTTTCTTCATAAAGGGTAACGTAAATGCCACTAATTCATTCTTCGTCGGAAGACATCATATTTTGATTTTGTTTTGGCGTTTATTTCTTTTTTTCTTAAAGGGTATTACCATTGTCACTTATTCATTCTTCTTTATAGAACTTTATTATTTTGATTTCTTTACCTTTTTTATTTTCTTTCTTCTTTAGTGGTAATCCCGCCACTAATTCCATACTGATGCTTATGCTTTTTTTCTCATTAAATGTTGATGCTTATGACTTTTGTCATTGCACAATACCACCAGTGTTAAAATAATAGTTGTAAGAAAACTGGTGAGTAGTTGGCTAATATTTTCACTGCGTGTGATGTGTTCTTTATCTCTCTTTTATATGAGCTACATCTATGGGGATGTGTTGCATTTTGTCTGCACATATGCGTACATACAGACATACAAACGTGGATGGAGTGTATATATATGCAGTTTTATACGGAGCAGCCTTCCGCGTATGCATGCGCCTGTACACGGCAATGAAGCTAATGTACGACGTGCTTAGGCATGGACGGGGCAACAGCATGCAGGAGAGTCGTCTTTGCATGCATCAGCTCGCGGCTGTGTAAAAGCAAAAAAGTGACTGACCGTAGTATTATATTCAGTCGATTGAAATCTAGTGGCTCCTCTTATATTCACAAGTTGATGTGCGTAGCTCTCTCTATATGAAAATTGTTCATCTTGGCCAAACAGCAGCTAGCTAACCTAACATGTACGCCAAGGCGCTGACTTTGAAATCAATAGCAATTTGAGAAGTCAAAATTGTCATTTTTGCGGCTAGCAAGAAGCAAGTACAAAAAAAAAAAATGCTAGTACATCTATCTTAATCTAGACCATCATTCTTGACCAGACCAAAATTAGAACTGTATGTATGGAGTTCTAGCGAACACGGTTCAAATTAAGGGGAAACTTGATAACGCAAAACATGATTACAAGAAAACGAAAGGAAACTCATTCAACTAATACATTATTATTGAAAAAAAAGTTATGCAAAAGTAAATAAGGACTGGCAGTATTCGATACAGGCCGAAAATGAAAATTACAAATTTATTGCAGTGTAGGTGAGCCGTGCGGGTGGTGACGATTTGAAATGGCGGAGGTAGAGTAGCTACAGCTTGGTGAGAGCATCTCCACCCGGCCCCCCAAGAGCCCCCCATGACACCTTTTTTATCGCCGGCGTCGAAAAAACCGCCCAGTCGCGCCCCCAGGAGCCCAAAATTCGCCGGTTTGGGCGAAATTGGCGCCGGTGGACCCAGGCCGAACCCAGCGCGCTGGGTGCCGACCGGGGGCGCCGAGGGAAAGAAAAATGGCGCGAAGACATCCCGCGCCAGATTCCCGCCCACAGGGCCTGCCGAGTCAGCGACTAGGCTTCGTCGTCCTCATCGCCTCGCCTCGGCTCCCGCGCGAATCAATGCCAAAGCTGCCGCCAGTCAGCCTTCCATTGATCACGGGCGGCGCGGTGAAGGCGAGCCACAGCGTGTCCCGCCCTTTCCCGCCACGCGTCCAGACCGGTTCTGCCCTATCGCCGCTATAAAGCCGACCTCGCCGCCCCTCGCTGCACACTCACAATCTCTCTCACCTTCTCTCTCGCCCGCACTGCTCCAGCCCAGTGCCGACCACCTTTCTCGCCCAAAAAATGCCCTTCGTCGTCGCCACAGAAGAACTCATGGCGGAGAGGTTCCCCGGCGATGGGGCGGCGGCCAACGGCTTCGGCAGCCGCTGGCTGCATGAGTGGGAGGCGCGCCTGCTGCACAAGGCAGACTACCCGACGCCACCCGACATGCACGTCCCGGGCGCATGGCAGCTGAGCGCAAGCGGTGTCCCCGTGCCTCCGCCGCCCTCCGACGCGGAACGCCCCGCCGAGATCGAGGCGATCCGGGCCAACCTGCCGGAGTACGCCCGCCAAGAAGCATGGTACGCGGCGGACAACACCCCCTCTGGACCGTGTACTTCCAGCGCCGCCACGCCGAGCAGCTGGCGTCCACCAACGACGCCCCGATGCCGTGGGGTTGCCACAACTCGGAGGGCCGCCGTTAATGGTGGGGCGCGCCGGGGCGGACTCTCTCCGCCGTGCTCGGGCACATCGAGGGCGGCAACTCGCCGCGGCTGGACTACCCGGCGCCATCCTTCTCTCGCTGCCGCGGGAGCTCGTGGATACCGAGGCGCATGGACACGCCGTCCTCGTCGTCCTCATGCTCCCGCTCCTCCGGGTCAGTGCCGGCGGCACTCGTCCCCATCAAGCCCGAGCTGCAGGAGACGCCGCTCCGTCGGCGCAGCCGTGGCGGCAACCTCGTTATCAACGAGGGCGGCCGTGCCCCTTCCCCTACCCGCGGCCACTACCACATGGTCAAGCCGAAGAAGGAGCCGGCGGCGATCGTCGTGGTCAAGCAGGAGCACGAGGCCATGGCCACCGACCTCGAGAGCGGACTCGCCTGGTCGAGCCAGGACTACGTGAGGAAGGAGATGGAGCGCCATCGCCGCGCTCTGGAAGAAATCGCCGCGCTGCACTGCGGCCACGATGAGGGCGGCATCATCGTGCTCTCCGACAGCGACGAGGAGGTCGCTGTGCCGATCCAGCCGGCCCGCAGCGGCGATCCAGGGGAGGGCTGCCGCCAGGCCGCCGAGAAGGACGGGCCGCCGAGCGACGGCGACGACGACGACGATGGCGGCGAAGACTACACCGCGTTCTACAAACTCCTCGACATGAACTAGGAGTAGTTTTTTTTTACGTTTTTACCTATGTAAATTCGCATAAATATCAATGAAATCACCAATATTTCATCCAAATTTAGTGAATTTCGTCGAATTTTAGCTTTTAAAAAAAATTGGCCCATGCCGGTGCGGTCGCGGTTGGGAATCAATTCCCCCCCCCCCCCGCCCCCCCTCCCACGCCGAAATTATCGCCGAGAGGCCCGCAAGAGGCGCTATTTTTCGCCTAAAACCAACCTTGGGGGGCCGAACTGCTGGAGATGCTCAGGGAAAGGTGGTGACCACCCGCAGCCTCATCAACTGCTGGGCGGTTTCATCACCCATTTATTTCTCCTAGCTGCATGCATGTCCGTCGCACATTAGTTACCATCCATTTATTGGCATACTGATGAATTTGTAGCCGGTAAACACTCCCTTTTTCTTTGCAGGAACATATAATGATGTATAATATTAGCTGAATTGGGAGGTTCGGACAAGGTGGATCTGATGGTGCGGTCGAGGATGCTGTCCAGTAGTTGCGAGAAGGGCGCCGGTAGATTCGGCTTATCCGGGACCTGGAGGGTGTGAAACATCCCACCAGGTTAATTCTTTGCCATGGCATGAAGAACCTATAGCATATAGGCATCATATAGGAGTGATTTCATGTAATTATTAAATTGTCATGAAACTTGGATTAGCGTATCTCTGATCTGATACTTACGTGGTTGTTCGCATCTCCGCCGAGAGTAAACGTGTGGACAGGTACTTTGGAGACGAAGTCCTGGGCTCCATCAAAGTAGTCTCCCTTGTTGATCAGCCCATCGGAGAAGAGCAAGATGATGCTATTCCAGTGTCCACGGTAGCTGATCAGTTTGTGCGCCTCGGAGAGGCCAGACGCCATGTTCTTCGTGCAGGCGCCATGTTATAGAGAAGAGATATAAAAAGTAACCAACAAAATAACAAGATATAGTACATGCAATTACCGACATCAAAATTTTCCCACATAGATATAGGTTGGTTAGCGGATAACACAGAATCACATCACGAAAGGCCCACCAAATCACCACATTACAAATAAAAATAAAACACACTCTATCATCTCCTCCACCTGCCAAAGTAAATATTCCATCAGTTATAAAATATAAGGGGTATTAGGTTTTTAGAAAGTCAAATTTCTTTAACTTTGACCATGTACAGAGCAAAAATATCAACTTCCACCATATTAAACGAAAAAAGTATGAAAATTCATGTCATGATAAATCTAAAAGTACCTAATTGATATTATGGACTTTGATATATTTCTCTACAAATTTGATCAAACTTAAAAGGCTTGACTTTTCAAAAAAGTAATACACCTTATATTTTGAAGCAGAGTGATTATTTTTCTAAGAAACCCAACAACACGAACGGTGCAGCAAAGCGCGCACTACCCTTCTAGTTTGTATTATATCACGATGGACGAATAAGGAAAATACAAGTTCTAAATATGTGAGAGCATAAATACAATAGGCGGCTTTTTCCTGTGTATTTGGGCGATTTCTAACAAACTTGTGTGCTTTTTTTGAAACGGAGGATTACCCCGGGCCTCTGCATCAAACATGTACACAACCATTTATTAAAATGATCCAAGAATCAAAGTGCCTAGAACAAGTGGGGTAAAATAAAACAGAAACATGACGAAAAGCCACAGCCGATAAAAATAAGCCACCATGCATACATTAATATCCTATTCTTGGACCGCCATCCAAACCGGTTAAACATAGCACGTTGGTTGCACCCAAAGGTCATAAGCTCCCTCACTCCTGCATGGTGTAGTAATGACCATGTACGGATCCATTAACCTACAAAACTTCTTGAATCTTAGTTCTGTTAAATACACAATGGCCCCGACAGTTCTAAATAGCCCAAAGTTATGCACAAACTCCCACATGGATTCATGACGATGTATTGGGTTCCACCCCTCCAAACCAGATACCAAATAAGTTTGATATACTATTAGGTGGAGGTATCTTAAAGGGCTAATGTATTGTTCGCCATAGGAACTTGGAAAGTGGACCTTTAAGGAATAAGTGATGAATCATTTCTCGTGGTCGTAGAAACAACAACGTTTACTACCGTATCACCTAAGTTTTGCCCATATGTCCTTGGTAAGAATCACACCCTTATGCATAAAACACATCAAAATCTTAATCTTTAAAGACGCTTTTTTTTTCTAGATATGAAGAGACCGAAGCATTGATCCTAGAAGTACACACAAAAAAGAAAGTGCATTGTATTGCACCTAGCTAACGCGTGTACGCTTGCGTGAATATTCGCGTGTTAGGACTTTGGATGCTTAGCACAGCGACGGTCAACGACGAGCCAAGCCGAGCCATTATAATTCATCCACTTTTTTTGGAAAACCAACCCAAAGAAAATTTACACAACTATAATGTCATGTTCTATGCCCAACGAGACGGCAGTGACATATTGTGCTAGTAGTTCGTGGCCACTAGTATATCAGTAGTTGTAATCCTTACATCTCTTGATCTGGCATAGCCTCACATGTCGACTAGCCGCACATGTCGAGTGGATGTCTGGTGTTTGACAACACTCGTAAAATCGAGCTTGTATGCAACGTCGCACGCTGCTCTCTCTACTCTGTTCTTCATCCAATAGTAAAATACTCTCCGTGCTTTCCACAAAACAAAAATTGTAAAGTGCAGTCGTATGATGGCAGGGGCAGAGCATAGTTGGGGCCGAACTGGGCCATGGCCCGCCCAGGATTTTCACAGTTTTTTGTTTTACCTAAGTAGCTTAGGAGGCCGGCCCAACTGTTGACTTGCAGTCCACCTAACCAGGGCATCTTCTCCCTGTCTCGCACGAGAATTTAGCAGCGCCTCGCCATTTTTCTAAAAAAGAGCAGCGCCTCGCCAGCGAGCAATCAACGACACCCACCCTCACGTACAACAGCTTTCTTCCCCTCGTCCCCTAAGGCCTTGTTTGGCACAAGAGGTTTTCAAGCCCAAAAGGGGCTGGGGATTTTTGGGGATTTGGTGAATCACTGCCCTCCACCAATCCTCTTCAATCCACTACATTCCCTCCCACCCCGAGCACCAATATTCCCTAGCACATAAAATTGTTGTTTGGCTGGGGTTAGCGTTTGAGTGCACAACAGAATAAAAATGTGCTTTTTATCACACCAACAACAATAGCAACACAATAATTTTTATCTAGCAGTTCATAACACAACCATCATTTCGCATCTGGTCTAAATAAAGAGAATCATGGCAGCTCCATTACAACAGTTCATCACAGCAACACCACCATCATATTGAACAACTTTGAATCAAATAAAACAAGAATATCTCATTTGCGCTAAAGAAAGAGATAATGCCAGTAGTTCATCAAAAATTTGATCATCATTTTGAGTGGCAACAACACTTAAAATCATGTTACTCTTTATCATTTTGCTGGCCTCCATTTTACACTATTGGGAGCAAGCTTCATCCTTTTCTGATAATAAAATTTGTTCACCATTTTCTGTTGGGACCAAAAAGCATAGATAACACAACAAATTGCAGCTGAACAAAATTATATAGATCTCCAGCTAGCTTATTACTACTGGATACTAGTAACATTAGACCTAGCAGCTTCAGTGAAGCGAGCATGCAATGCAGTGTGACATGTACAAACTGTAGAGAGAAAAAAGATAGTTCTATGCACTGCACACCCAGGTGATAAGTGATCTCGTGCAACTTTTTCTGCCAGAAGCATAACAAGAACCTAGAGATAAGAACTACTACGCAGACTAGCTACTAGCAGCTGACAAGTAAATGTGCTAACGATTTCTAAAATGTACAGGAGCCGACCATGCAAAGGGAATAATTATATTGCAGTACTAAATTTAACTTGATGCAAATTGATAAAGCAAGCTCTAGCATTAGGTCACATAGATATCCCACATCAGGTACTAGCACTAGAAACTCACAACTAAATTTATATGTATACAGATCATATATACTCTGCAAACACAGAAATGTTGACAGAAATGGACCACTTTTCTCATAAAAATGTGACTGCCGACACAAACTTATTGCTCCAAGTAAATCAGCGATTATACTGTTAACAAAGTATATATTCTCAACGTGTACAAAATAAACATATGGACAGGACCAGAAGAAGAACAAGAACTCGGTAATGTAATTTTGATAGACTGATTCAAGTTTATATCTAGACAAGTAGATCCTCCACATGGATACACAAACAACTTAAAAATAAGACTATAATAAGAACATGGTGCAGCTAGTGTGACCAATGAATAATAATCAGCATATACAAGTCAATAAACAGACAAAAATGGCAGCATAATATACCAAATTTCGGCGTTGCAACCAGCTCCCACGAGGGCGGCAGGTCGTCCTACAAGGTTCCAAGCAGCATGTCCCTGACAAGAGATGCATAGCATATGCAAAGTGAGCAATAATAAAGTTGACACTTGACAATGACAAGCCATCAAGAAGCCGCCTCTCAAACCAATATTGCTTAGCAGAACTGCATCATTTTTTCTATTACATAACAGGGTTAATAATCTTTTTTTCTAAACAAGAAGCAACAGTAGAAATTGACCCTAATATTTCACCTATTAGGTGACAAAAATGCAAATATTTTCCAAATAATGCAAGATGTATTATAGTTTGACCACCAAAAAAAATACCATTCAATGGAACTTCATCCATGAAACTATATTATATGCTTCCAAATATATGCTTCATCTACCAATACTTCCATTTTTGAATTTCATCAGTATTTAACACAAGACAGTTGGCTGCTACATTTTTAGCACATAGTGTCAAAATTAATCAGACTGATGATATTCCAATGAAACTTCTGTGGAGTATAAAATCAATACCGAAAGGTAGAGATCCTACCTGGGCATCTACATGTATAATTTTAAGGCACACATAAATGACATCAAAAAAGGGTTGGACTTGTCTTGAACAGTAGTCCAGCTCTAGCAGCAACTAAATAATCAAATAGGGGGAGAAGGAATGTGATGGGGAAGCAGGCAAAGGAACAACATGAAGGGTCTCTCACGCCGATGGTGCTGGAAAGGGGAGAGGAGCCAGTGGTGGCTCTCGGGATGGTGTGCTTGGCGAGCTCGCCGGGGACGACGAGGCAAACGATGGACCAACTGGCAGCGACCATATTGAGAAACCCTAGGCAAAGATGGAGGGGAGGAGAGTGGGACGGAAGGGGTGGCGGAGTACCTCCGGGAAGATGGAGGAGAGTCGCAAGAACCGCGCACAGCCGCCGTCACCGCCGCCGGACGCCTACTTCCTCTTCGTCCTCCTGCGACTCCGCCTCCTGCGGTTGCAGCCGTGTCTCGTCTCCCTTTCGCGCGAGGCATGCGAGCCGCGAGGTACCCCTCTACCAAACACTTCTCTTGGGATTTTTGGGGCTTTTAAGCCCAACGGGTAAAATCCACTAAAAACCCCTTCAATCCCTGTGTGCCGAACAAGGCCTAATGAAGCTCCTGTAGGGTGCCCCTGTACATGTGCAAGACAAAGACATCACACACATAGTTAACTAATTTCTTGGATCCTAAAAAAATAATTAGCTAATTTCTTTACCCAAATTCTTAATTAGCCATTTGATGATTAATAGCCTGATTTTTTTTCACTCAATTTTTTTCTTAGATCTTATATAAATTGCAAGGTAGGTACCTATGGGCAAGGCCACTCACACTCAGAGAAGAATTGATCTGGTTTTAAAACAAAAGAGATGACATAAATGAAGTGGAGGAAAATCATGTTTTGCCCTTGCGTCAATAGGAGCAGCCATATGATCAAGATGGAGTTCAAACAGATGAAGTTATTACATTCCAAGGTTCTTGCAGCGAGAGAGCCTCGATTGCGCCCACAAATTTCAAAAAATATTAAATTCTTATCATTCAGAATTTCAAAGAATTGTGCTCACCCGTAGTTTTGGCCCACCCAACTTTTTCTTTGAAGCTCTGCCACCGTATGATGGCCTATAGGAATAGTATACTGCTCCCCTAAAAAAAGGAATAGTATACTGCTACATCGGCATTTAGAATGAGATAGGATTTGGTTGCCCATCTACGATATGGCAGCTTGTCATTTTTTAATTGAATTCTGTGCTCGCCCGTCGTAGGCCTGCAATTTGGATGGATAACAACCTGTATTTCAATTGTCTCCATCTCGATGATGACTTGACACCAAGAGCCAAAAATGATAGTCCAGCTGCCCTCCTCCACATCGGAAAGGACAGACACGGTTGCCAATATTCTCACAAAGGCGCTGGGTTGAGGCAGGTTCATAGAGACCCGTCAGAAGCTTGGTTTGCTCTATGATATTTGCATGTGATGTGCTCTATGAACTTGCATGTGATGTGTTCTATGAACTTTCCCTCCTCAACAACCTGTATTACAATATTTGCATGTGATGTGCTCTATGAACTTTTATGAATTAAGCCTATGTGAACTTGTATATGATGTGCTCGACGAATTTGTAGGAGCTCCCATATATGCTTCTTGGTATGACACGTGCTCTTCTGCACTTGAGTTATATGCAGAATATATATGTATATATTTCAATTACACGTGTCAGGACGAAATAACTCGAACAAAGAAGGCATTCTCCTCTTTCTCTCCCTCGGGCGGGATTCTAACACGGGTTGTCAATAGGGTGAGAGCGCAAGGGAGGTGCCAGCTGGGCTGGAGCATGTGTTCTTGAGAGAGAGGGGGGCACGGCCCCTTTTGTCTTTGCCACCACATGACAAGTGGGGTCCACACGTCAGCGGCTGAGACAGTGCGGTTAATGACAAGCAGAGCATGGTATGCTGACATGGCTGCTGACTAGACACATGGAGGAATATTGTTGAAATATTAGGGTGGGCCTAGGGCCCATCTAACAATTTCTAGAAAATCTCTAAGGGCCCATGTGGGTTATATGGCACTAGATTCCCCCCTTACAAGGAATATGATCATATCCTGAAGGGATAAGATCAAGATATGATCAAGATCCCTAAAAGAGGGGAATAGCGATCCGTGGGGAAAGGAAAGGAGGGATTTCCTTCCTTCCCCTTGGCCAACGACCCCTCCACTCCTATATATATAGTGGAGAGGCGCATGGGGAGCCAGACTCTTGCACCTTTGCACGTTCCATTGCTGCTGCTGCTGCCGGTGATCCCGTCCCGTCCGCCGCGTACACGGTCGACGGGAGAGCAGGTCTCCAAAACCCCGCCTCTCTGGATCCTGTACGAGAGAGGGGCGAATAGGTTTTTGGGAAGCGACCACGCGACTGCTCTCCTCCGATCCTCTACTTCTTCAACGTCCGCATCACCTTCATCATCACCATGTCACAGTCCGACGCCGACCGTCTCGCCGCCGAGAAGCTCGAGGCCAACAAGAAGGCCGCCGAGGACGCCGCTGCTGCCGCCACCGCCGCGGCGGCTTTTGCATGGCCTACTGGAGGGTATAACGCGTTTATCCCTCTCCTGGTTATTTCCGTATTAGCAGTACTAGCATTATGTGTAGATCTGTCTACTGTTTGCGTAGTACGTGCTTGTTTAGATCAATATCAGTATGTTGTTAATTCTGTCAATGCCATGCTAGTCATCTATTTATGGATTAAATTAGTCAAAAAATTGCCTATTTACTCAGCAATCCAAAAACCTATTATGTGCAGGAATTTTTTGGCAAGTGGCTTTGCCGCTGCACTGAAACCGGATAAGTTTACCGGTACGTACTTTAAGCGTTGGCAGACTAAGACCACTTTATGGCTCACGGCTATGAACGTATTCTGGGTTGCCGGTGTCTCCACGGGACGATTGCTCCTGAACAGGATAAGGCGTTCAGGGAGGCCACCGTCGTATTTCTCGGAGCAGTTCTTAGCGTGATCGGAGATAAACTGGTCGACGCATATTTACATGTGCATGTCGCCAAGGACTTGTGGGAGGTGCTCGAATCTATGTTCGGGGCCACCGATGCCGAGAGCGAGATGTATATTATAGAGCAGTTCCACGATTACAAGATGGTTGAAAACCGTCCTGTACTGGAGCAGGCTCATGAGATAATATGCATCATTAACGAGCTTGGGCTTCTTAAGTGTGATTTACCGGGCAAGTTTGTCGCGGGCTGCATAATCGCTAAGCTCCCTAATTCCTGGAGGAACTTTGCCACCACTCTGAAACATCAGAGGCATGAATTCTCAGTGGAGGATGTCATTGGCCATCTGAGTGTTGAGCAGAATTCGAGGGCAAAGACTCACATGGAAAAGGGGCCAAAGGGACTTCTGTCGCCAACATGATGAACCAGAGGAACTTCAACTCTCATAAGCCCAAGGGAAAGAACGGTGTCCAACACAATACCAACTTTAAGAAGAAGGGTAAGAAGACCTTCAAGAAGAACAAGAAGGATGAGGGCTGCTTCACTTGTGGTTCGGTTGAACATTGGGCTAACAAGTGCCCAAACAAGTATAAGAAGTCGGGACAGGACTCCAAGTCTGTCAACATTATTGTGGGCAACAATGAGAATGGTGCATTTGGGTACGGTAATTTATTTACTGTTTTTCAGTGTTTCAACCCACCGATTGGTGGGTGGACACAGGTGCAGGCGTTCATGTGTGTGCTGACATTTCATTGTTCACTTCTTACCAGGTCACAGGCCACGGGTCCCTATTGACGGGGAATGGCGCAAGTGCTTCTGTTCATGGTGTTGGCATGGTCGATCTGAAGTTTACTTCGGGAAGGATCGTGCAGCTGAAGAACATGCAGCATGTCCCCGTCATCAAGAAGAACCTCGTTAGTGGCTCCCTTCTATGTAGAGAAGGGTTTAAGTTGGTCTTCGAGTCTAATAAATTAGTTGTTATTAAATATGGAGTATTTGTTGAAAAAGGTTATGAGAGCGGAGGGATGTTCCGCCTTTCCCTCGCAGATTTTTGTAATAAAGTCGTGAACCGTATTCATTCAAATGTTAATGAATCTGAAGTTTGGCATTCACGTCTTTGTCACATTAGTTTCGATGTTATGACACGGCTAGCTAAGTTGGATTTAATCCCGAGTTTCACTTTAGCCAAAGGTTCTAAGTGTCTTTCATGTGTGCAAGCTAAGCAACCTCGCAAGCCTCACAAGGCTGCGGAGGAGAGACACTTGGCACCATTAGAACTCATACATTCTGATATTTGTGAGATGAATGATGTGTTGACTAAAGGTGGAAAGAAATACTTCATGACATTGATAGATGATTCCACTAGATATTGCTATGTGTATCTTTTAAATACTAAAGATGAGGCTCTACACTACTTTAAAATCTATAAGGCATAAGTTGAGAATCAACTTGAAAAGAAAATTAAACGAGTCCGATCAGATCATGGTGGAGAGTACTTCTCGAGTGAGTTTGATTCCTTTTGTGCGGAACACAGCATTATTCATGAGAGGACGCCTCCCTATTCACCCCAGTCAAACGGGGTTGCCGAGCGGAAAAATCGTACTCTAACTGATTTGGTTAACGCCATGTTAGATACATCGGGTTTATCCAAGGCATGGTGGGGGGAGGCTATATTGATGGCATGTCATGTCCTGAATAAAGTTCCGACAAAGGATAATGAGATCACTCCCTATGAGAAATGGGCAAAGAGAAGGACAACACTCTCGTACTTGCGTACTTGGGGTTGTTTGGCGAAAGTCAATGTGCCGACCCCCAAAAAGCGTAAGCTTGGACCCAAGACTGTGGACTGTGTTAATTTAGGCTACGCTAAGAATAGCGTTGGCTATAGATTTCTAGTAGTGAAATCTGAGGTACCTGACCAGAAGGTCGGTACAATTATGGAGTCTAAGGATGCTACATTCTTCGAGGATATTTTTCCTATGAGAGATATGCAAAGCACTTCTAGACAAGAATCTGAGGAGACTCCTGAGCCTGTCATTTCTATGGAATATTATGAACATACACATGATGAAAATCCTGAGGAGGATGATGAGGAAACCCTTGTTACACTAGTAGAAAAAGGCCCATTTGTCCCGGTTCATAAGGCCCATTTGTCCCGGTTCGGGAACCGGGACTAAAGGGTCGGGACTAAAGCCCAACATCTTTAGTCCCGGTTCTTATACGAACCGGGACAGATGGGGCTCCATGTGGCCGCTGCGGCGAGCCCAGAGAGGAGGGCCTTTAGTCCCGGTTGGTAACACCAACCGGGACCAAAGATCATCCACGTGTCAGCAGCTCAGGAGCTGGGGTTTTTGTTTTTTTTTTGAAGGGGGGGGGGGGTTTAGGGGTTTTGTAGGGTTAATTTAGGGGTTTCATATATTGTGTTAGCTAAGTGTCCTCTCTTATCTCCGTGCTTGGTCGACGCTACGTACTATACGTATAGAGAGGACTCGACACGCTAGCTAGTAAGCAAAAGAAGGAAACCATTAAGTACACAAGATCGTCATGAACATATACAGAGAGAAGTAATCGACCTCCTCCTTCTCCGAGAGATTGGTCGAACAACAAGTTTTCGTATATCTATCCGACGCTACTAGCTACATATATACAATATAAGATCCCTAACATCTGATGTCAAGTTCCACATGGTATTCTCCGGCTGGATTGATGACGTGGTCAAGAAAGAATCCAGCCAATTCCTCTTGAATTGCCTTTAAGCGATCTTGTGGTAGGAGTTCATCCCGCATCTGCCAAATCTAATTTGAAGAAGGGGGTCAATACATATATATGAATGAAACTCAACACAAATGATGGTAATAAAATAAAATTGTGAATATTATTGCTTACGCACTTCATATTGTTTTTCAGAGTAGCCCCACTTAGAGGTCGTTGCGTTGTAGATGTACTCGCAAACGTAGTATCCACAAAAATTATTCCCGCCTTCCTGCCACAACCACTTTACGAGAAATAGAGGTCAATCAAACTGATAATCAAGCATTATAAATGGTATTGATGAAACTAGCTAGAATCAATGGGAGATGCGCGGAACTAGCTAGTAGTACTTACTTTCGGGTGTGTAAATCGCAGATCCCCCGGCAGTCCCGGAACTTCTGCGGTGAACACTTTCCAAACCCTGCGAGACAAAGAAAATAATTACTTGATATCAGGAAATGAACAAAGTTGCCGATATAGTGCGATAATGATCGATTGAACTTACTTCTTGAGCATTTCAGTCATGGCCGCATACTCCTTGGGATCTTTTCGTTTTGAGTCTAAGACGGTTACTAGTCCCTGCTCAAGCTTAATCTCTAGGAGAATAAAGTGGAAGCTGCACACGCATGCGTAACTCATCAATTACATTACTATAACCTCGAGTAATAATGGAAACCGAATATGCAGAAGACAGTAACACTCACTTGAAGTTGTAAGGAAAGAGTATTTTATCTTTGTTTTGATTTTTAAGCAACGATTGTAGCAAGTTGGCCTCGGTTTCTTTCGGATTATATTTAACCGTCCATTGTTCTATGAGATTTGTGTTAATGAACCCAATATCATAGATTTGTGCATTTCTGCATTCGACGATCTTCAATCTGCATAATATAGTGAGGATAATTATATATACATGCAATGAAAGAGCTGAGCTATATATAGAGACTTAATTACAGAAGTATAGTACTTACAGACAGTAGCAAGTGATGATTATTTTATCGAGGGCCTTTTGATTGAAAAACTGGAAGAACTCCTCAAATGGAACAGACAACAGATCAATTCCAACGAGGTCGTGCTCCTCTTTAACTCTCAGCGTCAAAATATCCTTCCCAGACTTGCAGGTGTCCATGTACCACTTATGGAATCTTCGCATCATCGTTGTTAGAGGAGGATCACCAGGTCTGACGAGAGGCTTCCCGTACTGGTATTTGTGTTCGTCCACCTCCATTGTATCAAAATGTGCATCGTCGGGCAGGTAATCACCAGGATTGGTACCGGGCAGCATCCCCGGCAGATTTGCGATGATATCGCTAGACACCTTGAGCGGGGGGCACAATTGGTTTGCCTGTTCGCCGAGCTGGGGAATTTTGTTCCCACTTCTTCGTTCTTGTAACCTTTTGTCAGTTGAAGTAGTTCCCGACCGGCGCGCTCCTTCCACTGCCTTTTTAAGAGCGCGGACATGGTTGTCATCCGGTGGAGGCGGTGGTGCTCGCTTCAGGTTCTTCACAGTGCGCTTCAATTTCACCGGATCCATCTTCTCCTCCGGAGGTGGATTTTTCTTTGCAAAAAAGTCCCTCACTTGGGCTTTACAGATCTCCATGTTTTCCTCGTCGGTCATCTCGTATGGTAACTTCTCTAGAGGCGTGAGAGTCGGACCGAATCTGTATTGCCTCCCGCCTCTGGCTGTACTGCTAGACGCCGGAGCAGTCGGAGTGGCTGCGGCTGTCTTCCTTCGTTGCTTACGAGGCGGAGAAGGAGGCGGAGTGCTACGACGCGCCGGAGCAGCCGGAGCGGCGGTGGCTGTCTTTCGCTGTTGCTGACGAGGCGGAGAAGGAGGCGGGCTGCTCGGACGCGCCGGCGCAGGCGGAGAAGGAGGCGGAGTGCCGCCACGCGCCGAAGCAGCCGGAGAAGGAGGCGGAGTGCCCTGATCACTCTCCAGAGGAGGAGGCGGAGTGCCCTGACTCACCGGAGGAGGAGGCGGAGGCGTCCAGTTCGGAAGGTTGATGAGCTCCTTCCGCCATAGACATGGAATCTTCAGAGCAAGACCCAGCTGAGTCTCCCCTTCACCGGTATGGTGGTCAAGCTGGAGCTCCTCAAATCCCTCCGTTATTTCATCGACCATCACAACAGCATAGCCTTGTGGAATCGGAAGGCAGTGAAAAGTTGAGCCGGGTTGAGGAGGTGTAACAGAGCCGACAGCCGCCTTGACTTTAAGGTGCTGCCATTGCGTCATAAGGTGGCAATGTTTAGCCTCCGTGATAGCATCCACGGGGTAGCTGGGAGCCGTGAAGTCAGGCTACTGAAGGACCTCGGTGGAAGCCACGCTGCTTCTCTGCTAAGATGGAGGGGTAGCTTCTGGGGTAGCTCCGGCAGGTCGCTGGCTCTGAACTAGTAGAGCTTGTTCCTCTAGCGCTCGTACCCTTGCATTCAGCGACTGCAGTTCCGTCTGCTCCACTTTCCTCCTCCTCTCCAGGGTTTTGTAACCGCCTGCGCTGGGAAACCCAACCTTCCACGCAACGGAGCCTGCCGTGCCTCGTGTGTAGGAGATATGCCCTAGAGGCAATAATAAATGTTATTGATTATCTCCCTGTTCATAATTAGGTTTATGTTCCATGCTATAACTGCTATGGTTCTCGAGTCTGCAAATAAAACGAGGCTCGGAGGAAGACTCATATGCACGTGTGGAATAATAAATGATAAAATGTATTCCTAGTCAAGCCTCTATGACTGGCTCAAGTATTGCATGATGATCCTGTTTTCCTGATCATGGGCATGACTATGCTAGCAATTTTGAGGGCACAATGTTAACAGAACATTTGTGTTGAATCGACCCGATTGATGTTATGCTATGAGGTTCTTTCGTCACAAGTTAATGGTTAATAACACAGAGATGGTTAATGTTTGCATGATTCCTTAGACCATGAGAGTATCGAGTTTCTTCATGCTTGCTTCATGAACTTTGGGGTTTGTTAAACGTCATCCGTAAATGGGTGGCTATTACGGCGGCTTATGGGTTCATGGAAAAGTGTGTCAAGTAACTTGATAGCTCAAGATTGGGATTTGCTCCTCCGGCGATGGAGAGATATCTCTGGGCCCTCTCGGTGTTACGGTATCCATCATCGTCTGGCCAGACACTTTGTGATTTGATCACGGGGATGCCGGAACATGGTAACGAGAAAAGAGAACAATACCGGTAACGAGGTAACTAGCATAGTGGACAAGTGTTGATCCACGGGAATGCCAACATGTCTCACCTCGGGTATTTGTAACATATCACGAAGCAACAGGAATAGCACACGGCAACTGGAGGTTCACTCGAATATTCATTCGTGTGGGTATAGGGGTCAATATGGGTGTCCACGGCTCCGATGTTGATCATTGATCGGAAGGGGTTCCGTGTCATGTCTATACTTCACCGAACCTATAGGGTCACACGCTTAAGGGTCATCTATCTGCTGAATACTAGATAGGGAGTCTGAGAGAAAATCACCGAAAAATTTTCGGACACCGAAAAGTTTCGGACAGCGGAAAAGTTCCGCAGAGAGAGGTCACCGGATGAGTTCCGGTGAAACTGAAAAGTTGTTTTAGGGGATACCATTAAGTCAAAATGGTTTCGGCACATGCCTGATAATTCTTGGAGGATACCAGAATCATTCTGGAAACTTCTGGGAATTTTCTGGAAGAAAAACCGGAAATGTTCCGGGGCTGCCGGAACCGCTTCAGATGCTTTTCGCAGATGAAATCACTAAACTGGAATTGTTCCAGAACGCATTGAAAATTATTTTAGTGGGTACTGGAAATGTTCTAAGCCCACATAAATATTTTCAGTTCGAACGGACGCTGAAAAATGTCGTCGTGAATAGTGAAAGTGCTTTTTGGGAATTTTATGGAAAGCACCTTTTTGGAAATTCCAAAAGGGCCTTCTAGAAGGGGAAGGAGGGCATGGCACCTCATGGGGGGGGTCCCCCCCCCCAAGGGTGGCCGGCCAAGGAGGTGGAGCACCATGGTGCTCCACATGGCACTCCCATATGGCATATTCCCTTTTGGAAAGGGATATTCCAAGGGCACTTTGGGGTTTTTGTGTGACAATTTTACCCCTTGGCTAGCCTATATATAGGAGTGATCTTGGCAGCCATTTCCCCATCTTTAGCTCTCACACAAGCCATGCATGATCTGGCATTCTCTCTCCCTCCCAGCGAAATAGTTTCGTAGAGCCGAAAGGCTGTCTGGGTTCCGGTGGGAACTAGTTCTGGACGGCGAAGCCCTGCCGGATAGATGACACCGTATGTGTGCAACTCTGTAGAGAGGTCGTAGTTTCGATCTTAGTGCCCGAGGGGCTGTTCGAGAGTGCCTCCCGAAGGGCTGTCCAAGTGACGGTCCGAGTTCTGTGAGTCCTCCCGAAGGGCTGTCCGAGTGACCGTTCGAGTTTCGAAGGTCCTCCCGAAGGGCTGTTCGCGACATCGTCTGGGGGACTGTTCGACAGCCTCCCGGAGGGCTGTCCGAAGGGAAGACGAGGGTATACATCCTCGCGGTTGGGAGGTTGTAAATCCTAGCTGCGGGGATCTGCACCGCCGATCGTCATCGACTCTACTTCCGCTGCGCTACGAGTCGGTAACGAAAATGATCAAACCTTGTATGCAGTCTCCATAGTGGTCCTGGGCTGGTGCGTAGGTCAGATATTTTTGTTTTCTGCTGCGTTACCCTACAGTGGCATCATGAGCCGTGCTATGCGTAGATGCAGGTTGCGATCTAGAATACATGAGATGTATGGGTGTTGCACAATATAATTAGGTAGTAGATGAGTTCTATTACTGAAAATTATTTGTGCGGGTAGCAGATGAAATCTGTTACCCGATATTCTTGTTGCTTCCCTGGAATTTGCATATTTCTGATCTTGATAACAGCATGGTGGAGTTTCAATGTTCTGGCAATCCGCGATCCTGATTGATCAACGAAGTGCTAACAGTTCATTGAATTCCACCGTAGTTAAAAAGAAAGATGAAATTTCGCAGATGAAAGGGCAATGCAGATATGATCTGCACGGGGGTCATGCGTATGACGAAGTTCAGTATGGGGCTCGAGATTTTATTATCTCGGTTTTCATACACCCCGCATTGTTAAACTAGCGCTTGAATTATCATACTTGATGATGGACGTTGGTAGCTTCGGTTTGTTTCGAAACCTTAGAAGCCACGTAAAACAAGTTTTTGCATGAACCGATTAGAGACGTCTAACTTGGTTTTGCAGGAGGGTTTACATGTGCATGTGATGTGGTATAGCGGTGCTCATAATAATTTGATTATGTATGAGATGACTATATAATGTAAATTGATTAACATGACCTGCGTGTCATGATTCGGCATGATGGCTGGAGCCATATGATTGCACTTTAAATGACCTGTGTGTCAACCTTGTGTAATGCATTATTTTATTAGCTATAGAGATAGCAATATTATCTGCTGCATCAACAAGGTGGTGGCAATCTTCGCGAAGGTGATCACCGACGTGAATGCCGAAGATGAAGGAATACAAGACTTCTCCGTCAAAAAGGGCTATACCATATCATGCTATTATGAATTGCCTGAGATGTTTATCCCTTATGTTGCACCCTTCTTGATTGCACGGTAGTCGCTTTTATTAGGGTGATCTCTCACAAAAATATCAAGTAGTTAGTGTTCTCCCAAGTGTAGCACCGTCACGGCACCTAACTTTTCGGGGTATCACATGCTAACATGGGTACGAACGATTAGGGATGTGTGAGGCGGGTGAGTTGAGACCTCGCAGCGAGATCACTTGGTTGTCTTGACGTTCAGGCATGAAAGTCATGAGCTCGGAACACACGCATCGAAAGATGAACAAGAGTCACATAGAGATGTGATTGGCAAGTTGGCCTACCGATTGCAATTTTCGTCACTTGAGATGGACACATCCTTGGCGTTGAATTGTAATATGGATCTTGAATCGCTCACAATCAATTATGAGAGATATTGATTTGAGTGGGAGAGCACTGTTGAATTAACTTGTTTAATTCTCAGTGCAATTAATTTTGAACACTGTCTAAGTGTGATTTGCATAATAGTTGTAGAATAATGGCTCGCATTTCCACCTTCCCTATTAAAATTGAATAGCTGTTAAATATCTGGTTAAATCTTTACGGTTGGTAACGTAATGTGAGGATTGTCCTCCAGAGTGCCGAGAAGGACTTTGTCCTATCGCATACTTTCGGTATTCTCTCGCTTATGCTATGGATCATGTGACTCTCGTCCTTCGATCCAAAAGCTAGAATTCCGTTTCAGTCAAGTGCAATATGTTTGCTTCCATCAGACCTGAACTTCGAAAGTTTGGATAGTTATGTGATATTCATGGAATCTGAAAATCATTTTCAGAGACAGACAAAGGCTAAAAGATATGAGATATCCAAAGCAATGTTTGTTTGCAAACTATTAGTAAAGGAGTTTACTATACATTAGACTGATAAGAGAGGGATCCAGTAGAACGCCTGTCATATGATGAAAAGTGAATAAAACAACAACTTAAAGAGAAAGGAAGTGTCCGAAGGGTGTTAGTGTGACTTACACACCTAGGAAGTCCGGGGCTAACGCCACTCTTAAGTTGGGTGCTTCTTCTGAGAGTAGGAGAAATACTGAAAGTTAAACTGTTAGAAGTATAAAGGCAATAAGAGAGAAGACTGGAATATCCAGCTCAAGTATGAATGTCATACAAGTTTTTGATGTATAGAAGGCTGGTCAAAGATATAGTTCTTGGGAATTATGATTAAATTGTTAATCACTAATTCTTGGGTATTGTGAGTTAATCACAAATATACCCGCTCGATTGCATTCTGTTGCAACTCGATGTAAGAACTACTATGGCCTGAAAGACTAGCCAAGAATGAGGTTTTGGTATACACAGGGAACATAGTAAAATGTTACTATACCTTCCATCGGTGTATTACCGTCTGTATTTATTTTCATAATTCATTTAGAGTTTCACAAACTCTAGCCCATTGCATAAGGTATCTTGCAAGAAGGTTGTTCATAAGAGAACTTTTGATGTTCGAAGTTATGAATAACATAAGGGCCATACTTTCATTGAGAATGAGATGTATGTTATGAATAATGATATTAATATATTACTGTAGGAGATATGCCCTAGAGGCAATAATAAATGTTATTGATTATCTCCCTGTTCATAATTAGGTTTATGTTCCATGCTATAACTGCTATGGTTCTCGAGTCTACAAATAAAACGAGGCTTGGAGGAAGACTCATATGCACGTGTGGAATAATAAACGATAAAATGTATTCCTAGTCAAGCCTCTATGACTGGCTCAAGTATTGCATGATGATCCTGTTTTCCTGATCATGGGCATGACTATGCCAGCAATTTTGAGGGCACAATGTTAGCAGAACATTTGTGTTGAATCGACCCGATTGATGTTATGCTATGAGATTCTTTCGTCACAAGTTAATGGTTAATAACACAGAGATGGTTAATGTTTGCATGATTCCTTAGACCATGAGAGTATCGAGTTTCTTCATGCTTGCTTCATGAACTTTGGGGTTTGTTAAACGTCATCCGTAAATGGGTGGCTATTACGGCGGCTTACGGGTTCATGGAAAAGTGTGTCAAGTAACTTGATAGCTCAAGATTGGGATTTGCTCCTCCGGCGATGGAGAGATATCTCTGGGCCCTCTCGGTGTTACGGTATCCATCATCGTCTGGCCAGACACTTTGTGATTTGATCACGGGGATGCCGGAACACGGTAACGAGAAAAGAGAACAATACCGGTAACGAGGTAACTAGCATAGTGGACAAGTTGTTGATCCACGGGAATGCCAACATGTCTCGCCTCGGGTATTTGTAACATATCGCGAAGCAACAGGAATAGCACACGGCAACTGGAGGTTCACTCGAATATTCATTCGTGTGGGTATAGGGGTCAATATGGGTGTCCACGGCTCCGATGTTGATCATTGATCGGAAGGGGTTCCAGGTCATGTCTATACTTCACCGAACCTATAGGGTCACACGCTTAAGGGTCATCTATCTGCTGAATACTAGACAGGGAGTCTGAGAGAAAATCACCGAAAAAGTTTCGGACACCGAAAAGTTTCGGACAGCGGAAAAGTTCCGCAGAGAGAGGTCACCGGATGAGTTCCGGTGAAACTGAAAAGTTGTTTCAGGGGATACCATTAAGTCAAAATGGTTTCGGCACATGCCTGATAATTCTTGGAGGATACCAGAATCATTCTGGAAACTTCTGGGATTTTTCTGGAAGAAAAACCGGAAATGTTCCGGGGCTGCCGGAACTGCTTCAGATGCTTTTCGCAGATGAAATCACTAAACTGGATTGTTCCAGAACGCATTGAAAATTATTTTAGTGGGTACTGGAAATGTTCTAAGCCCACATAAATATTTTCAGTTCGAACGGACGCTGAAAAATGTCGTCGTGAATAGTGAAAGTGCTTTTTGGGAATTTTATGGAAAGCACCTTGTTGGAAATTCCAAAAGGGCCTTCTAGAAGGGGAAGGAGGGCATGGCACCTCATGGGGGGGTCCCCCCCCAAGGGTGGCCGGCCAAGGAGGTGGAGCACCATGGTGCTCCACATGGCACTCCCATATGGCATATTCCCTTTTGGAAAGGGATATTCCAAGGGCACTTTGGGGTTTTTGTGTGACAATTTTACCCCTTGGCTAGCCTATATATAGGAGTGATCTTGGCAGCCATTTCCCCATCCTTAGCTCTCACACAAGCCATGCATGATCTGGCATTCTCTCTCCCTCCCAGCGAAATAGTTTCGTAGAGCCGAAAGGCTGTCTGGGTTCCGGTGGGAACTAGTTCTGGACGGCGAAGCCCTGCCGGATAGATGACACCGTATGTGTGCAACTCTGTAGAGAGGTCGTAGTTTCGATCTTAGTGCCCGAGGGGCTGTTCGAGAGTGCCTCCCGAAGGGCTGTCCAAGTGACGGTCCGAGTTCTGTGAGTCCTCCCGAAGGGCTGTCCGAGTGACCGTTCGAGTTTCGAAGGTCCTCCCGAAGGGCTGTTCGCGACATCGTCTGGGGGACTGTTCGACAGCCTCCCGGAGGGCTGTCCGAAGGGAAGACGAGGGTATACATCCTCGCGGTTGGGAGGTTGTAAATCCTAGCTGCGGGGATCTGCACCGCCGATCGTCATCGACTCTACTTCCGCTGCGCTACGAGTCGGTAACGAAAATGATCAAACCTTGTATGCAGTCTCCATAGTGGTCCTGGGCTGGTGCGTAGGTCAGATATTTTTGTTTTCTGCTGCGTTACCCTACATCGTGTTCGTCCTGGGTGCTCAGGATTCCCGAGGGCCTGTGTGAGCTCGTCGTTCTCTCTGTCGGGAACGAACGTCCCTTCCTGCGCTGCGGCGATATACTTCTGAAGCTTCTTGACGGGTATTTCAAGTTCCTCCTTCGTCCAATGGCACTTCCCTGTTTCAGGGTCCAAGGTTCCCCCAACCCCGAAGAACCAAGTCCTTGAACGGTCTGGCCAGTTCAATGTCTCTGGTTCGACCCCTTTATCAAGCAGGTCCTTCTCAGCCTTGTCCCACAACAGCCGGGCTTTGAGGTAGCCACCTGACCCCGTGCGATGGTGATACTCCATCTTTGCAGCATTTTTCTTGTTTGTCGCTGACATCTTCTTACTCTTCTCCGATGTCTTGTGAGCCACAAATGCGGGCTAGTGATCTCTTATCTTCTCAAATCGGCCGGTGAATTCTGGAGTCTTCCCTTTGTCGACAAACGTTGATTTCAACTCATTCTTCCACCTCCTGAATAGATCTGCCATCTTCTTAAGAGCATGAGCCTTGACCAATGGCTCTATAACTGGCTTATCCGGATCCTCCTCTGGCGGTAGGGTGAAATTTGCCTTCAGAGCGGTCCAAAGATCATCTTTCTATCTATCGTTGACAAAAGACACTTGAGGGTCTTCGCTCTTAGGCTTATTCCATTGGTGGATGCTGATCGGGATCATGTCCCTAACAAGAACCCCGCACTGAGCAGAAAATGCTTCCTTGGTCTGGCTGGGTTCAATCGGTTGGCCATCGCCCTTGATTGCTGTGATCGTGAACCTTTCATCCTGGCGCAACCTTTTCTTCGGGCCTCGTCTCGTTACCGAAGTTTGGCTCGATCCGGAGGGCTAGAAAAGAAGAAAGAAGAGAGTTAATATGTGTACGTACCAAAACAATTAATGCATCAATTAGCTAGTCAGCACAGGCTTAATTAATAAATATACCTCGCCGGACTTTGCAACAGCTCCTTCCTCCGTTTGCTCATCGGAGCCATCATAATCATGTCCTTCCACCTCCATTGTTCGATCACCAGAGCCTGCTTCACCCTCTCCTTCCAGACCATCGGTGTCGTTGAGATACGACAAGATATCACCTCCGCCGAGGATTATGTCCCCCAACAACTGTTCTGCTTCGATGTCTCGGTGCTCCATAGTTTCTGCAAGTATTACAACATGGCAATTAATATACAAACATGACAGATGGATATATTAGTGCAAACTGTACCGCCTCTCTCATGAATGTCCGACGTTCGGACCGACAAGGGATTTAACAAAATGACGCCATTCTGGATGTGTAGAAAATGGTCCATATTTTTCCTGATCTCATCTACCCTTCTATATGTCACGTTGTCTAGTGTCAAAGAATTCAAGAAAACCATGACTTCATCATTAGCCGGAAATGACAGGCGTATAATGGTACGAAGCTCTTCAAAGTTGTTTTGGAACGGAGTTCCCGATAGAATAATTCGCTTTTTGGTACAAAGTTCAGCAAAGAGCCTTCCGAATATCGCTATTTGGAAGGCCTTTGCTGAAATTCATACCAAAAGGCGAATTATTCTATCCGGAACTCCGTTCCAAAACAACTTTGAAGAGCTTCATAGCATCATACGCCTGTTACTTCCGACTAACGATGAAGCCATGGATTTCTTCAATACTTTGACAGACAACATGACATATAGAAGAATATATATATAGTTGAGATCAGAAAAAAAATTGGATCAACTTGTGCACATCCATGATGGGGGCATTCTTGATAAATCTATATATGTCAAAATTCAAACTTTGACATATGATCAAACTTTGACATATGATCAAATGTTGCATATATCAAAATTCAAACTTTGACATATGATCAAACTTTGATATATGATCAAATGTTGCATATGTCAAAATTCAAACTTTGACATATGATCAAACTTTGATATATGTCCACCACGATATAAAATAAAACATAGACTTGTTCAGGCGAGAGGGGGTTGATCCACGTCCCCCCTCATGTCGAAGTTACCGGAGTTATCTTCTAGTGGTTTGGGTGGCCTCGAGAGTTTGTCGGGTAGGGGCGGGAGGGGGTAGGAGATCGACAACGCTTTTTTTCTAGGGTTTGGGTGGCCTCAGGAGTTGGTCGCCCGGTATATCGAGAAGGGGGTGAACATTTAACCTTAGTAACTTAGAAAAAAAATGTTATCGGGGAGGGGGTATATCGACCCCCCCCCCTCATGTCAAAGTTATCGGGGAGGGGCTATATCGACAACGACATACATATAGCCACAACATATAAAAAAATGTTATCGGGAAGGGATATATCGACCCCCCCCCCCTCATGTTGAAGTTATCGGGGAGGGGGTATATCGAGAGGGGGGTGAATATTTTACCTCAGTAACTTAGAAAAAAAATGTTATCAGGGAGGGGGTTTATCGACCCCCCCCCCCCTCATGTCAAAGTTATCGGGGAGGGGCTATATCGACAACAACATACATATAGCCACTACATAATAAAAAATGTTATCGGGGAAGGGGTATATCGACCCCCCCCCCCCCTCATGTTGAGTTATCGGGGAGGGGGTATATCGAGAGGGGGTGAACATTTTACCTTAGTAACTTAGAAAAAATGTTTTCGGGGAGGGGGTATATCGACCCCCCCCCCCTCATGTCAAAGTTATCGGGGAGGGCTATATCGACAACACATACATATAGCCACATACATAAACAAAAAATGTTATCGGGAAGGGTGTATCGACCCTCCCCCCTCATGTTGAAGTTACGGGAGGGGGTATAATCGACAACGACATACATACAAGGAAAAAAATGTTATCGGGGAGGGGGTTTATACGACAACGACATACATACATGGAAAAAAATGATATCCATCTATACATACATAGCCACACATACTTACATGGAAAAAAATCTATGAAAAAAATACATATATGACAAAAAATTAATACACATGAACAAAAAAATACATATATGAACAAAAGAATGCTCTGAACAAAAAAATTAATACATAATAACACCATACATACATAAAGCCCACCATAACCTACATAGATACATTATATATATATGAACAAAAAATTCATCATATAAAATATGAAAAAAAATCATCATATACACAGAGCCGGGGCGGCGGCGGCTCACAGCGGGGGCGGCCAGCGAGGGCGACGGCGGGGGTGGCGACGGTGGGGGCGGTGGGGGCGGGCCGGGGCGCAGGGGCGCGGCCGGGCGCGCTCGGGGGCAGCGGACGGCGACGGCGACGGTGGGGGCGGGCCGGGCCGCAGGGGCGCGGCCGGGCGCGCTCGGTGCCGGCGGACGGCGACGGCGTGGGCGGCGGACGGCGTCGGCGTGGGCTCGGGGGCGGGGCACGGGCACGGGCGACGGCGTCGGGGCAGCCTGGTGGCGTCGGGGAACTGCGATGAAACTGAAAATTTTCACAAGTCTTGCTTATATACACGAAGCATTGGTCCCGGTTCGTGACACCAACCGGGACTAATGAACCCTTTAGTCCCGGTTGGTGCCACCAACCGGGACCAAAGGTCTCTTTTCAGCAGCCCAAAGGGCGGGAAGCAGGGACCTTTGGTCCCAGTTGGTGGCACCAACCGGGACCAAAAGCCTTGTGCTGCCCGCGTCGCGGCCAAAAGTTTAGTCCCACCTCGCTAGTTGAGAGAGCTCGAGAGTGGTCTATAAGCGCTGCTGCGCCCACTCTCCCGAGCTCCTCTCAACTGCAGGCTTTCGGGCCTAAACTCGCACTATGTGCCTGTGGGCCTACTGGGCCTACTGCGGGCCTGAATCCTGGCCCATGGTTGGGTTTCTAGTCGTATTCAAGCCGTGGTGGCCCAGTAGGCGGCATTTTTTTTATTTTTATTTTGTTTTCTTTGTTGCTTTATTTATTTTATTTTGTTTCTACTTATAACAAAATACTTACTGTTGCTATTTTTATTTATTTTATTAAATTTTATTTTATTTTGTTTTGTTTCTACTTATTTATTAAAGTTTATTTTGTTTCTACTTATTTATTTTATTTTATTTTTTGCTTTTTTATTTATTTTATGAAAAATCTTTTTCTTTTAATGTTTTGAAGAGAAAATACTTTGATAATTTTAGTTGCATAAATTATATATAATTTTAGTTTCAATAATACAAGAGGTTTAAAAAGTTTTTTAGTTGATTCCTTTAGCTATTAAAGTTTTATTAAAGTTTTCTAGTTCATTCTTTTTCTATTAGAGTTTCATCAAAGTTTTCTAGTTCATTCTTTTATTTTATTATTTTTGCTATTAGAGTTTCATAAAAGTTGAGAGGGTTACGGCAAAAACTGGATGCACTTCGTGTACAAAATGGACAATCTCTTTCGAAGTATCAGGGTTTCGGACGAAAACTCAATTTTATTTTTTTGAACTTATTTGAACTCCAGACTTTTTGTGTGCTCAAAATGAACCATTCAAAGCAACATCATCAATTTTCAACCCTTTCTGACTTCATCTGTTATTTTTCATGCATTTACTGATTTTTTGAGCTAAATGACCCTGAAATTGAAAAGCACTTCAAATGAACTCTGAAGAGGTTGAAAATGAGCATGATATCATCATTTCACCCACATAGCATGTGCTAAAAAGTTGAGAGGGTTACGGCAAAAATTGGATGCACTTCGTGTACAAAATGGACAATCTCTTTCGAAGTATCAGGGTTTCGGACGAAAACTCATCTGTTACAAAGGGATTTCATTTTTTGAACTTATTTGAACTCCACACTTTTTGTGTGCTCAAAATGAACCATTCAAAGCCACATCATCAATTTTCAACCTTTTCTGACTTCATCTGTCTTCACTTTTTCTTCGCTTGTGTCCTTTGCTTATTGCGCCGTAACCATGGATATTCTTCATCGCTTAACAGGGTGCTTGGGTCAGCCTTGACTTTGACGGGAGGAATTTCATGAAACTTTTCATAATCTTCAGACATGTCTGTCTTACCCTCCACTCCCACGATGTCTCTTTTCCCTGAAAGAACTATGTGGCGCTTTGGCTCATCGTATGATGTATTCGCTTCCTTATCTTTTCTTTTTCTCGGTTTGGTAGACATGTCCTTCACATAGAAAACCTGCGCCACATCACTGGCTAGGATGAATGGTTCGTCTGTGTACCCAAGATTGTTCAGATCCACTGTTGTCATTCCGTAATGTGGCTCTACCTGTACCCCGCCTCCTGACAGATTGACCCATTTGCACTTAAACAAAGGGACCTTAAAATCATGTCCGTAGTCAAGTTCCCATACGTCCACTATGTAACCATAATATGTGTCCTTTCCCCTCTTGGTTGCTGCATCAAAGCGGACACCACTGTTTTGGTTAGTGCTCTTTTGATCTTGGGCGATCGTGTAAAATGTATTCCCATTTATCTCGTATCCTTTGTAAGTCAATACAGTCGAAGATGGTCCCCTGGACAACGAGTACAGCTCATCAGAAATAGTGTTGTCACCTCTGAGATGTGTTTCAACCAACTGCCGAAAGTCCTGATGTGTTCACATGTAATCCAGTCGTCACACTGCTCCGGGTGTTTGGAGCGCAGAATGTTCTTGTGTTGATCGACATACGGGGTCACCAAGGTAGAGTTCTGTAGAACTGTGTAGTGTGCTTGAGACCAAGAACGCCCGTCCCTGCATATTATTGAGTCCCCTCCTAGCGTGCCTTTTCCAGTCAGTCTCCCCTCATACCGCGATTGAGGGAGACCAATCTTCTTAAGGTCAGGAATGAAGTCAACACAAAACCAAATGACATCCTCTGTTTGATGGCCCATGGAGATGCTTCCTTCTGGCCTAGCGCGGTTACGGACATATTTCTTTAGGACTCCCATGAACCTCTCAAAGGGGAACATATTTTGTAGAAATACGGGGCCCAGAACGACAATCTCGTCGACTAGATGAACTAGGACGTGCGTCATGATATTGAAGAAGGATGGTGGGAACACCAGCTCGAAACTGACAAGACATTGCGCCACATCACTCCTTAGCCTTGGTATGATTTCTGGATCGATCACCTTCTGAGAGATTACATTGAGGAATGCACATAGCTTCACAATGGCTAATCGAACGTTTTCCGGTAGAAGCCCCCTCAATGCAACCGGAAGCAGTTGCGTCATAATCACCTGGCAGTCATGAGACTTTAGGTTCTGAAACTTTTTCTCTGCCATATTTATTATTCCCTTTATATTCGACGAGAAGCCAGACGAGACCTTCATACTGAGCAGGCATTCAAAGAAGATTTCCTTCTCTTCTTTGGTAAGAGCGTAGCTGGCAGGACCTTCATACTGCTTTGGAGGCATGCCGTCTTTTTCGTGCCAACGTTGCAGGTCCTCTCGTGCTTCCGGTGTATCTTTTGTCTTTCCATACACGCCCAAGAAGCCTAGCAGGTTCACGCATCAAATGGCACTTCCTGTTCAGGGTCCAAAGGTTCCCCAACCCCGAAGAACCAGTCCTTGACGTCGGGTCGTGGCCGTTCAATGTCTCATGGGTCGACCCTCTTATCAAGCAGGTCCTGCTCAGCCTTGTCCACAACAGCCGGGCTTGAGGGTAGCCCACTTGCACACCCGTGCGATGGTGATACTCCTCTGTGCAGCATTTTCTTGTTTGTCGCTAACATCTTCTTACTCTTCTCCGAGTGGGGTCTTGTGAATGCCACAATGCGGCTAGTGATTCTTATTTCTGCAAATCGGCCGGTGAATTCTGGAGTCTTCCCTTTGTCGACACACGTTTGATTTCACTCCATTCTTCCACCTCCTGAATAGATCTGCCATCTTCTAAGAGCATGAGCCTTGACCAATGCTCTATAACTGGCTTATCCGGATCCTCCTCTGGCGGTAGGTGGAATTTGCCTTCAGAGCGGCCAAGAGTCATCTTTTCTATCTATCGTTGTACAAAAGACACTTGAGGGTCTTCGCTCTAGGCTTATTCCATGTTGTGGATTGCTGATCGGGATATGTCCCTAACAAGAAAACCCCGCACTGAGCAGAAAATGCTTCCTGTGATCTCTGGCACGGGTTTCCAATCGCGGTGTGGCCATCGCCCGTGATGCTTGTGAGCTGAACCCTTTCAATCCTGGCGCAACTTTCTTTTCTTCCGGCCTCGTCTCGTTACCGAAGTTTGGCTCGATCCGGAGGGCTAGAAAAAGAAGAAAGAAGAGAGTTAATATGTGTACTACCAAAACAATTAATGCATCAATTAGCTAGTCAGCACAGGCTAATAAATTACTAAATATACCTCGCACGACTTTGCAACAGCTCCTCCTACCGTTTGCCTCATCGGAGCCATCCATAATCATGTCTTCCACCTCCATTGTTCGATCACCATAGCCTGCTTAACCACTCTCCTTCCAGCCATCGGTTGTCGTTCGAGATACGACAAGATATCACCTCCGCCGAGGTTATGTCCCCCAACAACTGTTCTGTTCGATGTCTCGGGTGCTCAAGTTTCTGCAAGTATTACAACATGGCAAATTAATTTACAAACATGCAGATGGCTATATTAGTGCATACTGTAACGCCTCTCTCTGAATGTCCGACGTTCGGACCGACAAGGGATTTACAAAAGACGCCATTCTGATGTGTAGAAAAATGGTCCTATTTTTCCTGATCTCATCTAACCCTTCTATATGTCACGTTGTCTAGTGTCAAAGAATTCAAGAAAACCATGACTTCATCATTAGCCGGAAATGACAGGCGTATAATGGTACGAAGCTCTTCAAAGTGTTTTTGGAACGGAGTTCCGATAGCATAATTCGCTTTTTGGTACAAAGTCAGCAAAGACCTTCGCGAATATGCTATTTGGAAGGCTTGCTGAAATTCATCCAAAAAGCGAATTATTCTATCCGGAATCCGTTCAAACACTCTTGAAGAGTTATAGTCATACGCCTGTTACGTTCCGACTAACGCATGAGCATGGATTCTTCAATATTGACAGACAACATGACATATAGAAGTATATATATGTTTGAGATCAGAAAAAAAAATTGGATCAATTGGCAATCCATAATGGTGAGGATTCTTGAAATCTATATATGTCAAAATCAAAAACTTTGACAAATGATCAAACTGTGTACATATGACAAATGTTTCATATATCAAATTCAAACTGTGACATATGATCAAACTTTGATATATGATTCAAATGTGCATATGTCACAAAATGCAAAAACTTTGACATATGATCAAACTTGTGATATGTTCCACCACGATATAAAATAAAAACATAGACTTGTTAGGCAGAGGGGTTGATCCCGTTCCCCCCCTCATGTCGAAGTTACCGGAGTTATCCTTCTAGTGGTTTGGGTGGCCTCGAGAGTTTGTGGGTAGGGGTCGGGAGGGGTAGGAGATCGACAACGCTTTTTCTAGGGTTTGGGTGGGCCTCAAGGAGTTGGTCTCCCGGGATATATCGAGAAGGGGGTGCATTTAACCTTAGTAACTTAGAAAAAAATGGTTATCGGGGAGGGGGAGTATCGACCCCCCCCCCCCCTCATGTCAAAGTTATCGGGGAGGGGCTATATCGACAAACGACATAATATAGCCACAACAGATTAAAAAAATGTTATCGGGGAAGGTAGATTATCAGACCCACCCCCCTCATGTTTGAATTATCGGGAGGGGATATAGCGAAGGGGGGGAATATTTTACCTCGATAACCTTAGAAAAAAAAGCTGTTATCGGGGAGGGGGTTATCGACCCCCTCCCCCTCATGTCAAGTTATCGGGGGGCATATTCGAAACCCATACATATAGCCACATACATATAAAAAAATGTTATCGGGAAGGGTATATCGACCCCACCCCCCTCATGTTTGAAGTTATCGGGAGGGGATATCGATAGTGGGGTGACACATTTTACCTTAGTAACTTAGAAAAAATGTTATCGGGGAGGGGGTATACTCGACCCCCCCCCCTATGTCAAGTTTCTGGGGAGGGGCTATAATCGACAACGACATACATATAGCCACATACATACAAAAAACATGTTATCGGGGAAGGGGTGTATCGACCCTCCCCCCTCATGTTGAAGTTATCGTGGGAGGGGGTAATCGGACAACAACAAATACAAGGAAAAAATGTTTATCGGGGAGGGGGTATTTCGACAAGACTACAATACATGGAAAAAATGATATCCATCTATACATACATAGCCCCATACTATATACATGGAAAAAAATGCTATGAAAAAAAGTACATATATGAACAAAAAATTATACCCATAATGAACAAAAAACTACATATATGAAACAAAAAGAAGCTCTGAACAAAAAATTAATACATATATAACATCCATACAACAATATGCCACATACCCTACATATATACATTATATATCATATTGAACACACAAAATTCACATAGAAAATATGAAAAAAAATCCTCATATAACACAGAGCGCGTGGCGGCGGCGGCTCACACAAGCGGGCGAGGACATGAGGGGACGGGGGTGGCGCTGGAGGGGGCGGGGGGGGTCGGGCGCAGGTGCAGCGGGGGCGGCTACGTGGGAGTGGGAGGCGTATACTTGACGTTGTGGCTCCTAGCCGTGGCATGGGAGTGCGAGGAAGGTGGGCGGGGAAGGGAGGCTAGGGTCGCCTCGGTTGCGCGGTCACTCTGCGACGGCGTGGGGCTTGTCGGTACGGCGTCGGCGTGGGCTCGGGGGGGGGGGACGGGGCAGGGCAACGGCGACGGCGTCGGGGCAGCCTGGTGGCGTCGGGAACTGCATGAAACTGAAAAATTTTCACAGGTACTGTGCTTCTATACCACGAAGCATTGGTCCCGGTTCGTGACACCAACCGGGAATCTAAGAACCCTTAGTCCCGTTGGTGACAACCAACCGGGACCAAAGGTCTCTTTTCAGCAGCCAAAGGGGGGAAGCAGGGACCTTTGGTCCCAGTTGGTGGCCCACCGGTGACTAAAGGGCGTGCATGGGTCCCGGTTGGTGCCACGAACCGTTACCAATCAACCCCTTAGTCCCGTTGGTGCACCAACCGGGACAAAAGCACTTGTGCTTGCCCGCGTCGCGCCAAAGTTTAGTCCCACCCTCGCTAGTTGAGAGAGCTTCGAAGAGTGGTCTATAAGCGCTGCTGCGCCACTCTCCCGAGCTCCTCTCAACCTCGCTTTCGGGCCTAACTCCGCACTTGTGCCTGTGGGCACTATGGGCCTACTGCGGGGGCCTGAATCTCCTGGACCATGGTTGGGTTATCTAGTCCGTATTCAAGCCTTCGGGGGGGGGGGGGGGAAGGCGGCGTGGCCCAGTAGGCGGCATTTTTTTATTTTTATTGTTGTTTTTTGTTGCTTTATTTATTTATTTTGTTTCTACTTATAACAAAATACTCTTAGAGGTCGTTGCGTTGTAGATGTACTCGCAAACGTAGTATCCACAAAAATTATTCCCGCCTTCCTGCCACAACCACTTTACGAGAAATAGAGGTCAATCAAACTGATAATCAAGCATTATAAATGGTATTGATGAAACTAGCTAGAATCAATGGGAGATGCGCGGAACTAGCTAGTAGTACTTACTTTCGGGTGTGTAAATCGCAGATCCCCCGGCAGTCCCGGAACTTCTGCGGTGAACACTTTCCAAACCCTGCGAGACAAAGAAAATAATTACTTGATATCAGGAAATGAACAAAGTTGCCGATATAGTGCGATAATGATCGATTGAACTTACTTCTTGAGCATTTCAGTCATGGCCGCATACTCCTTGGGATCTTTTCGTTTTGAGTCTAAGACGGTTACTAGTCCCTGCTCAAGCTTAATCTCTAGGAGAATAAAGTGGAAGCTGCACACGCATGCGTAACTCATCAATTACATTACTATAACCTCGAGTAATAATGGAAACCGAATATGCAGAAGACAGTAACACTCACTTGAAGTTGTAAGGAAAGAGTATTTTATCTTTGTTTTGATTTTTAAGCAACGATTGTAGCAAGTTGGCCTCGGTTTCTTTCGGATTATATTTACCGTCCATTGTTCTATGAGATTTGTGTTAATGAACCCAATATCATAGATTTGTGCATTTCTGCATTCGACGATCTTCAATCTGCATAATATAGTGAGGATAATTATATACACATGCAATGAAAGAGCTGAGCTATATATAGAGACTTAATTACAGAAGTATAGTACTTACAGACAGTAGCAAGTGATGATTATTTTATCGAGGGCCTTTTGATTGAAAAACTGGAAGAACTCCTCAAATGGAACAGACAACAGATCAATTCCAACGAGGTCGTGCTCCTCTTTAACTCTCAGCGTCAAAATATCCTTCCCAGACTTGCAGGTGTCCATGTACCACTTATGGAATCTTCGTATCATCGTTGTTAGAGGAGGATCACCAGGTCTGACGAGAGGCTTCCCGTACTGGTATTTGTGTTCGTCCACCTCCATTGTATCAAAATGTGCATCGTCGGGCAGGTAATCACCAGCATTGGTACCGGGCAGCATCCCCGGCAGATTTGCGACGATATCGCTAGACACCTTGAGCGGGGGGCACAATTGGTTTGCCTGTTCGCCGAGCTGGGGAATTTTGTTCCCACTTCTTCGTTCTTGTAACCTTTTGTCAGTTGAAGTTGTTCCCGACCGGCGCGCTCCTTCCACTGCCTTTTTAAGAGCGCGGACATGGTTTTCATCCGGTGGAGGCGGTGGTGGTCGCTTCAGGTTCTTCACAGTGCGCTTCAATTTCACCGGATCCATCTTCTCCTCCGGAGGTGGATTTTTCTTTGCAAAAAAGTCCCTCACTTGGGCTTTACAGATCTCCATGTTTTCCTCGTCGATCATCTCGTATGGTAACTTCTCTAGAGGCGTGAGAGTCGGACCGAATCTGTATTGCCTCCCGCCTCTGGCTGTACTGCTAGACGCCGGAGCAGTCGGAGTGGCTGCGGCTGTCTTCCTTTGTTGCTTACGAGGCGGAGAAGGAGGCGGAGTGCTACGACGCCCGGAGCAGCCGGAGCGGCGGTGGCTGTCTTTCGCTGTTGCTAACGAGGCGGAGAAGGAGGCGGGCTGCTCGGACGCGCCGGCGCAGGCGGAGAAGGAGGCGGAGTGCCGCCACGCGCTGAAGCAGCCGGAGAAGGAGGCGGAGTGCCCTGATCACTCTCCAGAGGAGGAGGCGGAGTGCCCTGACTCACCGGAGGAGGAGGCGGAGGCGTCCAGTTCGGAAGGTTGATGAGCTCCTTCCGCCATAGACATGGAGTCTTCAGAGCAAGACCCAGCTGAGTCTCCCCTTCACCGGTATGGTGGTCAAGCTGGAGCTCCTCAAATCCCTCCGTTATTTCATCGACCATCACAACAGCATAGCCTTGTGGAATCGGAAGGCAGTGAAAAGTTGAGCCGGGTTGAGGAGGTGTAACAGAGCCGACAGCCGCCTTGACTTTGAGGTGCTGCCATTGCGTCATAAGGTGGCAATGTTTAGCCTCCGTGATAGCATCCACGGGGTAGCTGGGAGCCGTGAAGTCAGGCTGCTGAAGGACCTCGGTGGAAGCCACGCTGCTTCTCCGCTGAGATGGAGGGGTAGCTTCTGGGGTAGCTCCGGCAGGTCGCTGGCTCTGAACTAGTAGAGCTTGTTCCTCTAGCGCTCGTACCCTTGCATTCAGCGACTGCAGTTCCGTCTGCTCCACTTTCCTCCTCCTCTCCAGGGTTTTGTAACCGCCTGCGCTGGGAAACCCAACCTTCCACGCAACGGAGCCTGCCGTGCCTCGTGTTCGTCCTGGGTGCTCAGGATTCCCGAGGGCCTGTGTGAGCTCGTCGTTCTCTCTGTCGGGAACGAACGTCCCTTCCTGCGCTGCGGCGATATACTTCTGAAGCTTCTTGACGGGTATTTCAAGTTCCTCCTTCATCCAATGGCACTTCCCTGTTTCAGGGTCCAAGGTTCCCCCAACCCCGAAGAACCAAGTCCTTGAACGGTCTGGCCAGTTCAATGTCTCTGGTTCGACCCCTTTATCAAGCAGGTCCTTCTCAGCCTTGTCCCACAACAGCCGGGCTTTGAGGTAGCCACCTGACCCCGTGCGATGGTGATACTCCTTCTTTGCAGCATTTTTCTTGTTTGTCGCTGACATCTTCTTACTCTTCTCCGATGTCTTGTGAGCCACAAATGCGGGCTAGTGATCTCTTATCTTCTCAAATCGGCCGGTGAATTCTGGAGTCTTCCCTTTGTCGACAAACGTTGATTTCAACTCATTCTTCCACCTCCTGAATAGATCTGCCATCTTCTTAAGAGCATGAGCCTTGACCAATGGCTCTATAACTGGCTTATCCGGATCCTCCTCTGGTGGTAGGGTGAAATTTGCCTTCAGAGCGGTCCAAAGATCATCTTTCTATCTATCGTTGACAAAAGACACTTGAGGGTCTTCGCTCTTAGGCTTATTCCATTGGTGGATGCTGATCGGGATCATGTCCCTAACAAGAACCCCGCACTGAGCAGAAAATGCTTCCTTGGTCTGGCTGGGTTCAATCGGTTGGCCATCGCCCTTGATTGCTGTGATCGTGAACCTTTCATCCTGGCGCAACCTTTTCTTCGGGCCTCGTCTCGTTACCGAAGTTTGGCTCGATCCGGAGGGCTAGAAAAGAAGAAAGAAGAGAGTTAATATGTGTACATACCAAAACAATTAATGCATCAATTAGCTAGTCAGCACAGGCTTAATTAATATATATACCTCGCCGGACTTTGCAACAGCTCCTTCCTCCGTTTGCTCATCGGAGCCATCATAATCATGTCCTTCCACCTCCATTGTTCGATCACCAGAGCCTGCTTCACCCTCTCCTTCCAGACCATCGGTGTCGTTGAGATACGACAAGATATCACCTCCGCCGAGGATTATGTCCCCCAACAACTGTTCTGCTTCGATGTCTCGGTGCTCCATAGTTTCTGCAAGTATTACAACATGGCAATTAATATACAAACATGACAGATGGATATATTAGTGCAAACTGTACCGCCTCTCTCATGAATGTCCGACGTTCGGACCGACAAGGGATTTAACAAAATGACGCCATTCTGGATGTGTAGAAAATGGTCCATATTTTTCCTGATCTCATCTACCCTTCTATATGTCACGTTGTCTAGTGTCAAAGAATTCAAGAAAACCATGACTTCATCATTAGCCGGAAATGACAGGCGTATAATGGTACGAAGCTCTTCAAAGTTGTTTTGGAACGGAGTTCCCGATAGAATAATTCGCTTTTTGGTACAAAGTTCAGCAAAGAGCCTTCCGAATATCGCTATTTGGAAGGCCTTTGCTGAAATTCATACCAAAAGGCGAATTATTCTATCCGGAACTCCGTTCCAAAACAACTTTGAAGAGCTTCATAGCATCATACGCCTGTTACTTCCGACTAACGATGAAGCCATGGATTTCTTCAATACTTTGACAGACAACATGACATATAGAAGAATATATATATAGTTGAGATCAGAAAAAAAATTGGATCAACTTGTGCACATCCATAATGGTTGCATTCTTGATAAATCTATATATGTCAAAATTCAAACTTTGACATATGATCAAACTTTGACATATGATCAAATGTTGCATATATCAAAATTCAAACTTTGACATATGATCAAACTTTGATATATGATTAAATGTTGCATATGTCAAAATTCAAACTTTGACATATGATCAAACTTTGATATATGTCCACCACGATATAAAATAAAACATAGACTTGTTCAGGCGAGAGGGGGTTGATCCACGTCCCCCCTCATGTCGAAGTTACCGGAGTTATCTTCTAGTGGTTTGGGTGGCCTCGAGAGTTTGTCGGGTAGGGGCGGGAGGGGGTAGGAGATCGACAACGCTTTTTTTCTAGGGTTTGGGTGGCCTCAAGAGTTGGTCTCCCGGTATATCGAGAGGGGGGTGAACATTTAACCTTAGTAACTTAGAAAAAAAATGTTATCGGGGAGGGGGTATATCGACCCCCCCCCCCTCATGTCAAAGTTATCGGGGAGGGGCTATATCGACAACGACATACATATAGCCACAACAGATAAAAAAATGTTATCGGGGAAGGGATCTATCAACCCACCCCCTCATGTTGAAGTTATCGGGAGGGGATATCGAGAGGGGGGTGAATATTTTACCTCGTAACCTTAGAAAAAAAAGGTTATCGGGGAGGGGGTTATCGACCCCCCCCCCTCATGTCAAAGTATCGGGAGGGCATATCGAAAACGCCATACATATAGCCACATACATATAAAAAAATGTTATCGGGAAGGGGTATATCGACCCCACCCCCTCATGTTGAAGTTATCGGGAGGGGGATATCGAGAGGGGGTGACCATTTTACCTCTAGTAACTTAGAAAAAAATGTTATCGGGGAGGGGGTATATCGACCCCCCCCCCTAATGTCAAAGTTATCGGGGAGGGGCTATATCGACAACGGACATACATATAGCCACTACATACAAAAAAATGTTTATCGGGGAAGGGTGTATCGACCCTCCCCCTCATGTTGAAGTTATCGGGGAGGGGGTTATATCGGACACGACATAATACAAGGAACAAAATGTATCGGGGAGGGGCATATCGACAAGACATAATACATGGAAAAAATGATATCCATCTATACATACATAGACCACAATCATATATACATGGCAAAAAAATGCTATGCAAAAAATAAGAATTATGAACAAAAAAATAATACACATATGAACAAAAAAATACATATATGAAACAAAAGACTTCTGAACAAAAAAATTAATACATATAGAAATCCATACAACATATGCCACATACCTACCTATATACAGTTATATATCTATGAACAAAAAATTCATCATAAGAAATATGAAAACACAAATCATTCTATCCACAGACGGGGCCTTTCATCGGTGGGCTGGCGAGGAAAGAGGCCGGGCTCCCAGCCGCCTTTCCAAGAGGAACAGAGAGGCAAGATGGAGGGGCAGTTAAGGGTGGCGCGGAGAAGGGGGGGAGAGGTGGGAGGAGGGAGGGAGGGAAGGCGGGACGAGGCGAAGGAAGGACGGTATAGAGTTGCCTAAGCGGGGCCAAGAGGGAAGGCGACAGGGACCAGGTGGGGGAGGGCAGGGGCAAGGGGGGGACGGGCGAGACTACGGTGCACGGGCGGACGGGGACGGCGTGGGGCGGCGGACCGGCTGTCGGCGTGGGCTCGGGGGCGGGGGGGGACGGCACGGGCACGGCGAGGCGTCGGGGGCAAGCCTGGTGGCGTCGGGAACTGCGATGAACTGAAAATATTTCACAAGTATTGCTTTATACACGAAGCATTGGTCCCGGTTCGTGACACCAACCGGGACTAATGAAACCCTTTAGTCCCGGTTGGTGCCACCAAACCGGGACCAAAGGTCTCTTTTCAGCAGCCCAAAGGGGGAAGCAGGGACCTTTGGTCCAGTTGGTGGCACCAACCGGGACTAAAGGGCGTGCATGGTCCCGGTTGGTGCCACGAACCGTTACCAATGCACCCCTTAGTCCCGGTTGGTGCCACCAACCGGACCAAAAGCTGTGCTGCCCGCGTCGCGGCCAAAAGTTTAGTCCCACCTCGCTAGTTGAGAGAGCTCGAGAGTGGCTATAAGCGCTGCTGCGCCCACTCTCCCGAGCTCCTCTCAACTGCAGGCTTTCGGGCCTAAACTCGCACTATGTGCCTGTGGCGCTTGGGCCTACTGCGGGCCTGAATCCTGGCCCATGGTTGGGGTTTAGTCGTATTCAAGCCGTCAGGGTGGCCCAGTAGGCGGCTTTTTTTTTATTTTTATTTTGTTTCTTTGTTGCTTTATTTATTTATTTTGTTTCACTTATAACAAAATACTTACTGTTGCTATTTTTATTTATTTTATTAAATTTTATTTTATTTTGTTTTTGTTTCTACTTATTATTAAAGTTTATTTTGTTTCTACTTATTATTTATTTTTATTTTTGCTTTTTTTTTATTTTATGAAAAATCTTTTCTTTTAATGTTTTGAAGGAGAAAATACTTTGATATTTTAGTTGCATAAATTATATATAATTTTTAGTTTCAATATACAAGAGGTTTAAAAAGTTTTTTAGTTGATTCCTTTAGCTATTAAGTTTTATTAAAGTTTCTAGTTCATTCTTTTTTATTAGAGTTTCATCAAAGTTTTCTAGTGCATTCTTTTATTTTATTATTTGTATTAGAGTTCAATAAAAGTTGAGAGGGTTACGGCAAAAACTGGATGCACTTCGTGTACAAAATGGACAATCTCTTCGAAGTATCGGGTTTCGGACGAAAAAACTCAATTTTATTTTTTTGAAACGTATTTGAACTCCAGATTTTTGTGTGCTCAAATGGAACCATTCAAAGCAACATCATCAATTTTCAACCCTTTTGACTTCATCTGTTATTTTTCTGCATTCTGATTTTTTGAGCTAAATGACCCTGAAATTGAAAGCACTTCAATGAACTCTGAAGAGGTTGAAAATGAGCATGATATCATCATTTCACCCACATAGCATGTGTAAAAAGTGAGAGGGTTACGGCAAAAATTGGATGCACTTGTGTACAAAATGGACCATCTCTTTCGAAGATATCAGGGTTTCGGACGAAACTCATCTTTACAAAGGGATTTCATTTTTGAACTTATTGAACTCCCACTTTTTGTGTGCTCAAAATGAACCATTCAAAGCCACATCATCATTTTCAAACCCTTGTCTGACTTCAATCTGTCTTCACTTTTTCTTCGCTTGTGTCCTTTGCTTATTGCGCCGTAACCATGGATATTCTTCATCGCTTAACAGGGTGCTTGGGTCAGCCTTGACTTTGACGGGAGGAATTTCATGAAACTTTTCATAATCTTCAGACATGTCTGTCTTACCCTCCACTCCCACGATGTCTCTTTTCCCTGAAAGAACTATGTGGCGCTTTGGCTCATCGTATGATGTATTCGCTTCCTTATCTTTTCTTTTTCTCGGTTTGGTAGACATGTCCTTCACATAGAAAACCTGCGCCACATCACTGGCTAGGATGAATGGTTCGTCTGTGTACCCAAGATTGTTCAGATCCACTGTTGTCATTCCGTAATGTGGCTCTACCTGTACCCCGCCTCCTGACAGATTGACCCATTTGCACTTAAACAAAGGGACCTTAAAATCATGTCCGTAGTCAAGTTCCCATACGTCCACTATGTAACCATAATATGTGTCCTTTCCCCTCTTGGTTGCTGCATCAAAGCGGACACCACTGTTTTGGTTAGTGCTCTTTTGATCTTGGGCGATCGTGTAAAATGTATTCCCATTTATCTCGTATCCTTTGTAAGTCAATACAGTCGAAGATGGTCCCCTGGACAACGAGTACAGCTCATCAGAAATAGTGTTGTCACCTCTGAGATGTGTTTCAACCAACTGCCGAAAGTCCTGATGTGTTCACATGTAATCCAGTCGTCACACTGCTCCGGGTGTTTGGAGCGCAGAATGTTCTTGTGTTGATCGACATACGGGGTCACCAAGGTAGAGTTCTGTAGAACTGTGTAGTGTGCTTGAGACCAAGAACGCCCGTCCCTGCATATTATTGAGTCCCCTCCTAGCGTGCCTTTTCCAGTCAGTCTCCCCTCATACCGCGATTGAGGGAGACCAATCTTCTTAAGGTCAGGAATGAAGTCAACACAAAACCAAATGACATCCTCTGTTTGATGGCCCATGGAGATGCTTCCTTCTGGCCTAGCGCGGTTACGGACATATTTCTTTAGGACTCCCATGAACCTCTCAAAGGGGAACATATTTTGTAGAAATACGGGGCCCAGAACGACAATCTCGTCGACTAGATGAACTAGGACGTGCGTCATGATATTGAAGAAGGATGGTGGGAACACCAGCTCGAAACTGACAAGACATTGCGCCACATCACTCCTTAGCCTTGGTATGATTTCTGGATCGATCACCTTCTGAGAGATTACATTGAGGAATGCACATAGCTTCACAATGGCTAATCGAACGTTTTCCGGTAGAAGCCCCCTCAATGCAACCGGAAGCAGTTGCGTCATAATCACCTGGCAGTCATGAGACTTTAGGTTCTGAAACTTTTTCTCTGCCATATTTATTATTCCCTTTATATTCGACGAGAAGCCAGACGAGACCTTCATACTGAGCAGGCATTCAAAGAAGATTTCCTTCTCTTCTTTGGTAAGAGCGTAGCTGGCAGGACCTTCATACTGCTTTGGAGGCATGCCGTCTTTTTCGTGCCAACGTTGCAGGTCCTCTCGTGCTTCCGGTGTATCTTTTGTCTTTCCATACACGCCCAAGAAGCCTAGCAGGTTCACGCAAAGGTTCTTTGTCACGTGCATCACGTCGATTGAAGAGCGGACCTCTAGGTCTTTCCAGTAGGGTAGGTCCCAAAATATAGATTTCTTCTTCCACATGGGATCGCGTCCCTCAGCGTCATTCGGAACAGATAGTCCGCCGGGACCCTTTCCAAAGATTACGTGTAAATCATTAACCATAGCAAGTACGTGATCACCGGCACGCATGGCGGGCTTCTTCCGGTGATCTGCCTCGCCTTTGAAATGCTTGCCTTTCTTTCGACATTGATGGTTGGTCGGAAGAAATCGACGATGCCCCAGGTACACATTCTTCCTGCATTTGTCCAGGTATATACTTTCGGTGTCAGCTAAACAGTGCGTGCATGCGTGGTATCCCTTGTTTGTCTGTCCTGAAAGGTTACTGAGAGCAGGCCAATCATTGATGGTTACAAACAGCAACGCATGCAGGTCAAATTCCTCCTGTCTGTGCTCATCCCACACACGTACACCGTTTCCATTCCACAGCTGTAAAAGTTCTTCAACTAATGGCCTTAGGTACACATCAATGTCGTTGCCGGGTTGCTTAGGGCCTTGGATGAGTACTGGCATCATAATGAACTTCCACTTCATGCACAGCCAAGGAGGAAGGTTATAGATACATAGAGTCACGGGCCAGGTGCTGTGATTGCAGCTCTGCTCCCCCAAAGGATTAATGCCATCCGCGCTTAAACCAAACCATACGTTCCTTGGGTCACCTGCAAACTCAGTCCGGTACTTTCTCTCGATTTTTCTCCACTGCGACCCGTCAGCGGGTGCTCTCAACTTCCCGTCTTTCTTACGGTCCTCTCTGTGCCATCGCATCAACTTGGCATGCTCTTTGTTTCTGAACAGACGTTTCAACCGTGGTATTATAGGAGCATACCACATCACCTTGGCAGGAACCCTCTTCCTGGGGGGCTCGCCGTCAACATCACCAGGGTCATCTCGTCTGATCTTATACCACAATGCACCGCATACCGGGCATGCGTTCAAATCCTCGTACGCACCGCGGTACAGGATGCAGTCATTAGGGCATGCATGTATCTTCTGCACCTCCAATCCTAGAGGGCATATGACCTTCTTTGCTGCGTACGTACTGTCGGGCAATTCGTTATCCTTTGGAAGCTTCTTCTTCAATATTTTCAGTAGCTTCTCAAATCCTTTGTCAGGCACAGCATTCTCTGCCTTCCACTGCAGCAATTCAAGTACGGTACCGAGCTTTGTGTTGCCATCTTCGCAATTGGGGTACAACCCTTTCTGGTGATCCTCTAACATGCGATCGAATTTCAGCTTCTCCTTTTCACTTTCGCACTGTCTCCATGCATCAACAATGGCCCGGCGGAGATCATCATCGGGCACATCGTCTGGTTCCTCTTGATCTTCAGCTTCCCCCGTTGCAGCATCATCGTATTCAGGGGGCACATAGTTGTCATCGTCCTCTTCTTCTTCGCTGTCTTCCATCATAACCCCTATTTCTCCGTGCCTGGTCCAAACATTATAGTGTGGCATGAAACCCTTATAAAGCAGGTGGGTGTGAAGGATTTTCCGGTCAGAGTAAGACTTCGTATTCCCACATATAGGGCATGGACAACACATAAAACCATTCTGCTTGTTTGCCTCAGCCACTTCGAGAAAATTATGCACGCCCTTAATGTACTCGGAGGTGCGTCTGTCACCGTACATCCATTGCCGGTTCATCTGCGTGCATTATATATTATTAAGTGTGTCAAAAACCATTACAAAACATCATGAATAGATAAGTGACCAAATTAATAGAAGTTCATCATCACATTAAAACCAAAGTACATACATAGTTCTCATTGAACAACATATAGCTCTTCAGAGCATCTAATTAAACCATACATTATTGAAACTATGTAAAACATTTCAATGCAACAACAAATGCGATCATAATCACAACCAAGGTAACAATTGATCCAATGGCATAATGATACCAAGCTTCGGTATGAATGGCATATTTTCTATACTTTCTAATCTTGAAGCGCATTGCATCCATCTTGATCTTGTGATCATCGACGACATCCGCAACATGCAACTCCAATATCATCTTCTCCTCCTCAATTTTTTTCAATTTTTCCTTCAAGTAATTGTTTTCTTCTTCAACTAAATTTAACCTCTCGACAATAGGGTCGGTTGGAATTTCCGGTTCACATACCTCCTAGATAAAAAAAATCTATGTCACGTTGGTCGGCATAATTGTCATAAACAACAAATGAACCAAATAGTTATAAAATATAATATATACCACATCCGAATCATAGACAGGACGAGGGCCGACGGGGGCGGATACCAAAACCATCGCACTATATAATAACAAACAATAATAAAAGTAAGAAAATTATACAAGTATCTATGTAAATCATACAAGTAAGAATTTTTTTCTTTTAGAAAGAAGATAAGAACAAGAGGCTCACCACGGTTATGCCAGCGACGAGATCGGCGCGGGCGATCGACGGCGGTGAAGACAGGGACGGGACGTGACGGACCGCTAAACCTAGACAAATCTTGAGGAAAATGGAGCTTGAAGGTCGAGTTTGGAGAGGAGAAAGCTTAAGTAGTGTTGCTCGGGCATTTCATCGAACACCTCATGTGCATATGAGGTGAGCTAGAGCACCACAAACACCTCCCCTCGCCGGCCAGAAAAAACAGAGTAGTGGAGTGCTCTGCTCGCGGGCGAGGGGTATATATAGGCACAACATTGGTCCCGGTTCGTGGTTGGAACCGGGACTAAAGGCCACCCTTTGGTCCCGGTTCCAGACACGAACCGGGACCAACCAAAGGGTCTAGACAAACCGGGACCAATGCCCCACGAGCCCCGGCCGGCCCCCTGGGCGCACGAACCGGGACGTATGCCCCCATGTGTCCCGGTTCCTGACTGAACCGGGACTAATGGGCTGGGCTGGCCTGGACCAAAGCCCTGTTTTCTACTAGTGTACCTCGTGGATGATCCTCCCACTTCTATTTCAGAAGCGTATGCCTCTCTAGAAGCTGACTACTGAAAGGATGCGGTCCGTAGCGAGATGGATTCCATCATGGCTAACGGGACATGGCAGATCAGTGAACGTCCCTATGGTTGCAAACCATTGGGATGTAAGTGGGTGTTCAAAAGAATCTTAGACCTGATGGTACGATTGAAAAATACAAGGCTAGGCTTGTGGCCAAGGGCTATGACCAGAAAGAAGAGGAAGATTTCTTCGATACTTATTCACCTATGGCCAGACTGACCACCATTCGAGTATTACTCTCGTTGGCGGCCTCGCATGGTCTTCTCGTCCACCAGATGGATGTTAAGACGGCTTTTCTGAATGAAGAGCTAAACGAGGAAATCTACATGCAACAGCCAGATGGCTTTGTGATAGATGGTCAGGAGGGAAAAGTGTGTAGGTTGCTAAAATCTTTATATGGCCTGGAACAAGCACCTAAGCAGTGGCATGATAAGTTTAATACAACTCTGACATCCGTTGGCTTCGTTGTTAATGAAGCTGACAAATGTGTATAATATCGCCATGGTGGGGGCGAAGGAGTTATACTGTGCTTGTATGTTGATGACATACTGATATTCGGAACCAACCTCAAAGTCATTGAGGAGGTCAAGTCGTTTCTATCTCAGAAGTTTGAGATGAAAGACCTTGGTGTGGCTGATGTTATCTTGAACATCAAGCTACTGAGAGATAATGAGGGTGGGATTACACTTCTGCAATCCCATTATGTTGAGAAGGTGTTGAGTCGTTTTGGATATTCGGACTGCACACCATCTCAAACACCATATGATCCTAGCGTGTTGATTCGAAAGTCGAACGGCACGGCTAAAGATCAATTGAGACACTCTCAAATTATTGGTTCACTGATGTACCTAGCGAGCGCTTCGAGGCCTGACATCGCGTTTGCTGTGAGCAAACTGAGCCGGTTTGTTTCCAAACCGGGTGATGTACATTGATATGCTGTTGAAAGAGTTATGCGCTATCTGAAAGGTACTATGAACTATGGACTTCACTATACCGGATACCCGTCGTTACTTGAAGGGTATAGTGATGCAAATTGGATCTCTGATGCTGATGAGATAAAGGCCACAACTGGGTATATGTTTACTCTTGGAGGTGACGCTGTTTCCTGGAAGTCTTGCAAGCAAACGATCTTAACGAGATCGACAATGGAAGAAGAATTAACAGCATTAGACACATCTGGTGTCGAAGCAGGATGGCTTCGAGATCTTTTGATGGACTTGCCATTGGTTGATAAACCGGTTCCGGCTATCCTTATGAACTGTGACAATCAGACTGTCATCACCAAGGTGAAGAGTTCAAAGGACAACATGAAGTCCAACAAACACATAAGAATGAGATTAAAAGCTGTCAGAAAATTAAGAAACTCCGGAGTGATAGCGTTGGAGTATGTCCAAACGGCTAAGAATCTGGCAGATCCCTTTACTAAAGGGCTATCACGTGTTGTGATAGATAATGCATCGAGGGAGATGGGTATAAGACCCACATGAGTTGCCATGGTGGTAACCCAACCTATGTGATCGGAGATCCCGTGAAGCAGGACCTGGGAAAACAAGCCAGTGGTGAACTAAGGAGAGTAGTTTTACTAACCCACTCCGTTGGAGATGCAATACTCTTGAAAACTGTATGGTAGGATGACTACTGTCTTAATGTGTTCCAAGGCTTATATATAGAAACAAGATGCTATCCTATAGAGCGATCTTTGGAGGAACACACCTATATGAGCCCGATTGCTGGTCATAGTCTATGAGATTGGGGTGATCTCTAGCAAGCTCATGAATAGGCCAGGAGTGTGACTAATATGCTCCACCCGAGGGGTCAGCCTTCGGCAGTCTAGTACTAGTAAGACCTGTGGTGAAACTTCTTTACGTCAAACTGACAATTCAAGGCATAGTCCATTGTTCAATTGTGAAGGAGTGTAGCTACTTGCTCTAGGTGGAGTTCAACCTTAACCGGTCTCCACTGAAATACTGGTATATCAAAACAGTGTTTGGAACAAATGACAAAATGGGCCATTGAGATCTGGTGGGGGATTGTTGAAATATTAGGGTGGGCCTAGTGCCCATCTAACAATTTCCGAAAAATCTCTAAGGGCCCATGTGGGTTATATGGCACAAGATTCCCCTCTTACAAGGAATATGATCATATCCCGAAGGGATAAGATCAAGATCCCCCTTTACAAGGAATAGTATCATATCCCGAAGGGATAAGATCAAGATCCCTAAAAAATGGGGATAGCGATCGGTGGGGAAAGGAAAGGAGGGATTTCCTTCCTTCCCCTTGGCCAACGACCCCTCCACTCCTATATATAGTGGGGAGGCGCATGGGGAGCCAGACTCTTGCACCTTTGCACGTTCCATTGCTGCTGCTGCCGCCGGTGATCCCGTCCCGTCCGCCGCGTACACGGTCGACGGGAGAGCAAGTCTCCAAAACCCCGCCTCTCCGGATCCTGTACGGGAGAGGGGCGAATAGGTTTTTGGGAAGCGACCACGCGACTGCTCGCCTCCGATCTTCTACTTCCTCAACGTCCGCATCGCCTTCATCATCACCATGTCACAGTCCGACGCCGACCGTCTCGCCGCCGAGAAGCTCGAGGCCGACAAGAAGGCCGCCGAGGACGCCGCCGCTGCCGCCACCGCCGCGGCGGCTTCTGCATGGCCTACTGGAGGGTATAACGCGTTTATCCCTCTCCTGATTATTTCCGTATTAGCAGTACTAGAATTATGTGTAGATCTATCTACTGTTTGCGTAGTACGTGCTTGTTTAGATCAGTATCAAAATGTTGTTAATTCTGTCAATGCCATGCTAGTCATCTATTTATGGATTAAATTAGTCGAAAAATTGCCTATTTACTCAGCAAATATGTCACTGCCATGTGGGCCCATGTCTCACTGACATGTGGAAATTACTCAAAAAATGTTTTCTTGAAATGTATGCCGAGTGCCGGATCTGAGACCTGGTCAAACACATCCCGACGTCACGGAGCCGTCAAGCGCAAACAGACATGCCATGTGGCAACTTATATATTGCCGTGTTTTCACTGTTTGACTCACGGCGTATGTCGTTTTTGTCGAGTCTTTTGCCTTCACCGTGTACATTTTAACTATGTCTCGGCAATGCTGTGTGCTGCTCTTTGCCGAGAGTGGCTCTCGGCATACATCCCCTTTGCCTAGATGCCATGGTTTGACTCTGACATATCCCCAAGAACTCAGCGTACATAATTTTTCCAATAGTGATGCTAGCTACCGTCTTGATTTTGTAAGCCACGACATTGTCCCTATAAATAAACATACGCGGCCATGAGGGGCTGATAAGCTTCCTATAATCTCACAAGAACCCCATCAGAGCGAGCGTTTAGAATGAGCTAGGATTATGTTGCACATCTTCGATACGGCAGCTTGTCCTCAGTTTAGATTCTGTGCTCACCCGTGGGTGCTCAGTAATTGATTCATAGGCATGCAATTTGGGTGGATAACAACCTGTATTACAATTGTCTCTATCTCGATGACGACTAGACACCAATACCCAAAAACTAGCCCTCCACAGAGAAAGGACAGACACGTACAGAAGCTTGGTTTCTTGAGGAGGTGATCTCTGGGCACCAAGCACGGACAACTCTTGGTAGAGGATTCATTCACACACTGTTCTGAAACAATGCAAGGAAGTCAGGTCACCCAAGTTTGTAGAGACCCTTACACAGCAGCCACTGGTCAGATGAGATCTCTCTCACTTGCTCTACTCACCCACGGATAACCAATCGTTGGCTCACGCGCTGTTGGACGAGTAACCTGTGGTTGTTAGCACTCACAAACTTGTGTCTCTCTCGAGTTCATGTCACTATATTCTCTTGAGTCACGTCTATCTTCACCTGGTCCCTCTATTTACTAAGATGCACCCTTCTCAGCTGCAACCCTCAACTGTCCCGAGGGCTATGTCCCCGTCTTCTCCCAAAAAAGCAAAAGTTCTGTCTTCTTCTTTGCCTTGCCCTCATCTTCAGTGCTGATCTCTTCTTCTCATCCTGTTCCTTTCCCGTCACATTCTACTTTTCCAGGGTAGTTGGATCATTATTTTGGCCACAGGCCCGCGTCGGACGTGTACTTTCTGTCAGAGCACATACGTACGCACACAAGTAGCAAGCTAGTAGGCAGGTGGGTGCTTCCGTGGAAGCTAGCAAAGATACTACTACGTGCGCTAGGCAACGCTGGCTGGCTAGATCGATTCATCTCGCCGGAACTAACTCACACGAGAACAACAAGAGAATACGCACGCGAGTTGATGGCTAACAGGGCCGTGTCGGTCCTGTTGATATTATTGCTTTGCGATCCGGGTTACAAATATTACAAGGGGTACAAGTATATATATAGGAGCCCAGCTTGCCTACACCTATACGACTCGGTGACTTGTTCATGTCCGACCCGGACTATGACAGCGTGGTTAATTCCAACACATTAGGCGTCCCGTGATCTAGTAATCAGGCGGCATTACCGTTTGATGATATTTTGTCACCCTTTTTTATCAAGTCCATCAAGTAGTGCCTGGTCAATACTTAATCTCCTCAGCTTAATGGGCCTGACTTGATAAATTGAGAATGCAGTGCAAGTGCATGGTGTGTGCAACACTACTTCGAAACAACACAACCTAATTAATTATGAACTCACTTGCTTCTCCAATTGAGATCTGCATGGATACTTAATAGAAATTCCAGGCGCACAACGCAAGCCCTTGTAATAGCAAACTGCAGTTTGAACTGTACTGAAACACCCTCCCCGTTTATTTTCTGACAAGTCAAATGAATATAGAACCCAAAACCCACAATCATGTCGACCGATGCGTGCACGAAGGTAGGTGATGTATTGACGAGGATCATGCATCAGGGCAGCCTGCCTTTTTTCATCGCTGTTACAATAACTAAGTGGTCCAGCAATTTGGACGTATAACAACATGGATAAGAATTTCCTTTTCTGTGTGCACCTAGTTGCCAAAAATCCCTTTTCCTTATGAAATGTGCACTAACCAATGCTCAACAATCATCACAGCCAACGCATATGGGCCAGCTTGGTGGGAGTAATATCGACAGCAGCTCAAAAATCTGAGAAAAAGAAAACAATGACGAAAAGTCTCGGCGTGTGATTTGTCTCACCGATTTTTCTGTCCTTTAATAATAAGTGAAAAGTGTATAATTATATGGTCAAGCAAATGGACAATACTTTCTCTATAAGGCAGTTATGGAGAAAGAACTTGCATGTGCGCACCGCTCGCTGCTAGTTTAGTACACTACCAACTACCAACGAACATGGAGGGAACTTGTCTATATATATGAAGTCTACGTAGTAGCTAGCATATCCCACACTACCGATAACAATGCCAATTCTCTTCTCGCAAGAGCTGCCCATCTACACACTACTCGCGCTGCTTGCTCTTCCCCTGTACTACTTGTACTCGAGGGCTAGATGTAGATCAAATAACCCAGCAGAGCTTCCCACAAACTGGCCAATACTGCACATGTTCCCTTCCCTCGTCGCCAACCGCCACAACTTGCATGACTATTGCTCACGGGTCCTCGCCGGAACAGGACACAACTTCAGGGCGCACAGCCCACCCGGGATTGGGATGCGGTTCTTCATCACGTGCGACCCCGCCAACGTCCGGCACATCTTCACGACCAACTACACCAACTTTCCAAAGGGTGCAGAGTTCGCTGCTATCTTCGACATCATGAGCGGCGGCATCTTCACCATCGACGGTGAGCCAGCTCGTCGGCAGCGCGCAAAAATCAAGGGCGTCTTCAACAGCCCACGGTTCGTTGACAACATTGCGAGTTACTGCCTCCACAAGACAGAGAAGAACCTCCTCCCGTTGTTCACCCACATGGCGAGCGTCGGCGCCCCGTTCGACGTGCAGGAAATGATGTCGAGGTTTATGTTTGACCTGGCTGCTACGTCTCTCTTTGGCGTCGATCCTGGCCTCCTATCCTCAGAGATGCCTCCCATGGACGCCGCGGTCGCCCTGGACACGGTCATGGAGGTGGGTTTTTTCCGGCACATAATGCCAACTTCTTGCTGGAAACTGATGAGGCAGCTAAACATTGGCCCCGAGAGAAAGCTTGGCAAGGCGCACACAGTTCTACGAAGGTTCGTTGTGGAGATGACAGAGAGGTGGAAGAGCAACACATGCCATATTGGTAATGACCACAGTCCTGTGGATATTATGTCCCCCTTCCTCATCGATCCGTACTACGCCGATGATGATGAATTGTCCCGTGCATTGATTATCAGCTACATGATCGCCGCAAGGGACACAGTTGCAACAACCTTGACATGGCTCTTCTACAAGCTTTCCCAGAACCCTAACATCTTGTCAAACATCCGCAATGAACTCTCACCCATTGCATCAAGAAAAGTAGCATCCAGTGCAGGTGGCATTGTGATCTTTGAGCCGAACGACACCAAATCTCTAGTCTATCTGAGAGCCGTCTTGTACGAGACTCTTAGGTTGTACCCACCCGCGCCAATCGAGCGCAAGACGGTTGCCACCAATGATATCATGCCGAGTGGCCATAAGGTGCATGCTGGCGACACCATCTTTATTTGTATCCAATCCATGGGAAGAATGGAGGGCTTGTGGGGTAAAGACTGCCTTGACTATAAACCAGATAGGTGGCTCTCAGAGGATGGCAACAACCTGAGGTACGTACCATCTCACAAATTCTTGGCCTTCAACTCAGGCCCAAGGATGTGCCTCGGCAAGGACATCGCAATTATGCAGATGAAGACTGTCCTCGCCACAACACTCTGGAACTTCGATGTGCAGGTGGTGGAAGGGCAGAGTATCCAACACAAGTCATCTTGCATTCTGGAGATGAAAAATGGGCTCATAGTTAAGCTGAAGAAGCGAGTCATTTAGCACTTGACTCTCTTTATCTATATAACCATACATATGGACACTGGTACACGTACAGCTTTACGCCGCACACAACTACACTATTATCAAATTATGAAGGCATACGGCCATCGCAATTTATCTTTTATGTTATTGATGAATGAATGTATGTGTAGTTATAAATACAATAAATGTATGTATGTAAGTGATGACTTCGAATAGTCAATATATGTGATTCTTGATATGCAATGTATATATATGCAATGTGTGTGTGTGTGTGGGCGCGCGCGTGCGTCCGTGTGTGTGTGTTTAGCAGTGTTAAGTCAATAGAGAAATAAATAAGTAGGAAAAATACTTGTATACTACTCTGAACTAAGACCACGACACTTATTTTGGAGCGGAGGTGTTAGGCAATTCCGGGTCTGCTAACCAGCGTTTCCTCCCACATGCGTCAACCAGACCCAACCAGAGAACAACACCGTCTTATTAGAGGCCTTGGGCCCTCTCCACCTAAAAGACTAGCCTAATAGGAGGGGACACCCCTGCTCTTATAAATCATGTTTTGCATCCTCCCGCAACCATTGTGGACTAAACCCAACAATCTCCCCCTTACACATCAGCCATCATGGGCCCGCTAGCCCCATTGTTTCTAGCCCATCAACCATGACCGATCACCCGTAAGTCCACCAAAATTTATTCCAGATACCTGGGCTCCGATGCCACTTGTTAAAATTAATCTGAGGCTCATAGTAGATCTACCGAGGACTAAGAAATCACACAAGGCACGATACCGAGATTTGTTAACAAGGTTCACTAACATGGCTACATCCCCGGAGCCTGACTATGGGCACTCCTACCTGTGACACAATCACAATACCGCACCCCGGCCGCCCAATCACCAGCACACACCGTCAGCTCCCCTCCGTGCTTGTGCTATTATTTTGGCATAGATTACTGATGGGGAACGAAGCATGAAAATAAAAAAAAATCCTACGAACACCCAAGATCTAATCTACAAGATGCATAGCAATGAGAGACGAGTGTGTCTACATACCCTTGTAGACCGAAAGCGTTAGCGTCGTAACGAGGTTGATGTAGTCATACTCTTCATGACCCAATCATGATCCAATCCGATCTAGTGCCGAATGTACGGCACCTCCGAGATTAGCACACGTTCAACTCAATGGTGTCCTCTCCTTCTTGATCTAGCAAGCGAGGGAGAGGAGGTAGATGAGATCAGAACTAGCACTACGGTACGGTGGTGGCGGCAACAACGGAAATCCAGCAGGGCTTCGCCAAGCGCGCACCAGAGAAAAGGTAAGAGGACTTGGGAGAGGCGGAGGGCAAGGGTGAAGGGGTGCAGCCCCCTGCGTCCCTACCCACTATATATAGGGGTGAGGGGGAGGATGCGCTGGCCCTGGTCCCTCCTCCAAGGGAGGGGCGACTGTGACGCCACCGACTCAATGGTGCACTAATCATACACGCAAATGCGCACGATCAAGATTAGAGACTCACGGGAAGATATCACAACACAACTCTAGACACAAATTCAAACATAAAGCTTTATATTACAAGCTAGGGCAATGAAGGTTCGAATACATAAGTCAGCGAAAGCAACAATATCTGAGTACAAACATAATTAGACAAGTTTTCCTTAAAAGGGCTAAGCAAAACAATGAGAACTAGATCGAAAAGGCGCAGGCCTCCTGCCTGGTCCCTCCTAACTACTCCTAGTCATCGGTCTCCACATAGTAGTAGGCTCCGTCGGGGTAGTAGTAGTCATCGGTGGGATCAGCTGACTCCGGGGCTCCGTCATCTGGTCGCAGCAATCGGGTAGAGGGGAAAAAGGTAGCAAAGCAACCGTGAGTACTCATCCAAAGTACTTGCAAGACTTACATCAGATCGATGCTAAGTATGCATCGGTATCAATGGGAGGGGACTGTATCTGTGGACTATACTGCAGAAATGCCAGAATAGAAGGGAAGACCTAGCCTATTGAAGACTAGCCTCTTGCAGCATCTTGCAGCAACAGAAGAGAGTAGAGTAACATATCACATAGTAACAAGTATATATTAGCCATGCCCAGAGATCCTTCCTCGAGTCCCCGCGAGAAAGCGATCCCGAAGCTATTATATCAGTTTAGTATCACAAGTGTTCTAGTGGTAGTAGATCGGGATACAACTCCGAGTGTCCATTACCATGGATATGGCTATTCGAATAGATAAACTTCCCTACAGGGGTGCACCAACATACCCAACACGCTTAATTAACTCCGACCGAACACACTTTTCCTGGTCATGCCCGGCCTCGGTTGATCGACACGCCGTAGTCCTACTTAGGCTCAGCAGAGAGGTCAGCACGTCGCTCTACATGCTAAGCGCTGAGGGGTCCGCGACTGGCCGGGGACCAGACTCACCTCCTTATTTAAGCGCAGGCGGTTACCGTCCACCAGAGCAATCAGCCCACATCTCTGAACTGTGACATCTCAAGAGCTTTCGGAAGAATCGCATGACGCCAAGTGCCCATAAATTATCCTGCGTGGTGGTTAGTGCGAAAAGGCCAGAGGCCTACTCAGATCATATATCCAAACCGTTAGTGTATTGGGAGCTCGCGGAAACGATTAGTGATCCTGTCGCCCTGTCTCGCTAACTTACAACAAGGGCCAGGCCCAGCCCTCTCTAGGGCGGTCTACCTGCCCGGTCGTGCCGCGTCATTATCTCGCGGGTACCCGTTGAGTCGACCCGACTTCAACAAAGCACTGAGGTGAAGGCCAAGGTATCCGTGTGTCCATAACATCAAGGGGGAATCTGAGGAATAACCCTCGATGGATTCCTACTCGATGTAACCATCAAGGTAACCTTGGAGAAATCACCCTCAAAGGGTTCACACTTGAGGTGTTGCACGACAGGGTCATCATCGGGAGTGGTGAATGAGGAATTACCCTCAGTAATCCATGACTGATTAGCTATACTATAGAGATATCATCAGGAGTGAGATTCGAGGTATCACCCTCGGCACTCGATAGTAGCGCTGTAGAGTCGTACAGCAAAAGGGGGTGCCAGTGATGTGTCGGTCTCTGCACCTCGATCACATTGATTGAGTCATCCAGAAGCAAAGCATGGCAACATGGACAAGGGTGCGGGGCCATTGATGGATCACTAACCAACCACACTAAGCATATACGATAACAGGTAAAGTAACAACAGCAGGCTACAAAAGCAGGCCATGCATCAGAATAGTAGCTATCAAACAACAGTAGTAAAATCTAATGCAAGCATGAGAGAGAAAGAATGGGCGATATAGGAATGATTAAGGGGTTTTTGTTTGCCTCACTACTAGGAAAAACCTTATAGATATATGCTTAGCAGTAGCAAGGATTTATAGCACGCGCTGCTGCTAATTAGTAGTAGCGTTGGGGACAAGACCCGCGCTACTACTCCTCTGTTGGTAGTAGCGGGGGCTATAAACCCACACTGCCTCTTTAGGTGACTTGAGGGTTCTCCCGGGTCTCTCCATAGTAGTAGCGCACGTTACAAATCCTATTTATAATTAATCGGTATTACCCGATATTCACTGAAACCATTCCGGTGACCCCAAAACGCTTCCGAAACCTCTCGAAACTATTCCGGATATTAATGAAATAACTCCACAAATATATTCTCATTACTCACGTACCACTAACACTCAGCAGATCATGATTACCTCAAGCTTGTGACACCGTAGGTTCGGTAAATCATAGACAAGAACGAAACCCCTTCATTCAATGACCAATAGCGGAACCGTGGACATCCATATCGGTCCATATAATTACACGAATGATATTCGAGTGAACCTTTGGTTATTATGTGATGTTCCCTTTGGTTCACGATACTTTACAAAATCCGGTGTGCATCGGTATCCTCCTGAGTCATCACCATGCTCACTATACCGTTGCTCTTGTTACCGGTTTTGTTCTTATTTCTCTTTAACATGTTCTGGCATCCCCGTGACGTAGTCAGCTGAGTCTGGCCAGACGATGATGGATGGGTCACACCGAGAGGGCCCTAAGAATATCTCTCCATCGTCATCCAGAAAAAGTTATCATGATTGGCATTGTGTTTTGATCTTCCTAAATATTTATTTCATGTAAACCAAAAAACAGGCAGAAAACAGGAATTGGCACTGGGCACGAAATTAATAGGCTAGTCCATAACAATAATATAAAAAGTATATAAAAGTGACATAATAGCAGGAAACAATAAAAAATTATAGATAAGTTTGAGACGTATCAGCATCCACAAACTTAATTTATGCTCGTCCTCCAGGGAGTACATGATAAACAAAGATAATTTTTTTATGGTCAATACTACCTAACATAATCTTGATCAAATGATGTAGGTTCGTATGAGTTAAGATAAAATTGATTACAGGCATTAGTCTATCTTTTTGACCAACTACAGTAGGAAAAAATCCCTACTGTGATCTTTTTTCATTAATAGGATTAGGGGTTAAAGGAGCATAGTACATGGAGGCATGAGTATGCCAGTTACAACTCAATAGGCTAATACTAAAGTAACATTTATTCTAAATTACATACTATCAAGCCATGATAGCATTCCCTCCTTGATACTGGGCTTAGCCCTGATCATAGTGTCCTGGAGGTATCTTTTGAAATTGATCTTGCAGTTTGTGATGGAGCATGGGATGCCTTCAAAAATGAAATCATTCCTCTGGTTCCATATGGCCCAGCTACCTGTAATTAGCACCTCCATGAAGAAGTCCCAATTATACCTTTGTTTTGCTTCCATGATCATCATGTGTATATTTAGATCAGTGTTCCATTCAATACCTATGCTCCACCAAAAACCTTGACTAAATGGGTAGCTGAAAATCACATGAGTTCTGTCTTCCAGATTGTCTCTGCATAATATACATTCTGTGCTATCCAGTGCAAAGCTTTTTCTAGAAACTAAATCACAGGTGTTTATTCTGTCATTAAGCATCAGCCAACAGAAGAATTTATGTCTTGGAAGGCAGCATGTTTTCCATATCCACTGCAATGGCAAGGGAGCTTGTTGATTTCCCATAAGGATTTCATAAATTTTCTTTACAGAATACTTGGAATTTCTCCACATAAAAATTCATTTATCATGCTCCTGGTTTTCTCTGATTTCTTCAAGGTGCTCAGAAAGGGTAGTGAACTGATCATAGGCACTGATGGAAAGAGGTAGTTGGAACATGCTACTATGATCAATCGTAGATTTTGCTTGCTGGATTGTGATGTTGGCATTTTTTGCATAAGAATGTAGTTCATCCCATTTTCTTTTGAGAATACTACCATTCCATACATCTTCCCATATTAAAACAGAGTCTCCTTTCTTTACCATACAAGTTGCCATACCTCTGTATAGATCAGTTAAGCTTACACAGTCCCTCCACCAAAATGATCCTTTGTTGGTGCAAGCATGAGGTGTTTTGTTGTTTGAGTAATATGCCTGCCATACTAGATTGACCCATGGGATGTTTTCATGATTGTCGAACTTGTGGAGGTGCTTGATCAACAGAGCAATATTTTGGCTTCTAAGATTTAGTACCCTAGAACCACCTAGCTTTTTTGGTTTGAAGATCATCTTCCAACTAGCAAGGCATTTTCCTTTTTTGTTTACCTCATTTTCATACTAGAGAAAGTTCCTGGCAGCTTTTTTTACATGATCCAATATGGTATAATGAACCTTTAAAGTACACATAGCAAAAATGGGCATGGATGTAGCTACATAGTTAACATATGTCAATCTGCCAGCATAGTTCATGAAATTTGCAACTCCAAATAATCTTCTATCAATTTTTGTTATGGTTGGCATGAGATCATGAACAGATGGTTTGGTGGTTCCAAGTGGTAATCCCAAGTATATAAAAGGAAGGCTTTCAATTTTGCACCCAAAGCTCTCAGCTAAATCTAGGGCACTAGCATTATCAATGTTGATAGGTACAATGGAGGATTTGCTGAAATTCACAAATAGCCCTGTAGACTTGCTGAAAATATGTAAAAAGGATTTGAGGTGCATCAACTAATCTTTATCAGCAGGCATAATAAGGAGAGTATCATCTCCGTATTGTATTATTGGGTATTGCTGACCATAACTATTATCCACTGGAAATGAAATTTCACCATTTATTCATGCCATATTTACAATTGTTTGTAGAAGATCAGCATCAATGACATATCATAGGGGGGATATAGGGTCACCTTGCCTTACACCTCTTTTGCATATAATTTTTTTCCTAGGCACTCCATTGAGCAGAACAGAAGTGGAGGCTGAGTTAAGGATTCTTGTGACCCAATTAATCCATCTAGGTCCAAAACCTTTGGCCTTGAGCATCTTAATGATAGCACTATATTCAATTTTCTCAAATGCCTTCTCAAAATCAAGCTTAAGAATGATAATTGGCCTTTTAGATTTGTGGCAAATGTTGAGGTATTCAAAAGTATATGCAAGACAATCCTGAATATTTCACCCTTTAATGAAACCATATTGATTTTGGTGAATGATCTTTGTGATCTCCTTCTGTAGTCTGTTGGCCATGAGCTTAGTAAAAAAATCAGAGGCAATGTAACCAGAGAAATAGGCCTGTAATTATTCATGTTTTTAGGAGATTGTTTCTTTGGTATCAGAGTAATGAAAGCAGTGTTGGTGCTTTGGATTCAGAGTTGCCTTCAAAGAAATCTCATATCATTTTGCAGAAGTCTTGTTTTATAATTGGCCAGGATTTTTTTAGGAAGCTGCCATTAAAACCATCAAGTCTAGGAGCTCTATCATTTGGGAATTCCTTTACCACATTCTCAATTTCATCCGTGGTGAAAGGCTCATCCAGGTGCTCAAGATTTACTGGGTGTATCATCTCAGATAGGTTGAACAACATAGTGGGTTTGATAGATGTCCCCAGTCTCTCTTTGTATGCCTGCCATATAACAGCAGCCTTTTCATCATGAGATGAGTAAGTTGTACCATCATTGGTGGTGATGGTGGCAATATAGTTCTTTCTGTAGCTCGTGGTAGCCATGGAATGGAAAATTTTGGAGTTTTCATCACCAAAAATAATATCCCTTTTTTAAACATGCTCTTCCAATATATCCTTTTTGCCTCAAAGAGTTTCAGAATGTGTCTTTTCAGGATGTTTCTAAAATTTTGTTCCATTATAGTTAGTTGTCTTTGTTCCTCTAGTCCATCTAAGAGGGTCATCACATAGTAGCATTTTTCAATGATGGAATTTAATCTGGATAATTTCCTGCTCCATTATTTTAGAGCTTTTCTCAGGCAATAGTCTATCAATTTGTTATTCAAACAATGTTACATGAGCATGCAAATAAATAGTCATTTCCTTTTGAGAATACAAATGTGAAATATCATAATTCCGTACCAATTATTTTTCGAGTGTATCACAAGAACATAGCATACTCGGTATTCATTATAGGGGAGAAATAAAGCAGAACAGAATTAGGCTCGGGCAAAGCATAGAAACTATTTATTTACCTAGACAGTCACGCGTGGGCGGGGCACGGCAGCCACCGCCCAATGATAGCAACCCCGGGCGAGCCAGACGGTCCATCCGTCATGGACCTTTATGCTGGGTCTCTGGCGTGAGCCGTCCAAGCGGATCACACGGCTCGCATCACGCCTGAGTCGCCCTCACAGCGAGCCACCACAAGACGGACGGCCAGGAAGCTCTCTCAGCCTGCGAGCAGCCCAGGAAGGCGGGTACGCCACCATCCTTTATCATTTATATATAGGAGTATAATACGCTTGACCCACCGATGTACCAATCTAAACCTCCAACTCCTAGCTCCCAACCGAAACAAAACAGCCCTCCGTAATGAAGAAACATACTCCCTCCGTCCTATAATGTAAGATGCTTTTTGCAAGCTGTTTTAGCTTGCAAACATGTTTTATATTGTGGAAAAGAGGGAGTACTAAGTAATTAGGGGGAATTCTTGTATTAACACCGACTGTGTACCCACTCAGATCAAACCAACTAATTTAACCCTGGCTAGATACACCGGAGATGGCCGACGACGAGAAGCAGCAACTGGCGGCGGAGGCCGAGGAAATCAGTCAGGCGCAATCTGCGTCTTGGGCCTCATGTGCTCCATACTCGGCTGCTTCGTCATCTTCCTTCTTCGTAATTGTGTGCGCATCTCCATGGGCGACTGCGACGATGGCGATCTCAAGCTTGGCGTGAGCGCACTCCTCCTTGGCCTGTTCCCCGTCCTGGCCGGCTGCGTCGACGGCGTCCTCATCGTTATGCTTGCGTAGCCAAGGTCAAGGTCAAAGTCTGCGGCAAGCTAGCTGCTGCTCTAGTGATGTGCTGAAGATCACACTAGGTCATCCATCATCCTAGCTACTCTGAGATTGAGGCCGTTCGTCACTTTACTCTAAGATTTTCTTTAAGCATGCGGAAGTTTTTTAAATATGCGAATTTTCATGGTGGACAATGACGGCGTCTGTGACGTCGTTTCCTTCTCGAGGCATGTCATTGCAGGTTGTGGCACCATGCTCGGGATGTTTCGTGGAAAACCCTAGATCTGCGTCTCCTGGATCGTACGATGTCGGCATCTTCGATACCTTTCTCCCTCCCGGGGGCATCGTTTTCGAGCATAAGCTGGCTGGAGGAGACAAGAGGAGGAGCAGTGTTAAATTTACCGCAAGGCCGACGGTGGGTCTCGGCGGCATGGCGCAGCGGAGTTTCCGCGACGGGCACGTGTGGATGGACACGTGCAGGAGGGTGACACCTTTTGGCATCATGCTGGCATCGAAAGCAGCATGTCCTGGCAAGATTAATGCGTTGATTGCTTCTGAAGATGAGATGCCGGAAGATGGCGTCGGCGGTTGCAGAGCGTGCGCATGTTGTGTGCGCTGCGGGTCGGCCAAACCATTGGTGCTCTCGGCCCAACATGGGGCAGATGCGTGAGGCCACTGAATTATATAGTGCACGATCATGCGGTTCGGCCACATTATCAAGAGCGTAGGTGTTGCGACTTTGTTCGCCAGATAGATAGCTTCGGGTTGATCCATGTATTTGCATTGTCAAAATCTGTTGACTAATAATAAAAATGGTTGTACGAATCGATTGATGCAGAGGCTAGAGATAATCCTCCTTTTCAAACGAAATATGCAAATTTTCATTCTTTGCTTGTAATTAATTAAGTCGATTGAACGCCATTGGAGATGTGACTTCTTTATATTTATAGTTTGTCTATAAACCCTGTTTTGTTTCAAAATCATACTAGAAAAAATTGAGTAAATCCAGTGTTTATCTTCAACTTACCTCTTTATGCTAGTTACCCCATTTAACAAGTTTTCATCCGGATTACCAGATTTAGCGATATTTTTTGCTAGTTTTTACCGCCTTTAGCGGAAGCTTTACAAGTTTTTATCCCATTTGATTTTTAGAGCGATCCGCCTAGTGCGTCTCGGCCGTCAGGTATACATGGTGTGCCAGTGTACAGCCGATGACCTTAGAGAAAAAGAAAAAAACCATGTCAACCGGTTAGTGCGAGAGAACATCAGGACCACCCAACGGGCATGTTAGATCACCCTTGAAATTTTTTAAAGAGGTAAAGACTGACTGAGCTTTTCCTAAATTGGGTATTCAATACTGCATTTTGTTATGTTATGCTCCAAATTCAAGTATAAAGAGAAAGGCTAACTTCTGACGAGCGAGCGGAGCGAGGCCCATCGCTGGTAGGCTTAGGCGGCGATGCCATCTTCCGGCATCCCATCTTAAGAAGCAATCAACGCATTAACTTTGCCAGGCCATACTGCTGTCAACGCCACCACGACACCAAAAGGTGTCACCCTCCTGCATGTGTCCATACACACGTGCCCGTCGCGGAAACTCCGCTCTGCCAGGCCACCGAGACCCACTGTCGGCCTTGCGGTAAATGTAACATTGCTCCTCCTCTTGTCTCCTCCAGCTTGCTCGTGCTCGAAAACGATGCCCCCAGGAGGGAGAAAGGTATCGAAGACGCCGTCATCGTCTGATCCAGGAGGCGTAAAGTGTCACCTAAGGTACGGATCAGTATTGACCTAGGTCACATGTGTTGTATATACCTCTTGTAAGCCGCCGCACGAGATACCTTGATCAGTTGTAATCCCCGGCGTTTGTAACCTCCCCCGATATAGTGAAGTTTGACTGGCTGGCACCCGTGGTTTTCCCTCCTTCGTCTTGAAGGGGTTTTCCACGTTAAAATCTTGTGTCCCCTACTTGTTTTTCGTTCTTCGTCGAGTTGATTTGTCTGTCGTATCTCTAACACTTTTGACACAATCACGATGAAGACATGGCTATGAATATGCTTACTGGGGGTTCCATACCTGATGGAGGCAAGGCAGGACCGTGTTGAGGCGCAATGCTCAGACCGCTAGCTACTGTGTACCGCCGTTGCTGCCATGTTTGTTGAAGTCATTGAGCCGTGCCGCCACTGTCGTAACCCCATCCCCCACCTCCACTAATGGTCCGAGACCTAGATCCTCAGCGCTACTCCAAGAGCAAGGTATGCACTGTTAGGAAGGAGGAGTATGGCTAGAAGGAGGGACAGAGCACTCCTAGCTCCAGCTCAGGACAACGCCGCCTATGCTTGACCCTGCCTCTGCCTTGACAATGACACTTGCTCACTAGTAGAAAATAGACCTTTCGTCCGCCCCTTTAGTCCCGGTTTGATTACGGCCCTGGACTAATGTGACCATTAGTCCTGGTTCCAACGGCTAGGAGCGGTCGGGGGCACGGGCATCATTAGTCCCGGTTCATTTTCTACCTATAGTCCCGGTTTGTGATACAAACCGGGACTAAAGGGGTGGTGGCAGGCTGGCGTCAGACTGGGGTCCCCATGAGCCCCTTTAGTCCCGGTTTGTATCAGACCTCTAGTCCCAGTTTGTATAACCAACCGGGACTAAAGATGTCCCTATATAAACCCTTCGTCCAGCCCGAGCCCATTTCTCTGTTTTGTCCTTTCCCCTCTCTATTCTTCCCCTTAGCTTGAGCTCATCCTCCATTTTTTGCCAAGATTTGTCAAGATTTGAGGCACCCCATCTCTCCAAGTGTTCACAAAGGTTACCAACTTTGTCCTTTCATCTCTCATTGCTAGATTAGCTCGTGCAATGCTCTATAAGTATAGTGAGTTTTAGTTTGGGAGTAATTATGTGGGAGTTTATTTGATTTATATGCAATTTGAGCTCAAATTAACTTCTTGGTTTGTATATGTGTAGGTGTGGTTTACTTAGTGCCTTCCTGTCACCGTCCGAACCACCGTCGATCGCCTGCATCGTCCCGTCGGCAGCACCACCTTGGTGAGCCTCTTGTTCTTATCCTTTTTATAAAAAATATATTATTTGTATGATTTAGATAGTTACTTGTATAATTTTCTTACTTGTATGATTGTTTGTTATACATAGTGCCATGGTCTTGATATCCATCCCCGTCGGCCCTCGTCCGGTTTATGATTCGGATGTGGTATATTCTCTTTTATAACTATTTGTTGCAATACGCGTTTATGACAGTTATGCCCATCAAGTTGACATAGATATTTTTATCTAGGAGGTATGTGAACCGGAAATTGCAACCGACCCTCTTGTCGAGAAGTTAAATTTAGTTGAAAAAGAAAACAAGTATTTGAAAGAAAAATTAAAAAGAATTGAAGAAGAGAAGATGAAATTGGAGTTTTATGTTGCCGATGTCGTCGATGATCACAAGATCAAGATGGATGCAATGCGCATGAAGATTAGAAAGATTAGAAAATATGCCATTAATAAAGAGGCTTTGTATCACTATGTTGTTGGATCAATTGTTACCTTAGTTGCGATCTTGATCGCATTTGTTGTTGCATATAAATGCTTTAGCTAGAGAGTTTGTATGTTGTTTTATGAGAATAAGTGTGTATGAACTTTATGTATGAACTTGTATTAATTTGGTCTTTTCGGTGTTGTGTAATGAAGATGAGCCGGCAATGGATGTACGATGACCGACGCCATCCCCAGTTCATTGATGGTGTGCATACTTTTCTGCGTGCGGCTGAGCCAAACAAGCGGGATGATGGTTTTATGTGTTGTCCATGTGTTGTCTGTAAGAATGATAACAATTACTCTAGCTCAAGAGTCATTCACGTCCACCTGTTTACGTCCGGTTTCATGTTCGGCTATAACTGTTGGACCAAGCACGGAGAAAGAGGGGTTCTAATGGAAGAAAATGAAGAAGAAGAGGATGATGACAGCTATCCTGGGTTCCCTGAATACGATGGTACTACAATGGGGGAAGAAGCTGAAGAAGAGGCATCGGATGATCCTGCTGATGATCTTGGTCGGGCCATTACTGATGCAAAGAGAAACTGCGCAAGTGAAAAGCAGAAGTTGAAGTTGCAGCTCATGTTAGAGGATCACAAGAAATTGTTGTACCCAAATTGCGAAGATGACAAGAAAAAGCTCGGTACCACACTGGAATTGCTGCAATGGAAGGCAGAGAATGGTGTAACTGAAAAGGGATTTGAAAAGTTGCTGAAAATGTTAAAGAAGATGCTTCGAAAGGACAACGAATTGCCCGACAGTACGTACGAAGCAAAGAAGGTTGTCTGCCCTCTAGGATTAGAGGTGTAGAAGATACATGCATGACCTAATGACTGCATCCTTTACCGTGGTGAGGAGTATGAGAATTAGAATGCATGCCCGGTATGCGGTGCCTTGCGCTATAAGATCAGCCGCGATGACCCTGGTGATGTTGAGGGCGAGCGCCCCAGGAAGAGGATTCCTGCCAAGGTGATGTGGTATGCTCCTATAATACCACGGTTGAAACATTTGTTCCAAAACAAAGAGCATGCCAAGTTGATGCGATGGCACAAAGAAGACCGTAAGAAAGACGGGAAGTTGAGAGTACCCGCTGACGGGTCGTAGTGAAGAAAAATCGAGAGAAAGTGGTGGGACTTTGCAGATAATGCAAGGAACGTATGATTTGGTTTAAGTGCAGGTGCCATTAATCCTTTTGGGGAGCAGAGCAGCAATCATAGCACCTGGCTTGTGACTCTATGTATCTATAACCTTCCTCCTTGGTTGTGCATGAAGCGGAAGTTCATTATGATGCCAGTGCTCATCCAAGGCCCCAAGCAACCAGGCAACAACATTGATGTGTAACTAAGGCCATTAGTTGAAGAACTTTTACAGCTATGGGATAAAAAGGTGTACGTGTGTGGGATGAGCACAAACAGCAGGAAGTTGACCCACGAGCGTTGTTGTTTGTAACTATCAATGATTGGCCTGCTCTTAGTAACCTTTCAGGACAGACAAATAAGGGATACCACACATGCACGCACTATTTAGATGATACCCAAAGTATATATTTGGATAAATGTAAGAAGAATGTGTACCTAGGACATCGTCGATTTCTTCCGATCAAGCATCTTTTAAGAAAGAAAGGAAAGCATTTCAAAGGTGAGGCAGATAACCAGAAGAAGCCTCACCACCGTACTGGTGATGATATACTTGATATGGTCAAGGATTTAAAAGTAATCTTTGGAAAGGCTCCTGGCGGACAATCTTCTCCGAATGACGCTGACTGACACGCAGCCATGTGGAAAAAGAAATCTATATTTTGGGACCTTCCCTATTAGAACGACCTAGAGGTCCGCTCTGCAATCGACGTGATGCACGTGACAAAGAATCTTTGCGTGAACCTACTAGGCTTCTTGGGCGTGTATGGTAAGACAAAAGATACACCGGAGGCACGGGAGGACCAGCAACGTATGCATGAAAAAGACGACATGCATCCAAAGCAGTATGAAGGTCCTGCCAGCTATGCTCTTACAAAGAAGAGAAGGAAATCTTCTTCGAATGCCTGTTCAGTATGAAGGTCCCTTCTGGCTTCTCATAGAATATAAAGGGAATAATGAATGAGAAAAAGTTTCAGAACCTAAAGTCTCATGACTGCCATGTGATTATGACACAATTGCTTCCGTTTGCATTGAGGGGGCTTCTACCGGAAAATGTTCGATTAGCCATTGTGAAGCTATGTGCATTCCTCAATGCAATCTCTCAGAAAGTAATCGATCTAGAAATCCTACCAAGGTTACAGAATGATTTGTTGCAATGTCTTGTCAGTTTCGAGTTGGTGTTCCCACCATCCTTTTTCAATAGCATGACGCGCGTCCTAGTTCACCTAGTCGATGAGATTGCCATTCTGGGTCATGTATTTCTACACAATATGTTCCCCTTTGAGAGGTTCATGGGAGTCTTAAAGAAATATGTTCATAACCGTGCTAGGCCAGAAGGAAGCATCTCCAAGGGCCATGAAACAAAGGAGATCATTAAGGTTTGTGTTGACTTTATTCCTGACCTTAAGCCGATTGGTGTTCCCAAATCGCGGCATGAGGGCAGACTGGATGGAAAAGGCATGCTAGGAAAGGATTCAGTAATATGTATGGACGGGCATTCTTGGGCGCAAGCACACTACATAGTTCTACAAAACTCTGGCTTGGTGGCTCCGTATATCGAGGAACACTTGGATAGTGTACGCTCCAAGAACCCAGAGCAGTCTGAGCCCTGGATCAAACATACACACATGCCGTCATTCGGCGGTTGGTTGCAAACACGTGTCATGCATGACGACACTGTTGGAGATGAGATGTACTTGCTGGCCAAGTCAACATCTTTGACTATTTTGACTTTCAAAAGGTACGAGATAAATGGGAATACATTTTACACGATCGCTCAAGATAAAAAGAGCACCAACCAAAACAGTGGTGTCCGCTTTGATGCACTAAATACCAATAGGCCAAAGGACACATATTATGGTTACATAGAGGAGATATGGGAACTTGACTATGGACGTGATTTGAAGGTCCCTTTGTTTCGGTGCAAATGGGTCAATCTGATAGGAGGCGGGGTAAAGGAAGACCCGTGGTACGAAATGACAACAGTGGATCTCAACAATCTTGGGTACATAGACGAACCATTCGTCCTAGCCAATGATGTGGCACAGGTTTTCTATGTGAAGGACATGTCTACCAAGCCGAGAAAAAGAAAAGATAAGGAAGCGAATACATCATACGATGAGCCAAAGCGCCACATAGTTCTTTCAGGGAAAAGAAACATCATGGGAGTGGAGGACAAGACAAACATGTCAGAAGATTATGAAAAGTTTCATGAAACTGCTCCCTTCAGAGTGAAGACTGACCCAAGCATCATGTTAAATGATGAAGATTGTCCATGGTTACGGCGCAAAGGGACACACGCGAAGAAGAAGTTTTATACATCAAGATATCAATCTGGGATGTGACCGGCTTCACCGTCATCACTTTCTTCTCTAGTGAGTTTTCGGACTTATCTGGAAAGTCCCACTTCGGACAAACCGGAGGGAATCTTTGGAATAGTTAGGGTATATATGTGTTTTGGCATTTGAATGCGAAGAAACATTATGTAGGAGTTAATCAATGCAATTATGTCTAAGTAACTCTTCTGCACATACAAGATATAACCGAATAATTTGCTTCTGTTGTATTTAGGTTAAAACTCATCTGTTACAAAGGCATTTCATTTTTTTAAACTTATTTCAACTCCAGAATTTTTGTGCATTCAATATGCACCATTCAAAGCCACAGCATCAATTTTCAACCCTTTCTGACTCCATTCGCTATTTTTCATGCATTTAATGATTTTTCTGAGCTAAATGACCTTGAAATTGAAAGCACTACAAATGAACTCTGGAAAGGTTGAAACATGGCATGCTATCATCATTTCACCCACATAGCATGTGCTAAAAAGTTGAGAGGGTTACGGCAAAAACTGGATGCACTTCGTGTACAAACTGGACAATCTCTTTCGAAGTATCAGGGTTTCGGACGAAAACTCATCTGTTACAAAGGCATTTCATTTTTTAAACTTATTTCAACTCCAGACTTTTTGTGCGTTCAATATGCACCATTGAAAGCCACATCATCAATTTTCAACCCTTTCTGACTTCATTCGCTATTTTTCATGCATTTAATGATTTTTTGAGCTAAATGACCCTGAATTTCACTAGTGGAAAAAAGCCTAGCTATGGCATGACAAAAACAGCCTTGTTGGCGTAGACAAACGATGCCACTAATATGGCGCCATTGCTAAAATGTAGTGGTGGCGTTGGAGCACATGTCAACAGTATCCTACATCGTGCTAGCGTATCACCAGTCCAGCGCCAGCACTAAGTCCATCATAACTCTGGCGTGCCTACTCGTCCAACGCCAGCAAATGGTTTTTTGTAATAAAAAAATTACTCATCAGCACTAGCTAGCTACTTACTTAATAGATACTACTGAACACAATATACTCATCAACACTAGGTACTTACTTAATAGATAATCATTACATAAAGAGACTCATGAACAACAAGTTGATATTAAACTTCACAAAAGTTCACTCAAGTACTCTAGTTACTCGATCATCATCAACTAATAAGATGAGCTAGCTAGCTACTTAAAAAAACTAATCTTCAGCTGCATCAGCTTCTTTCTATCCGTCTCTCCTTCTGTTCTGAAATGATCTATGTCCATCTTCAGGTTAATCCTCTCACCCCTGAGGCATCTCCTATCCTCCTTCAGTTTATCCCGATCCTCGACGAGCTTATCCCTCTTGTCCCTAAGCTGATTAGTCTCCTGAACGAGCCGAACAACATCCTTGCGTAGCTCTTTAATCTCCCCCTTTAGATCGTCATTTGCCCCTTGCACGCTTTTGATGACATACTCAAAAGTGTTTAAGAATTCATTGTTGGCCATGTCCACATCGCACACCGACTCGTTGTTGCCTCCAGAATTGGCCATGACCTACAAACACATCGTGTATATATACGATCAAGATAATATGCAATGTAAAATAGTTCATGTGTTGGAAGGATATAATTTTGTTAATTAAGTAGAATAGATAAAATTATGAATCTATTTTGATAAATAAGATATAGCAAACTGACTTCTATACATACACATACTATTATATATAAGAATAACTTATGTCAATCACTACAAAAATATATACACTTACACAAATTCTACAACCTAACTGATCTATACAGAGGCATGTCAACTTGTCAAGTAAACAAAGGAAATTATGTTCTTTTATGGGAGTAAACAATGGAACCCCGACCTACAATTTTAACAATTTGATTTATATATACCAGTCAACCTATACATAAATGTGTAAAGAAAACTAAAATGATAACTTTGAAGAATATACATAACACATTCTATAAATTTCTACTAAACTTGCTCAGATCCGTCAACGGAGGGGAGACACAATAGCAATCAGGCGATTATCACTACAATTTCCGGCCGTTTGGCGTGTCCGCGCGAACGGAGGAGTGGATCTAACCTTGGCGCCGGTGAGGGGCGGCGACGGGGGCGGCGGCGGCTTTGGTCCAACGGGAGTTGTGTCTAGCTACGACCGGGCCGGGTGGGGTGTGAAATGAGAGCGAGCGGTGGACTTAGGTATTTTACTAGGTCATTGATGGCGTTGGATAAAATGGCAACGCCATAGCTAATCATAGGCCAAATAAAATGATGGCAAAAAAGCATAATATAATTATATACTATGGCGTGCAAAGAAAAATAACGCCAGCACTAACAAAATAACAATGGCGTGCAAAGAAAACTAACGTCACCAGTGGTTTCCAAACGGTGAGTGTATATGGGCCAATAGATTTGTGGTGTTTACAAAACAATCAACGCCAGCACTATGCTTGTAAAGCTGGCGTAGGCCGTACGCCAGCACTATTTGAAAAAATAGTGCTGGCGCGGATGTAAAATGCCGCGCAACCAACGAAAGTTGTGGCTAGCACTTTTTCCACTAGTGTTTGAAAGGCACCACAAATGAACTCTGAAAAAGTTGAAACTTGGCATGGTATCATCATTTCACCCACATAGCATGTGCTAAAAAGTTGAGAGGGTTATGGCAAAAACTGGATGCACTTCGTGTACAAACTGCACAATCTCTTTCGAAGTATCAGGGTTTCAGACGAAAACTCATCTGTTACAAAGGCATTTCATTTTTTTAAACTTATTTCAACTCCAGACTTTTTATGCATTTAATATGCACCATTCAAAGTCACATCATCAATTTTCAACCCTTTCTGACTTCATTCGCTATTTTTCATGCATTTAATGATTTTTTGAGCTATAAAACTAAAAGAGCTAAACAGAATCTTTTTTTGATTAAAATACCTATTTAAATTAACCTAAAAATTACAAAATTGAACATACTGACAAAGCACACTAATACTAAATAGCAGGAAAAAGAATCACTCAAAAATCTATTTTTAAACTAAAGTTATTCACAAACTAGTGATTCAAACAAATTTTAAAGAATTCAAATTTAAACTATTCAAATTTGAAAACTACTGGCACTAGTGGAAAGTTTATAATTTTTGTCACCTAAAGCAAAAAGATTCACTCAAAAACTCTAAATATTGTCTGTTAGTAGAAACAAAAGTAAAAAGATAAAGCAAAAAACAAAAGCAGAAAAATGAAAAACACCTTTAGTCCCGGTTGGTGCCACACACCGGGACTAAAGGGTCTTTAGTCCCGGTGTGTGGCACCAACCGGAACTAAAGGTGCCGTCCTATTTAAACCAGCCTTGCTCCCCAAATCCTTCCCATCCTGCCCGCTAGACGACGCCGCCAGGCTGCCCCACGCAGGCCCTCGACGTCGCCGTCCGGCTGCTCTGCTCCCAAGTGCCGCCCGAGCCCGCGTCGGCGTCGCCACGCTGCCCGTCGCCGTCTCTCCTCCGCGCGTGCCCGCCTCGATCGACGACCGCTCCTCCACGCGCCACCCCAGCCCGAGCCCGGGCCGGCGCCGCTCCTCCCCGCCTCCGGCGTCCTCCTCCGTCTCCAGCGTCCTCCCCGCCTCCCTCCGCCACGAGGATCACGGCCGGTGAGCCTCTCCCTCCTTAATTTTGTTCATCTTTTTCTTTCATTTTTAGATGCTTACTATGTAGAGATGTATACAATGTATGTATATATGTTGTAGATGCTTAGTATGTAGATGTATACAATGTATGTATGTATGTATGTATGTAACGGTGGAATTTAGATGCATATGTGTATGAATTTTTTGATGTATAAAATTGGTTGTGTAATTTTTGTGTGTAGATCAAAAACATGTTAATATCTTATTTGGAAAATATTAATATCTTAATGTTGTATTTGCAAAAGTTTGTCATGTATTTTAATGTTAATATCTTAATTAATGTTGTATTTGCAAAATATTTTAATGTTGTATTTGCAAAAGTTTGTCATGTATTTGCAAAATCAAGTGAACAAGAATTACAAAAATCGTAATCAAGCATTTAAAAAATGTTAAATTTGCATAGAATTTATTCTCGACGTCGAAGATGCCCGGCCCGCATCCTCGTCATTGACTCAGTGGCAACAACCTGCTTGAGAGGCGCCATTTCCTGGACTGGGCTCCGCCGGGCTGGCACTGGGAGGTGCTACCTTCCGGGGCGTGCAGCTTGGTGAGGAATCGGGCTCCCGTCGTCGACCCGGAGCTTCTTTGGTGGCAATCGCATGGGCAAGTATCGGTGCGGAGGCAGCCGGCCCCCGAGGAGGTGGTATGTCGCCGTGTCAGGGAGGAGTACGAGCACGTCCGTCGCTACATGGTTGCGTTGGACGTCAGGTTCTCCAATACCTGGCAGGTTCTTCAGGGATCTCACCCGAGCTATGATGATGTGATGGTTCCTTCTGTTTGGGTGTCCATCGCCCGTGCCTCAGGAACCGCGAGTCAACTAGATTATTCGATAATATTCAAGTTGTATTACTGATGTTATATGATAATATTCGAGATGTATTAGTGATAATATTCGAGATGTATTCGAGATTATATTCGATAATATTTGAGATGTATTCAAGATTATATTCGATAATATTCGAGATTATATTCGATAATATTCGATGATGCATAGTATCTTGATTATTTGAGATGTATTAGTGATATTATTTGAGATGCATATTATCTACTATGATTTAGTTTTTGCTTATTGAATGCATTCTAATTTGAATACTAAATTGTTTTATCTTTCTTCTGGATTAGTTAAGCTATGGACGATAGTGGCAGAGACGGAGACGAGATCATGTTCGACATCATACGCTCCCCGAGTCCAGAGAATGAACCTGAAGATGACGGCTCACAATATCTGAACAATTCCGGTGAGGGAATATTGGAGGAAGAACCAAGAGACGAAGGCCACACAAACAATGATGGCGAAGGAAATGTTCTTCAATTAACAAAGACCGGCGAGGTATATATAAGGCCTTTGGTGATCATTATATATATATATATATATATATATATATATATATATATATATATATATATATATATATATATATATATATATATATATATATATATATATATATATATATATATATAACGAATCTTTCTTCTTTTAGCCCTCCGGATCGAGCAAATCTTCTACAAGCAGGGCAGTACGAGGCCCGGCCAAAAAGTTGCAGGCTGGCATAAAGTACAACCTCGATGAGATCAAACCAAATGGAGAACCGCTTGCTACTAAAAAGAATGCGGACAAATTTACTCGTCAATGCAGAGTTATTGTGAGGGACCAAATCCCGATCTCCGTTCTGGAATGGAATAAGCCAAAGGGAGATCAAGGAGTTAGATTTGTCGACGAAAGAGCAAAAGATCTGCTTTGGGATACGCTCATATCACATTTCACCCTACCAGAGCATTTGACAGATGCAGAACGGGAGAAAGTCAAGAAGAGTGCTCTTAAGAACATGGCCACACAATTCTGCAACTAGAAGAAAAGATTATGGGTCGGCTACGTCGAAGCAGAAAAGCAGGCTCTAGAATTCACTGGACCACTGGCGAAGGCAAAAGATCACTAGGACTTATTTGTGGAGTTCAAGGAATCAGAAGCAGCTAAGGAACGGTCGAGGAAAAACAAGATCAATGCTGAGAAAAAAAAGGCACCACCATGTTCTAGGGCCAGGTGGCTACAAGATTGGGCAGCCTAAGTGGGATGAATCTGAGGAAAAGATGATTGCTGCAGGGGTCACTCCAAAAACATTGGGTTGGCCCGACAGGTGCAGGACTGCGTTTTATGCGCATGGGGAAAAGTTGGACCCAAAGACAGGGGAGATTATGGTGCAGGCAAGTCTTAAAGAAGCCTCAGACGCTTTACTTGTTGCAATAGAAGAGGCTCGAACGAGGGCGTTCCAGCCCGAGAGAGATAACGACGAGCTTACACATGCCCTCAAGAATCCTGAACACCCAGGACAAACACGAGACAAAGGCGTTGTTCTGTGGGTTGAGGGGTTTGTGGAGTGGAACGTCAGTTACAGAAGCCGTGCGAGAAAGAAGAAGCAGGAGGAAGACAAGAAGAAGCAGGATGCAGACCGGCTTCAACAGGTAGAATCAAAGCACGCGGAGTTGGAACGTGCTTTCATGCAATAGCAGGAGTAGATCGACACACTTAGCCTGGAAAGGGCGTCTCAGTGCCAGCAGCAGGTAGATCCAGCATTGGATAGCACCATCCCATCTAGGCCGAAAAGCAGCGTGGGTTCCACGGGCGTCCCGGCTACTGATGCACTGCTGGGTCGCTACCCCATGGATGATGTCAAAGAGACGACAACTTGTGAGCTACACATGAAACTGAAGAACATATCCATGAAGGTGGCGGACGGCTATGCTTTACCAAATTCCCCTGAAGCAACCTTCCATGGCAATCTGATTCCAGCTGGCTATGCTCGTGTCTGGGTGGATGAAGTGATGTCGGGATATGACTCACTAGAGCTTGACTTTCCTGGAGGTCAAGCGGAGCAGACACTGGGAGAACTCATGCGTGGTCTCTATGTATGGAGAAAGGATTGCATTGTCTTTCCAAGGCCACCGACTCCTCCGACAATTCCGTCGCATCAGCCGACTCCACCCCACCCCGAGTCGGAGCCCAGCGCGAGCCCGCCATATCGATCTCGGGTGCGTCAGCCTTCTCCAAAGCAGAAGAGAGCACCAACGAAGAAACCCGACCCTCCTTCCAAAAAGGAGTTGGCTTATGAGATGACCATCGAGGAAAACAATGCCCAAGTGGCTGCCGAAGTGAAGCCCATTTTGCACGAAAACCTCCCCCACCGCCAAAGGAGAAAATACATGAGAATATCATACAACACTTTGTGGATCTTGCTAAACCGGTTGTGGAGAAAAGCCAATCTGACTATGAGCGCTCTATTAAGAAGTCATATCGTCCACAAAAAGATAAGGAGTCGATCCTTACAGGTAGTAATAAAAGCGGGAAAATTGTTCCCCAGCTGGGAGATAGGTAGTGCAATCGATCCCCCCGCTCAAGGTGAGTACCGCCGATAAGCCGGTAATAACCGACGCTGCTAGAGAGATGGCTAAAGAAGTCGTTGTCACTGTTGAACAATTCCTAGGCATCGAGGATCTCCCCATGATTGAAGAGGAGGAACTAGCATGGAAATATGTCCCCGGGAACCCTTTGGTTAGGCCTGAGGAGGTCCCGCTTCTATCAATGCAAATGCGCAGATTGCATGACTGGTACCTGAGGGAAATAAAGAACAGGCGAGACAGCCTCATGGTGAAAGTCAAGCCAGAGCATTACTTCCATGGAAAAGATTTGTGGATTGAGTTTGAAGAAATGTTTCAGCTATTCAATCAAGACGCACTCGACAAATCTCTCGTCAGTTGCTATTGTCTGTAAGTGATTTCTTTCTGTAATTTAAGTCTCTAGTTGTGCTCGTTCATTGCCTGTAATTATCCTCACTATATTCTTTTGTGTGGTATTATGCAGAATGAAGATTTATGAAATTAAAAGAGATGGTGTCTATGGCATTGGGTTCATTGACCCAAATACCGTTAATGAAGGTGTGTGGAAAATCAGGGCAAAAGACATAGAGAGTAGCTTGCTAAGGTTTTGAAGGAACTAAATACCAAACCAGAAATACTACTTCCTTACAATTTCGGGTGAGTGTTACTGTCTTGTACTACAAATTCTATTTTGCTTACTAGATGTTAATAAGTGTAGTTGCTGAGTTATGCATATGCCCGCTTACAAAAATGTGTGCGCATGCAGTTTCCGCTACATCCTGCTAATCATTGAAATTGACAAGGGAAAAGTTCAAGTATTGCACTCACTACTTAAAGAACCTAAAGAATACACCAACCTGAAGTTGATGCTCGACAGGTAATTTCAGTAATTATCGCACTATGTCGGCCTCTTTAGTTCATTTCCTGATATCAAGTAATTAATAACTCCTTAATTTATTTTCTTTGCCGGGTAGAGTTTGGCAAAAGTTCATCAAAGAGGTTGTCGGCTGATAACCCACAAGTATAGGTGATCGCAACAGTTTTCGAGGGCATAGTATTCAGCCTAAATTTATTGATTCGACACAAGGGGAGCCAAAGAATATTCTCAAGTATTAGCAGCTGAGTTGTCAATTCAACCACACCTGAAAGACTTAATATCTGCAGCAAAGTATTTAGTAGCAAAGTAGTATGGAAGTAACGGTAATGGTGGCAAAAGTAACAGTAGCAGTTTTGTAGCAATTGTAACAGTGGCAACGGCAGAGTAACGTGGCAAAGATCAATATGTGAAAAGTTTGTAGGCAATGGATCAATGATGGATAATTATGTCGGATGGCATTCATCATGCAACAGTTATAACCTAGGGTGACACAGAACTAGCTCCAATTCATCAATATAATGTAGGCATGTATTCCAAATATAGTCATACGTGCTTATGGAAAAGAACTTACATGACATCTTTTGTCCTACCCTCCCGTGGCAGCGGGGTCCTAATGGAAACTAAGGGATATTAAGGCCTCCATTTAATAGAGAACCGGACCAAAGCATTAGCACTTAGTGAGTACATGAACTCCTCAAACTACGGTAATCACCGGAAAGAATCCCAATTATTGTCACCTTGGGGTATGCGGATCATAACTCGTAATAGGTGTCTACAACTTGCAAGATAGGATCAAGAACACAAATATATTCATGAAAACATAATAGGTTCAGATCTGAAATCATGGCACTCAGGCCCTAGTGACAAGCATTAAGCATAGCAAATTTCATAGCAACATCAATCTCAGAACATAGTGGATACTAGGGATCAAACCCTAACAAAACTAACTTGATTACATGATAAATCTCATCCAACCCATCACCGTCCAACAAGGCTACGATGGAATTACTCACGCACGGCGGTGAGCATCATGAAATTGGTGATGGAGGAAGGTTGGTGATGATGATGGCGACGAATCTCCCTCTCCGGAGCCCCGAACGGACTCCAGATCTGCCCTCCCGATGAAGAACAGGAGGTGACGGTGGCTCCGTATCGTAAAACATGATGAATCCTTCTCTCTGATATTTTTCTCCCCGAACGTGAATATATAGAGTTGGAGTTAGGGACGGAGGAGGTCCAGGGGACCCACAAGGCAGGGGGTGCGCCCAGGGGGGTAGGGCGCGTCCTCCACCCTTGTGGTCAGTTGGTGGGTCCCCTCTGGTTGATTCTTTCGCCAGTATTTTTTATTTATTCCAAAAATATTCTCCGTAAATTTTTAGGTCATTCCGAGAACTTTTATTTCTGCACAAAAATAATACCAAGGCAATTCTACTGAAAACAACGTCAGTCCGGGTTAGTTCCATTCAAATCATGCAAATTAGAGTCCAAAACAAGGGCAAAAGAGTTTGGAAAAGTAGATACAATGGAGACATATGAACTCCCCCAAGCTTAACCCATTGCTTGTCCTCAAGCAATTCAGTTGACAAACTGAAAGTGATAAAGAAAAACTTTTACAAACTCTGTTTGATCTTGTTGTTGCAAATATGTAAAGGCAGCATTCAGGTTTTCAGCAAAGATTATGAACTAACCATATTCACAATAACATTTAGGTCTCACATTTACTCATATCAATGGCATAATCAACTAGCAAGCAATAATAATGAATCTCAGATGACAACACTTTTTCAAAACAATCATGATATGATATAACAAAATGGTATCTCGCTAGCCCTTTCTGAGACCGCAAAACATAAATGCAGAGCACCCGTGAAGATCAAGGACTGACTAGACATTGTAATTCATGGCAAAAGAGATCCAGTCACAGTCATACTCAATATCAATTAATAGCAAAGCATACAAATGACAGTGGTGCTCTCTAACTGGTGCTTTTTATAAGAGGATGATGACTCAACAATAAAAGTAAATAGATAGGCCCTTCGCAGAGGGAAGCAGGGATTTGCAGAGGTGCCAGAGCTCGAGCTTTTTGAAACAGAGATGAATATAATTTTGAGTGCTATGCTTTCATTGTCAACATAACAACCAAGAGATCTCGGTATCTTCCATGCTAGATACATTATAGGCGGTTCCCAAACAGAATGGTAAAGTTTTTACTCCCCCTCCACCAACAAGCACACTCCACGGCTGGTCCGAAACAACGCGTACCGTCCATACCGACAATAGTCCTAGGGGAGTTTTGTTTGAAATTATATTTTGATTTGATTTGAGCATGGAACTGGGTATCCCGAACACCAGCCACTTTCTTGTGAATGACAAGTGAATCAACACTCATCGTGAGAATAACCCACCTAGCATGGAAGATACTGACAGCCCCCAGTTGCTACATGAGCGATTCGGGCATACAAAATAGATTATTATTTGAAGGTTTAGAGTTTGGCACATGCAAATTTACTTGGAACGGCAGGTAAATACCGCATATAGGTAGGTATGGTGGACTCATATGGAAGAACTTTGGGTTTATGGAAGTGGATGCACAACCAGTATTCCCGCTTAGTACAAGGGAAGGCTAACAAAAGATTGAGGAGCGACCAACTATAGAGCAGCAACAGTCATAAACATGCATTGAGATTAACCAACATTGAGTGCAAGCATGAGTAGGATATAAATCACCATGAACATAAATATCGTGGAGGCTATGTTGATTTTGTTTCAACTACATGCGTGAACATGTGTCAAGTCAAGCCATTCGAATCATTCAAAGGAGGATACCATCCTATCATACTACATCACAACCATTTTAAAAGCATGTTGGCACGCAAGGTAAACCATTATAAACTCCTAGCTAATTAAGCATGGCATGAGTAATTATAATCTCTAATTGTCATTGCAAACATGTTTCATTCATAATGGGCTGAATCAAGAACGATGAACAAATCATATTTACAAAAACAAAATAGGTCGAGTTCATACCAGCTTTTCCTCATCTCAATCATTTCATCAAATATCATCATTATTGCCTTTCAGTTGCACGACCGAATGGTGTGGATAATAATAATAGTGCACGTGCATTGGACTAAGCTGGAATGTGCAAACATTTATTCAAAGTAAAAGACAAGGTAATATGGGCTCTTTGTTAGATCAACAATAATGCATATGAGAGCCACTCAACATTTTCATCGTGGTCTTCTCCTCTCGATCCAAAGAAAGGAAAAAGAATTTCAAAGAAACACACGGAAATATTTTTGGAGTTTTTGTTTTTCTGAAGAAAGTAAAAACAAGAACAAGAAAAACTATTTACACGGGAAAGCTCCCAACAAACAAAAAGAAGAACAAGAAATCTTTTTGGTTTCTTTTAATATTACTACTAATTTTTTTTGGATTTCCTCAAAGTTTTTCGAACACAAAGAAGAAAGCGAGAAAAATAAATAAATTAACATGGATAATACAATGAAAAAGCAAGAACACCGACAACTGGAATGAGTGTGTGAACATGAATGTAATGTCGGTGAGAAATACGTACTCCCCCAAGCTTAGGCTTTTGGCCTAAGTTGGTCTATGGCCACGGCTCGCCTGGCGGATATTCAAAGTTGTAGTCGGGGTGGTACTGGGATGCGGCAACTACTGCCTGAAGGGCTGCAGTGTGGAGGCGAGTGGCCTCCACCTCTCTCTCATACTCGTCTGCCTCCTCCCTGGTTATCAAGTATCTCCCTTTTTCCTGAAAGTTAAAGAAGGCAGAAGCGGGAAGCGTAATATGGACAGCATGCTGCCTGTCAAAGATTAGTCGGTACAGGAGGGACTGTTCGTTCCTCTCAAGAAACTGATAGCGTACCATAGCATTATAATCAAGGAAAGCAGGTGGTAACTCCATGTCATTCCCCCTTATGGGTACCCCGAGATAATTAGCTAAACGGGTGGCATAAATCCCACCATAGAAATCTCCATCTTTAGCATTAAGATGTAACCTCCTCGCAATAATAGCCCCCAAGTTATATCGTTTATCACCCGTTACAGCACACTTGAGGACACTAAGATCGGTGCACAAAGGTGGCTATGATCATGTTTACCATTAATGTATCTACCTATAAAGAGAGCAAAATAATGTATGGCAGGAAAGTGAATGCTCCCTATGGTGGCTTGTGTGATATTTCTAGTTTCTCCCACAGTGATGCTAGCAAGGAAACCATTATATTCAGTTTTGCGAGGCTCACTATGAATGCCCCACTGTGGAATTTTGCATGCATCATTAAAATCTTCTAGGTCCATGGTATATGATTTATCATAAAGATCAAATAAAACAGTATGAGCATTGCGCTAGGATGTAAACACAAATCTTCGCACGAATGAATCAGTGAGGTAGTAGTACTGCCGGCACTTATCTGACACGAAGTCCTCAAGATCAGCATTTTGTACGTACGCATCAAATTCCTCCATGAAACCTGCATAAATCATGAATTGATCCAACAGCCATTCGCAAGGCCGTACTTGAGCTTCCCTTTGTGGTTCAAGGTCCGGCTCATGTATCGCGAGCCTTGGGGCTTGCTTCCTTAAGGAACCACCTTGGTATATCCTCCTAAACATTTTTCTTCCTCTGAAAATTTTCTGAAATTTTTAGTGACTCGGAATAAAAGTGAACCAAACTCAACAAAATTGATAGCAACTACTTCTACAAGTGTCTAGAGGCTATATCATGCATCAAAACTACCTTGGACCAGATAAATTTGACATGTAAGCTCAAGAACAAGGTCACCACAGTAGCAAAAATTTGCAATATATAAAGCACTAGAACAAAAACTAATTGGACCATTGGAGGAGTCACATACCGAAGAACAATCCTCCAAAACAGTTTTGCAAATGGATATTTGCACAAGGAGATCGAAAATGGCAGCAAGATGAGCTAGAACACGGGTTTGAGCAACGGGATGATTTTTTCTGGAGGAAGACGAAGTGGATGGGTGCTGGAATAAGTGAGGGGGACCCACGTGGGACCCACAAGGTAGGGGACGCGCCCAGGGGGGTAGGGCACGCCCTCCACCCTTGTGGTCCACGGGTGCAGCCCCCTGGTGTGTTCTCGGTGCCAAAAATTCTCAAATATTCTATAAAGAATCATACTAAATTTTCAGGGCATTTGGAGAACTTTTATTTTTGGGACACTTTTTATTGCGCGGATAAATCAGAAAACAGACGAATAATACTATTTTTGCTTTATTTATTCTAAATAACAGAAAGTAAAAAGTAGGTACAGAAAGTTGTGCTTTCTAGATTCATCCATCTCATGCCCATCAAAAGGAATCCATTAACAAGGTTGATCATGTCTTATTAACAAACTTCTTTCGAATAACATGTAACCGGAGAATTTTTGAATAACACTACGTTACCTCAACGGGAATATGCACGTCCCCATCAATAAGAATATCATATTTCTATTTGGCAGTAGGAAGAGGGAATTCAAAACCTCCGATAGCAATAGTTGAAATTTTTCCAATAGAATTGATGCTATTCACTTGAGGTTGTTTCTTCGGAAAGTGTACCGTATGCTCATTACCATTAACATGAAAAGTGACATTGCCCTTGTTGCAATCAATAACAGCCCCTGTAATATTCAAAAAGGATCTACCAAGGATGCTCGACATACTGTCGTCCTCGGGAATATCAAGAATAACAAAGTCAGTTAATATAGAAACGTTTGCAACCGCAACAGGCACATCCTCACAAATACCGATGGGTATAGCAGTTGATTTATCAGCCATTTGCAAAGAGATAACATAGTTTCTTTTAATGGAGCATGGTATAGTTGGTATCCCTGGGTCTCCTAGTTTCATGGTATTCCACCCTTAAAAGTGTAATTAGCAAGCATGGTGGAAATTTCAGCTTCCGGTATCTTTCTTTTATTTGTAACAATATCCTTCATATACTTAGCATAAGGACACATTTTCAGAATATCAGACAAACGCATACGCAAAAAGACAGGTCTTAGCATTTCAACAAAGCACTCAAAATCCTCATCATCCTTTTTCTTGGATGGTTTAGGAGGAAAGGGCATGGGTTTCTGAACCCATGGTTCTCTCTCTTTACCATGTTTCTGTAGGGGAACGCAGCAGAAAACAAAAAATTTCCGACCTACGCACCAGCCCAGGAACACTATGGAGACTCCATACAAGGTTTGATCATTTTCGTTACCGACTCGTAGCGCAGCGGAAGTAGAGTCGATGACGATCGGCGGTGCAGATCCCCGCAGGTAGGATTTACAACCTCCCAACTGCGAGGATGTATACCCTCATCCGCCACCCGGACAGCCCTCCGGGAGGCGGTCGGACAGTCCCCCGGATGGTGTCGCGGACAGCCCTTTGGGAGGACTCACAGAAGTCGGACCGTCACTTGGACAGCCCTTCGGGAGGCACTCACGAACAGCCCCACGGGCACTAAGATCGAAACTACGACCTCTCTACAGAGTTGCACACATACGGTGTCATCTATCCGGCAGGGCTTCGCCGTCCAGAACTAGTTCCCACTGGAACCCAGACAGCCATTCGGCACTACGAAACTATTTCGTGGGAGGGAGAGAGAATGCCAGATCATGCATGGCTTGTGTGTGAGAGTTGGAGTGGGGATGGATAGCTCCTCTCCACCTCCTTATATAGTGGTGGAAGGGGTGAGGGGGGGCTGAAAATTCAGCCCACAAAACATGCACCCACCAAACAAGGAAAACATGTTCGCACCAAACATGGAGAAAACATGTTCCCTTGTCCATGGTGTTCCCCCATCGGGCCCCACCTTCCTCCCAACACTCTCCACCATTTGTGGGGGCTGCCCCCCACCATGGGGGGGCCCCCCAACATCTTTGTCCAGTCACAAGGGGCTGCCCCCTCAAGGGGGTGGGGGGGGCACCCCCCAAACAGCCCAAGACAGCCCCCACGATCCGTGGGATCTTGTCCCCTCACGCTGGGACAAGATGTTTTCCGCGACTATAACTTTTGAAAAATTCTGAAAGATCCCAGAACATTTCCGACACCCTCTAAAATTATCTGCACGCGCTCTGGAACATTTCCAGTATGGTGGTTTAATTTAAAACCATCTTTGTTTACCCGGTAAACAACTCCGGCAGCTCCGAAACTTTTTTTCGGTTTTTTCGCCGGAAAAATTCCAGAAATTACTAGACCAATCTGGCAACCTCCAAAACATTCCCGATGCTTGCCGAAACCTTTTTGGATCAATGGTTTTATCCGAAACAACTTTTCGGTTTTACCGAAACTTTTTCGGTGTTCTCTCTGGAACTTTTCCGTTGTCTCCGAAACTTTTCCAGTGACTTTCTCTCAGACTCCCTGTCTAGTATTCAGCAGATAGATGACCCTTAAGCGTGTGACCCTATAGGTTCGGTGAAGTATAGACATGACCCGGAACCCCTTCCGATCAATGATCAACATCGGAGCCGTGGACACCCATATTGACCCCTATACCCACACGAATGAATATTCGAGTGAACCTCCAGTTGCCGTGTGCTATTCCTGTTGCTTCACGATATGTTACAAATACCCGAGGTTAGACATGTTGGCATTTCCGTGGATCAACAACTTGTCCACTATGCTAGTTACCTCGTTACCGGTATTGTTCTCTTTTCTCGTTCCCGTGTTCCGGCATCCCCGTGATCAAATCACAAAGTGTCTGGCCAGACGATGATGTATACCGTAACACCAAGAGGGCCCAGAGATATCTCTCCATCATCGGAGGAGAAAATCCCAATCTCGAGCTATCAAGTTACTTGACACACTTTTCCATGAACCCGTAAGCCGCCGTAATAGCCACCCATTTACGGATGACGTTTAACAAACCCCAAAGTTCATGAAGCAAGCATGAAGAAACTCGATACTCTCATGGTCTAAGGAATTATGCAAACGTAAACCATCTCTGTGTTATTAACCATTTAACTTGTGACGAATGTATCTCATAGCATATCATCAATCGGGTCGATTCAACACAAGTGTTCTTCTAACATTGTGCCCTCAGAGTTGCTGGCATAGACATGCCCATGATCAGGAAAACAGAACCATCATGCAACACTTGAGCCAGTCATAGAGGCTTGACTAGGAATACATTTTATCGTTTATTATCCCACACGTGCATATGAGTCTTCCTCCAAGCCTCGTTTTATTGCAGACCCGAGAACCATAGCAGTTATAGCATGGAACATAAACCTAATTATGAATAGGTAGATAATCAATAACATTTATTATTACCTCTAGGGCATATCTCCTACAGACTCCCACCTGCACTAGAGTCAATAATCTAGTTAATGCTAATGCACTTTACACCTTTGGCACATCGGTGTAAATATGCTTCGCTTGTGGTATAGCCTGAATGTCCAACGGATCTGACGACTTCAGCTCCTTGTGTATCTTTGCATATCCTCGCGTTTTCACGCTTTCACAAAATTCATATTTTGTGTGGACTTGGTTTTGTATGTATGTGAATCACAGGTCGAACCTGGATTCCTCAAACTGAGTTATGGAGCAACTACCTGTAGTAGTGTCCCATTGACAAAAGACATCTTGGAACCATACTAAGTTCATGAATGAACTATATGATTCAACATCTTCTTTGTCGCTTTTAAAAGCGGCAACATACTTCGCCTCTGTTATAGAATTCGCCACAGTAACTTGTTTGGAACATTTTCCAACTAACTGTGCCACCACATTGTGTGTTACACAAAACCCTCAATTTAAATCGAAAATCACTTGGAGCATTGATGAAGACTCTTCGATGTAACCTTTTACAACGAACTCTTCATGATCTCCGCTTGCGAGAAAACTTGTCATCAGTGCTACTATAGTACTCAATGACCCTTTTTTCACTGTTGTCCCTTGATCAATACTTTTGATCACTTTGGTATCTATACTCGCAACAACTTTGGGAGTATTGGACATATCTGGTTGTGTTACATACCATGGAATACATGATTAATCCAAACACAAGAGTGTGTGGAATCTCCATCATATATTTTGCTCATCAGTGTTTTGGGACACCAAGTCTTGTAAAAACTCTTTCCATGTGACTTCGGCAAGAATCACTCCTTGACGTTTTTAATGCTAAAAGGTTTTAGCATTTTGTCAATATGTACCTTTGCTCAACCCCATTAGGTAAATCTATCTCCATAGATCATCATGCCTAATATTAAGGCTATTTAGCCCAACCACTTCATCGAAAAACTATTTTCAAATGAAGTCCTAATTCATGTCAAGAAATTTATTTCCATTTAACAATGTGTCAAGCACACAAGGTGTTTTAGAAATATTATTATGCTCCCACTTACTTTATTGAATCATAAGCATCTTCGTTACCCATTGATGAAGACAAAACCCTTTTTGACCATTTCATCAAAACACGAAGATTCCAACTCCATTTTGCTCTCTTCTGTCCATTGCTGGAACTCTGAAGTTTGCATACTTACTAGCATCCTCTGGACTGACAAAATACCTTGGACTGTAACACATGCAAGTCCTTGGTTTTATTTCCATCAGATGGAAATCCTTTCGTCATCCATGTTTCATATCTCATGACTGAAATATGTATTAATTGCTAGTTCACCCCGAACCGACTTTAAGCATCGCTACGGTGAAACAACCTCATCGTAGTCAACTCCTTGAACTTGTTATTTCAACAAGTCGAGCTTTATGGATAAAACATTTTTATCCATATCAGTTTTTAGTTCCATAAAATTCGTTAGACTCTAAGTCTTCCGAAAGGTGTATCAAGATTTTAATCTTGAATCACTTATATGGAAACTATCTCGGATTGTATTGGCATTTAGCCAATTCCGGAGTCAGGGCCCATCAACGCTTCCTTGTGTATCGTAGGTATATTGTTGTCTAACAACAATATCTCATTTGCGCACCTGATAGGTTTGCACGAGCTTTGCCTACGTGGTTCAGCTGCAAGTTCGACCGAAATCCATACATTTTATTGTAGAGACTTCCGTACCAGTCGCAGTAGGAAACTCTGGAATTTCTTCCAGGGTCTCTTTCCTTTGATCTGATGACGAAGATACTGTTTATCTCGTAGAGTTGCACTATTCTCCCACTCACGTTTTTGAAAGAACCATTTTCTTCAAAAAGCATACCGTCCTTTGTGGCAAACCTATTTGCCTCGGTATAGTGAGGGAGGAATACCCAATTTCTTGGGATAACCTACAAAGTAGCACTTGTCTGATTTGGAATAGGTTTGTAACCTTTTACACAAGCCCCATATTTCAAATGTTACGAAAAGATATAACATGGTTGGGCGTACCATACAATGGTGTCATTTCAACAAACCCGATGGAGCTCTTTTCAGTGTAAAAGCCGTAGTCTCTAAAGCATCGCTCTTTTAAAAGGGATAATGGCAAATTTATTTATGTCATCTTTGATCTTACCATGTCATAAATGGTTCGATTACATCTTCACGGACTTTCAACTTGCAGTGGTGTTCCGGGAGGTGCAAGTTATGAAACCCCTTTCACAACTCATCAGACATTCGCTAAACTTGTAACTCAAATATTCCTTTCTGCAATCGAATTGTAGAAACATAATTTTCTTGTTACAATAACTTCTACTTCATATTTGAAAACCTTTTGAATGATTTCAAAAGATCCAGACTTACGTCTCATCAAGTAAATATCCATATATCTACTTGAGTCATTTTTGAAGGTAGACAAATCCACTGTTTGCAACAACATTTATCGGACTACATACATCAAAATGTATGATCACCAATAAGTTCTTCGCTCGTTCCTTATGGCCTGTGAACGGTATTTCAGTCACTTCTCTTTTCGAAGGAAAATTGCAAGTGTCAGATGATTCAAAATCAAAGGACTTCAAAAATCCATCATAATGGAATTTATCCATGCGGGTTTCTCCAATGTGACCAAATGTAGTGCCACACTTGTGTGGTATTCTCTTAGTCTTACGACATTTAGCTTCAGTGTTATGGATGTATCATATTACTATCAATATTCATAACATACATCCCACCTTGGATGGAAGTATGGCCCTTCATGTTCTTCGTAATACTGAACAACAATTGTTGTTTTTATGAACAACTCTTTTGCAACAAACATTGTGCAATGGGCGAGAGTGTATGAAACTCTAAAATGAATTATGAAAGTAAACACAGAGGCAATATATTATTATCAATATTCATAACATACATCTCATTCATAATGAAAGTATGGCCCTTATGTTATTCATAACATCGAACATCAAAAGTTCTCTTATGAACAACCTTCTTGCAACATACCTTATGCAAAGGGCTAGAGTTTGTGAAAACTCTAAATGAATTATGAAAATAAATACATAGGGAATACACCAATGGAAGGTATAGTAACATTTACTATGTTCCCTGTGTATACCTAAACCTCATTCCTGGCTAGTCTTTCAGGCCATGGTAGTTCTTACATCGAGTTGCAACAGAATGCAATCGAGCGGGTATCTTAGTGATTAACTCACAATACCCAAGAATTAGTGATTAACATGTTTAACCATAATTCCCAAGAACTATATATTTGACCAGCCTTCTATACATAAAAAACTTGTATGACATTCATACATGAGCTGGATATTCCAGTCTTCTTTCTTTCTGCCTTTATACTTCTAACAGTTTAACTTTCAGTATTTCTCCTACTCTCAGAAGAAGCACCCAACTTAACAGTGGCGTTAGCCCCGGACTTCCCAGGCGTGAAAGTTTCACTAACACCCTTCGGACACTTCCTTTCTCTTTAAGTTGTTGTTTTATTCACCTTTCATCATATGACAGGCGTTCTCCTGGATCCCTCTCTTATCAGTCTAATGTATAGTAAACTCCTTTACTAATAGTTTGCAAACAAAACATTGCTTTGAATATCTCATATCTTTTAGCCTTTGTCTGTCTCTGAAAATGATTTTCAGATTCCATGAATATCACATAACTATCCAAACTTTTGAAGTTCGGGTCTCATGGAAGCAAACATATTGCACTTGACTGAAACGGAATTCTAGCTTTTGGATCGAAGGACGAGAGTCACATGATCCATAGCATAAGCGAGAGAATACCGAAAGTATGCGATAGGACAAAGTCCTTCTAGGCACTCTTGAGGATAATCCTCACATTACGTTACCAACCGTAAAGTTTTAACCAGATATTTAACAGCTATTCAGTTTTAATAGGGAATGTGGAAACGCGAGCCATTATTCTACAACTATTATGCAAATTACACTTAGACAGTGTTCAAAATTAATTGCACTGAGAATTAAAAAAGTTAATTCAACAGTGCGCTCCCACTCAAATCAATATCTCTAATAATTGATTTTGAGTGATACAAGACCCATATTGAAATTCAACGCCATTGATGTTAGTCATAACTGATGACGAAAATCTCAATCGGTAGGCCAACTTGCCTATCACATCTCTATGTGACTCTTGTTCATCTTTCGATGCGTGTGTTCCGAGCTCAGGATGATCCTGCCATGAATGTCAAGAAAACCAAGTGATCTCGCTATGACGTCTGACCTTCACCCACCTCATACTTCTCAATTCGTTCGTACCCATGTTGACATGGTGCACCCCGAAAAGACACATATTTCAGACGGTGCTACACTTGGGAGAACACTAACTACTTGATATTTTTGTGAGAGATCACCCTAATAAAAAGCGACTACCGCGCAAGCAAGAAGGGTGCATCATAAGGGATAAACATCTCAGGCAATTCATAATAGCATGATATGGTATAGCCCTTTCTAACGGAGAAGTCTTCTATTTCTTCGTCTTCGGCATTTGCGTCGGTGTTCACCTTCGTGAAGATTGCCACCACCTTGTCGATGCACCAGATAATATTGCTATCTCTATAGCTAATAAAATAAGTGCATTACAAAAGGTTGACACGCAGGTCATTAAAGTGCAATCATATGGCTCCAGCCATCATGCCGAATCATGACACGCAGGTCATGTTAATCAACTTACATCATATAGTCATCTCATACATAATCAAATTATTGTGAGCACTGCTATACCACATCACATGCACATGCAAACCCTCCTGCAAAACCAAGTTAGACGCCTCTAATCGGTCCATGCAAAAACTTGTTTTACGTGGCTTCTAAGGTTTCGAAACAAACCGAAACTACCAACGTCCATCATCAAGTATGATAATTAAAGTCGCTAGATTAACTTTCCAGGGTGTATGACAACCGAGATAATAAAATCTCGAGCCCCATACTAAACTTCGTCATACGCATGACCCCCGTGCAGATCATATCTGCATTGCCCTTTCGTCTGCGAAATTTCATCTTTCTTTTTAACTACGGTGGAATTCAATGAACTGTTAGCACTTCGTTGATCAATCAGGATCGCGGACTGCCAGAACACTGAAACTCCACCATGCTATTATCAAGATCAGAAATATGAAAATTTCAGGGAAGCAACAAGAACCTCGGGTAACAGATTTCATCTGCTACCCGCACAAATAATTTTCAGTAATAGAACTCATCTACTACCTAACTATATTGTGCAACACCCATACATCTCCATGTATTCTAGATCGCAACCTGCATCTACGCATAACCTGGCTCTGATACCACTGTAGGGGAACGCAGCAGAAACAAAATTTTTCCGACCTACGCACCAGCCCAGGAACACTATGGAGACTGCATACAAGGTTTGATCATTTTCGTTACCGACTCGTAGCGCAGCGGAAGTAGAGTCGATGACGATCGGCGGTGCAGTTCCCCGCAGCTAGGATTTACAACCTCCCAACCGCGAGGATGTATACCCTCATCCGCCACCCGGACAGCCCTCCGGGAGGCGGTCGGACAGTCCCCCGGACGGTGTCGCGGACAGCCCTTTCGGAGGACTCACAGAAGTCGGACCGTCACTTGGACAGCCCTTCGGGAGGCACTCACGAACAGCCCCACGGGCACTAAGATCGAAACTACGACCTCTCTACAGAGTTGCACACATACGGTGTCATCTATCCGGCAGGGCTTCGCCGTCCAGAACTAGTTCCCACCGGAACCCAGACAGCCATTCGGCACTACGAAACTATTTCGTGGGAGGGAGAGAGAATGCCAGATCATGCATGGCTTGTGTGTGAGAGTTGGAGTGGGGATGGAGAGCTCCTCTCCACCTCCTTATATAGTGGTGGAAGGGGTGAGGGGGGGCTGAAAATTCAGCCCACAAAACATGCACCCACCAAATAAGGAAAACATGTTCCCACCAAACATGGAGAAAACATGTTCCCTTGTCCATGGTGTTCCCCCATGGGGCCCCACCTTCCTCCCAACACTCTCCACCATTTGTGGGGGCTGCCCCCCACCATGGGGGGCGCCCCCAACATCTTTGTCCAGTCACAAGGGGCTGCCCCCTCAAGGGGGGGCGCCCCCAAAACAGCCCAAAACAGCCCCCACGATCCGTGGGATCTTGTCCCCTCACGCTGGGACAAGATGTTTTCCGCGACTATAACTTTTGAAAAATTCTGAAAGGTCCCAGAACATTTCCGACACCCTCTAAAATTATCTGCACGCGCTCTGGAACATTTCAAGTATGGTGGTTTAATTTAAAACCATCTTTGTTTACCCGGTAAACAACTCCGGCAGCTCCGAAACTTTTTTTCGGTTTTTTCGCAGGAAAAATTCCAGAAATTACCAGACCAATCTGGCAACCGCCAAAACATTCCCGGTGCTTGCCGAAACCTTTTTGGATCAATGGTTTTATCCGAAACAACTTATCGGTTTTACCAAAACTTATTCGGTGTTCTCTCTGGAACTTTTCCGTTGTCTCCGAAACTTTTCCAGTGACTTTCTCTCAGACTCCCTGTCTAGTATTCAGCAGATAGATGACCCTTAAGCGTGTGACCCTATAGGTTCGGTGAAGTATAGACATGACCCGGAACCCCTTCCGATCAATGATCAACATCGGAGCCGTGGACACCCATATTGACCCCTATACCCACACGAATGAATATTCGAGTGAACCTCCAGTTGCCGTGTGCTATTCCTGTTGCTTCACGATATGTTACAAATACCCGAGGTTAGACATGTTGGCATTTCCGTGGATCAACAACTTGTCCACTATGCTAGTTACCTCGTTACCGGTATTGTTCTCTTTTCTCGTTCCCGTGTTCCGGCATCCCCGTGATCAAATCACAAAGTGTCTGGCCAGACAATGATGGATACCGTAACACCGAGAGGGCCCAGAGATATCTCTCCATCGTCGGAGGAGCAAATCCCAATCTCGAGCTATCAAGTTACTTGACACACTTTTCCATGAACCCGTAAGCCGCCGTAATAGCCACCCATTTACGGATGACGTTTAACAAACCCCAAAGTTCATGAAGCAAGCATGAAGAAACTCGATACTCTCATGGTCTAAGGAATTATGCAAACATAAATCATCTCTGTGTTATTAACCATTTAACTTGTGACGAATGTATCTCATAGCATAACATCAATCGGGTCGATTCAACACAAGTGTTCTTCTAACATTGTGCCCTCAAAGTTGCTGGCATAGACATGCCCATGATCAGGAAAACAGAACCATCATGCAACACTTGAGCCAGTCATAGAGGCTTGACTAGGAATACATTTTATCGTTTATTATCCCACAAGTGCATATGAGTCTTCCTCCAAGCCTCGTTTTATTGCAGACCCGAGAACCATAGCAGTTATAGCATGGAACATAAACCTAATTATGAACAGGTAGATAATCAATAACATTTATTATTGCCTCTAGGGCATATCTCCTACAGTTTCCTAGCAATGAAGTCTCTATCATCATAACGTTGATTCTTAGATTGTGGGTTATCAAGATCAACAGCAGGTTCTACCTCCACATCATTATCATTACTAGGTTGAGCATCAACATGAACATCATCATTAACATTAGCACTAGGTTCATGTTCATCACCAGATTGTGTCTCAGCATCAGAAATAGAGATATCATTTGGATTCTCAGGTGTATCTATAGCAGGTTCACTAGAAGCATGCAAAGTCCTATCAGTTTTCTTTTTCTTTTTGTTACTAAGAGGACTAGGTGCATCAGTATTGATTCTCTGAGAATCTTGCTCAACTATCTTAGGATGGCCTTCAGGATACAAAGGTTCCTGGGTCATCTTACCACCTCTAGTCATAACCCTAACAGCATTATCATTGTTCTTACTATTCAACTCATTAAGCAAATCATCATGTGCCCTAAGTACTTGTTCTACTTGAGTTTTAACCATGGAAGCATGCTTACTAATAATCTTAAGATCACTAACATTTCTACTCATATAATCACCCAAGCAGTCGAGCATGTAAGCATTACATTTCAATTGTCTACTAACATAAGCATTGAAGTTTTCTTGCTTAACAATAAAATTATCAAACTCATCCAAGCATTGACTAGTAGACTTATTATGAGGAACATCACCTTCATCAAATCTATATAGAGAATTTACCTCTACTACCTATGTCGGGTTGTCAAGACCATGTATTTCTTCAATAGGTGGTAAATTCTTAACATCTTCAGCTTTAATACCTTTTTCTTTCATAGATTTCTTTGCCTCTTGCATATCTTCAGGACTGAGAAATAGAACACCTCTTTTCTTCGGAGTTGGCTTAGGAATTGGTTCAGGAAGTGTCCAATCATTATCATTACTCAATATATTATTCAATAGCAATTCAGCTTGCTCAACAGTTCGTTCCCTGAAAACACAACCAGCATAACTATCTAGGTGGTCCCTAGAAGCATCGGTTAGTCCATTATAAAAGATATCAAGTATTTCATTTTTCTTGAGAGGATGATCAGGCAAAGCATTAAGTAATTGGAGAAGCCCCCCCCAAGCTTGTGGGAGACTCTCTTCTTCAATTTGCACAAATTTAAATATTTCCTTTAAAGCAGCTTGTTTCTTATGAGTAGGAAAATATTTTTCAGAGAAGTAGTAAATCATATCCTGGGGACTACGCACACAACCAGGAGCAAGAGAATTAAACCATAACTTAGCATCACCCTTTAACGATAAAGGACACAACTTAAGAATATAGTAATAGCAAAAAAATTTCCTCGTGAGCAAATAGGGTGGCTATATCATTCAATTTAGTAAGATGTTCCACAACAGTTTCAGATTCATAACCATGGAAAGGATCAGATTCAACCAAAGTAATTAACTCGGGATCGACAGAGAATTCATAATCCTTATCAGTAACAAAGATAGGCGAAGTAGCAAACTTAGGATCATATTGCATTCTAGCATTCAAAGATTTTTCTTTCCACTTGCATAATAATTTCTTAAGATCATCTCTATCCTTACAAGCAAGAAAGTCCCTAGCTACCTCTCCATCCATAACATAACCCTCAGGTATATCAGGAAATTCATATTTAGGAGAGCTAGGTTTAGCAGGTGTCTCAAAGTGTTTAGTTTCAATAATTTCATCAGTTTCAGAAATATCATCATCTTTAGCATAATCAATAGTTCTAACTCTATCAAGATGTTCATCAAGTAAGTCACCCAGTGGCACAGTTCTATCAAGCAAAGTAGTAGCATCATAAGCATCATTCATAGTAGAAGCAGCATCATCAATAACATGCGACATATCAAAATCAATAGCAGGTGTAGGTGTCGCAAGCTTTACTCAAAACAGAATGTGAATCAAGTGCAGAGCTAGATGGCAGTTCCTTACCTCCCCTCGTAGTAGAGGGAAAAATCTTGGTTCTAGTATCTTTCAAATTCCTCATAGTGATCAACAGATATAAATCCCAAGTGACTCAGAGAATAGAGCTATGCTCCCCGGCAACAGCGCCAGAAAAAGGTCTTGATAACCCACAAGTATAGGGGATCGCAACAGTTTTTGAGGGTAGAGTATTCAACCCAAATTTATTGATTCGACACAAGGGGAGCCAAAGAATATTCTCAAGTATTAGCAGCTGAGTTGTCAATTCAACCACACCTGAAAGACTTAATATCTGCAGCAAAGTATTTAGTAGCAAAGTAGTATGGAAGAAACGGTAACGGTGGCAAAAGTAACAGTAGTAGTTTTGTAGCAATTGTAATAGTGGCAACGGCAAAGTAACGTAGCAAAGATCAATATGTGAAAAGCTCGTAGGCAATGGATCAATGATGGATAATTATGTCAGATGGCATTCATCATGCAACAGTTATAACCTAGGGTGACACAGAACTAGCTCCAATTCATCAATATAATGTAGGCATGTATTCCGAATATAGTCATACATGCTTATGGAAAAGAACTTGCATGACATCTTTTGTCCTACCCTCCCGTGGCAGTGGGGTCCTAATGGAAACTAAGGGATATTAAGGCCTCCTTTTAATAGAGAACCAGACCAAAGCATTAGCACTTAGTGAGCACATGAACTCCTCAAACTACAGTAATCACCAGAAAGAATCCCAATTATTGTCACCTTGGGGTATGCGGATCATAACTCGTAATAGGTGTCTACAACTTGCAAGATAGGATCAAGAACACAAATATATTCATGAAAACATAATAGGTTCAGATCTGAAATCATAGCACTCGGGCCATAGTGACAAGCATTAAGAATAGCAAAGTCATAGCAACATCAATCTCAGAACATAGTGGATACTAGGGATCAAACCCTAACAAAACTAACTCGATTACATGATAAATCTCATCCAACCCATCACCGTTGAGCAAGCCTATGATGGAATTACTCACGCACGGCGGTGAGCATCATGAAATTGGTGATGGAGGAAGGTTGGTGATGATGATGGCGATGAATCCCCCTCTCCGGAGCCCGAACGGACTCCAGATCTGCCCTCCCGATGAAGAATAGGAGGTGATGGCAGCTCCGTATTGTAAAACGCGATGAATCCTTCTCTCTGATTTTTTTTCTCCCCGAACGTGAATATATAGAGTTGGAGTTAGGGTCGGAGGAGGTCCAGGGGACCCACAAGGCAGGGGGCGCGCCCTCCTCCCTTGTGGTCAGCTGGTGGGTCCCCTCTGGTTGATTCTTTCGCCAGTATTTTTTATTTCTTCCAAAAATATTCTCCGTAAATTTTCAAGTCATTTCGAGAACTTTTATTTCTGCACAAAAATAACACCAAGGCAATTCTACTGAAAACAGCGTTAGTCCGGATTAGTTCCATTCAAATCATGCAAATTAGAGTCCAAAACAAGGGCAAAAGAGTTTGGAAAAGTAGATACGATGGAGACGTATCATCGGCCCATGGAAACCAACGCTGAAATGGTGGCGACCCATGGTAATTAAGTAGTACTAGCTACATCCGCGCATCTCTTTAATTCTAGTTACAATACCATTATTATGCTTGATTATTATCTGATTGAATTCTATTCTCGTAAAGTGCATGAGACAGGCGTCGGGGAATAATTTATGTGCATACTACGTTTGCGAGAACATTCGCTCTACGACCGAAAGGAGAAAGATGCAAGAAATCTTTGGGTACGTAAACACAGTTCACAATTCCTTTTATCATGATCTAATATATATACGAACAACTAATATATTCATATTGATCTCCTTCTTTAATAAAGATGCAACAGATGCTGGATCAGCTCCTACCAACGGACCGCATACGAGCACTTCAAGAGGAAATGGCGGGATTTTTGCTTGACTAGGTCATAGCTCCTGAAGGAGAATACCATTTCACCTAATGCCTGCATGTAATGATCTGCAAATTGTAGGAGAAATTGCATATACCAAATTGTATATATATATATGTGTGTGTATGCATGGTCGTACGAGAAATTCTATGATATATGATTGGTTCTACGATAAATTCTATTATATATGCATAACATGTACAGTATGTAGTAGCGTAAAATATGTTTGAAATGAAAAAGAATTAAATGGAAAACACAAAATGAAAATGAAAAATAAACAATAATCCCTAAACCCCTAAACCTCACCTGGCGCGCGCTGCCGGCCACGTGGAAGGGATTTAGTCCCGGGTCGTGGCCAACCGGGACTAAAGGGTGGGGGCCTTTAGTCCCGACTTATTAGTCCCGGTTGCTGACCCGGGACTAAAGGCCCTTACGAACCGGGACTAATGGCCGATCCTCTACTAGTGGCTTGAGGACTGGGCCGCGGTATCTCACCTATGTTTTTGTCATCAAGTCCATGAGCTCATAAATAAGGACTTCTTCACGTGAGGAAGTCCACGACTTAGTTCAATTCGATAAAAGCGAAACTATCCAATCGACTTTAGGAAGGCCATATGTTTCACATGATCTTTGCTGGGAGATGGAAGCATTCCGTTGAACCCATGAACTACACTAGCTACTTGATGGATAGGGCCACTATTCCATACTTGCCTAGAAAAAAACCTAGTTAGTCAATTTTCTAGACACAACGGCTCTCCTACTTCTTTTTCCTGCATCCCTACTGAAATGAAAAAGTGATTCTTCCTTCTCTAATGGCTCTCCTTCTCTAACTTTGTTCGGTGCTTTATCTATAAAGCGGGAAGAGAGCGTGTCTCGAGAAATCTAGCATCCCTTCCTCTCCTTCGGCAGCAATGACACGTCTTGCTGTTACTCACTGTGTCATCCCCACCTCCGGCGAGGGCTCCGTCTAATACAAGAGCGATTCAAATCCTCAGATGAGGCAAGTGGACATGGGGACCAGGGCCGTCAATCTTGCCAAAACAAAAAACATGGAAGGTATACCAAAACTTGCTCCCACTAATTCCTTTTCTGCTCTGGCTAATTCTGAATTGATGTGTCGTGCTTCTAAGATGGGAGTTTTGATGCCTGATAATGACTTTACTTGCATTGATGTGTTAAAAGAATTAGAATGTGCAAGAGGTAAGTTAGCATATAAAAATAATAATAAAGTTGACGAGCCCGAATTTGATGATATGTTTGCTACTAACAAATTGGGTAAAATGGCTCCTGTGAGTCTTACCTGGTTAGATCAGGACGAAGCTGTTAATGAGTATTTTGAAAAATCTAAATCTGCTAGAAAAACTAGGAAGAAGGTTGATATTAGAGTTCCTAGACCAATGACTAGGAGCCAAAAAGTGAAAAGCAACCTGATGAGTGAGGATGGTAGCTCTACCCAGTCTCCTGGTAGGGCTACCAGGACTAGGAAAACCAAAAACCGTTCCAAATGAGAGGACTCATTTGGAACTGCAGAGGGGTGGGCAAGAAAGGGATGGCCACCTGCCTCTCTGATATTATCAGTGACCATTCCATCGACTTCCTAGGCCTTCAGGAAACCATGAAGAAAAATTTCTCTCCCAAAAATCTTAGGAAGTTTGATCCCTTTGACAACTTCCATTGGGACTGGATTCCTGCTGTTGGCAAATCTGGTGGGGTTTTATGTAGTGTTTGGAAGGATTCTTTTGAAGTGATTTCTTGTATCAAAGGGAAGTATATCCTCCAAATGAATCTTAAAGATCTCAAGAACAAGTGCTCACAAGGACCATAAAGAGGAGTTTCTCCTTGAACTTGCTTCCTTTTGTGGCAATATGAATATCCCATATATTGTGGGAGGGGATTTTAATATCCTAAGGCATAGTGGAGAGAAGAACAAAAGCCTCCAACACTGTAGATCCATTGACTTGTTCAATTCTATTATTAATACCCTGGGACTTAGGGAGATCTATACCAGTGGAGGCAAGTATACATGGTCCAATAACCAATCTCATCCTACCCTAGAGAAATTAGACCGCATTCTCATGTCAGATGATTGGGAAATTTTATTCCTTTGGTGAATGTTATGAAATTAGTCCATGAACTATCTGACCATAACCCCCTACTATTGTCCTATGACAATAAGAAAATTGAGCCTCCTAAATGCCGTGAATTCCGTTTTGACCTTTCCTGGATCAAAAATAACGAATTCCTGGGCTTAGTGGAAAAAATATGGAACAGAAGAGTGGCTGCCGTTGATCCTATTGATATCTTGAACATTAAACTTAAACGTTTCAAATCCTATTTCAAGGGTTGGCGGTCGGATAAATTTGGTCACGCTAAGTAACATAGAGAAGAATTGTGTGTTGAGCTCTCTCTTCTTGAAGAGCTTGAGGAAGATGGCACCCCGTCTCCTGAACTTTACAGTAGGAAGTTGGACGTGGAGCTCGAGCTTCTTGAATTACTGGTTGCCGAAGAGATCTTCTGGCTCCAGCAATCTCATGAACGATGGATGCTAAAAGGGGACCGTAATACTTATTACTTTCACAAAATAGCCAATGGGCATAAACGTAAGAACACTATCCATTCCCTTAAATGTGGGGAGGTGGTGATTGAAGGGACGAACAACCTTATTAATCATGCTACTACTTTCTATAAGGATCTGTTTGGTCCGGCTTCGGGAAATAGGTTCCACCTTGATCCAGGAATGTGGTCAGACGATGAGAAGTTGAACGCAGAGGATAATGCGGATCTGACCAGAAAGTTCACTGAGCAGGAAGTTAAAGATGCTCTTTTTGCCATGGATGTTAATAGGGCCCCTGGACCTGATAATATCCCGGCTGAGTTTTATCAATGTTGCTGGGACATTGTGAAAACTGATATTATGCGTATATTTGAGAAATTCCATGAGGGCACGCTCGACGTGCAGCGCCTCAACTATGGGGTTATAACTCTGCTCCCCAAAATCTCCGGAGCCGATCGTATCCCACAATTCCGTCCTATTTGTTTGTTGCGGGTCCCTTATAACCTTGTGACCAAGGTAATGGATAGACGTGTTGAGAAATATGCGGATAAAATTATTAGTCCCACGCAAAATGCCTTTGTTAAGGGTAGAAATATTATGGACGGAGTATTAGCGCTGCATGAGCTTCTTAACTATACGCATGTTAGAAAAAGGGTGGGGGTTGTCCTAAAGCTTGATTTCGAGAAAGCTTACGACAAAGTCAACTGGGACTTCCTGCTAGAGTGCCACAAGCTTAGTGGGTTTAATGATAAATGGTGCGGCTGGGTTAAACAAATATTGTAGAATGGCACGGTCAGTATTAAGCTGAATAACACTGTGGGCCCTTATTTTCAAAGTGCAAAAGGGGTCCGACAGGGGGACCCATTCTCTCCTTTTCTGTTTAACCTTGCTGTGGAGTGTCTTACCAAGATGATTAAAAATGCACAAGAAAATGGACTACTGGTTGGACTGGCCCCGGATCTTATTCCTAAAGGGATTGCAGTTTTGCAATATGCCGATGATACAATAATTTGTCTTGATCATAATTTTGATAATGCTCTCAATCTTAAACTCCTACTGTACATCTTTGAGATGATGTCTGGTCTTAAAGTCCATTTTCAAAAAAGTGAAATTTTGACGGTGGGAGGTGATGAGGTGATAGACAAAACTTACGCTGATATCTTTAACTGTGACATTGGGCACTTTCCTTTGAAATATCTGGGTATGCCAGTGAGTTTTACTTCTCTGAAAAACTCTGATTGGGAGTTTATTGTTGTTAAGTACCTCAAAAGGTTTGGCAGCTGGGTTGGCAATGCTGCTTCTAGTGGGGGGAGACATACCCTGCTTACTTCAGTTGTTACTCAGCTATCTCTCTACCACATGTCTATGTGGCTGATGAACAAGACGTTCATTGAGAGGCTAGATAAACACAGAAGACATTTTTTCTGGCAAGGTTGTCACAAAAAACGTCGGTATTATCTAGTGAAATGGAGTAGAATATGTCGATCCAAGTGCAAAGGGGGGCTCGGAGTGAAAGATCTCCGTAAGCAAAATATTAGCCTTATGGTTAAGTGGTGGTGGAAATTAGACACCCAAGATGGGGTATGGCAGGATATAGTGAAGGCCAGGTACTTGCGAAACCATTCTGTTGCTTCTGTTACCACCCGATTTTCGGACTCCCCGTGTTGGAAAAACTTGTTGAAAATCAAAGAAATTTATATGGCCGGGAGAAAAATTAATACTAAGTCTGGGAATATAACTAGACTATGGAAAGACTCCATTAATGGACTGACCCCGTTTATGGAACAGTTTCCTCGCTTATTTAGTATATGCACGGATCAAGAGTGCACGGTGAACCACCTGCCTATGGTGGACAGGAATACCTTCTTTAGAAGAAGGCTTGACCCTGAGCTTGTGGGTCACTGGGAGTCAATTTGTACCATGGTTAATGGCCTGGGACTCACACAGGAGAGTGATACTGTTTACTGGGGGCTGAATAAAACAGCTCGATATACTACTAAATCGATGTACAAGTGGTTGGAGAAGCCCCTTAATTAGTGGGTGTAACTTCAAATGGATTTGGGAGGCAAAACATCCTCTTAAAATCCAAATTTTCCTATGGCAGATGTTCCAGAATGCCATTCTTACCAGACAGGTGATGAGATCTCGCCGCTGGCCTGGTGATCCGACTTGTTCCTTCTGTCGGGAGGTAGAAACAACACAACATCTCTTTTTTGGTTGCTCGGTCGCCAAAATAGTATGGAGGGCGATTAGGGTGACGCTGGGTACTGAACTCTGCCCACGGAACCATTGGCAATTCTATTCTTGGTGCCATACCTTCCTCCCTGGTTATGACAAATTTTATACTGTTGCCCTTGGGGCTGTTACTTGGGCAATTTGGTTAGCCCGAAACAGAGCCACCTTTGAGAAGAAATTGATTAAAACTCCTTTTGAAATCGTATTCTCGGTTTGCTCTCTTCTTCTTTATTGGGCAGGTCTACAGAAGGAGGGCGAGATGAAGAAGCTTCGTGCCGGAGCAGAGATGGTTCGCGCCGGGACCATGGCGTTGATGAGGATATGTGATGCTACTACAAGAATTGGTGATCGCTGAAGTTAGATGCTGCTTTGCTCTGGGAACGTGGCATGCTTAGTTGCTTCTTTTGAGTCGTTCTCTTGGTGGTCTTATGGAGGCTGGTTATTTCACTTGTCCTGATACTTTGGCTGCGATCAGCCTGTAATTGGGCTAGACTATTTTGGTGCTGCTAGGTCTTCGCCCCATAGCATTTGTTTCGATGACGGGCGAATGCAGTGAGTTTCCTAGTAGTGTGTTGAACTCGCTTTCCCTTTATCCCTCTCGTTTCTCCTGATACTATGTAAGACCCATGTGTTTCCATTCTTTGTAATGGAAAGGGGGTTAGCCCGGTTCAAAAAAAAAAAAAGGCCCTCCACCCACACCCGCGAAATCTTGCACTCGCTTCCGGCTGCGACGCCACTAGTTATGGCTTACTCCTGGCTCAGCCTCGCCCACATCCCTGAATCCCCGCTGCTGATTGCCATGGCACCTTCGTCTTGACCTTGCTGTTGTGTGAAATTGATTGACCCCAAATGGAAATTCTCCTTCTTCCTTATCCCACGAAATTGATTGAGCCCAAATGGAAATTCACTAACTTACAAATAGCTGCTACGTTTTATTATTCCACCAATACACCGTTTGTAAGCACATATGCCACCTTAACAAGCTCATATGGCACTTGTGCATACACAGTACGTACATTTACATACACAGTATGCCATTTTAGGGCATCTCTAACGGCAACCCATAAATTTCCTTCCATGTCCGTCCACAGACAGGACGGACAGGCGGGACCAGTCCGCAGACACGAATGCTGTAGGCCGCCATCCAACCGTAGCCACATACATTTCAAACACTTTTTCAACGAACCGAATGGAATTCATGCAAACAAGCCCGGATTTCATATAGACATGACAGATTTCATACAAACACAACGGAGTTTCATTACATTTTGACCATTTAGAACAAACAAAAAATGACCTGACCCTAAACTGTCCTACAGCGGCGGCGACCAGCGTTCAAGCCCGTTTCATCCTCCATCTGCCATCTTCATGACCACCGGCGATAACACCGGTCAAGTGAAGGTGCGGTCATCGGTGAGGAAGAGTAGATCACGGGAGACGCACCGGCCCACATGGGACACAAGGCCCTGCCGCCTCCCGGGGCCTACTCATCTTCGGAGGAGTCCACGACCTGTTCGTCGCCGGTGGACGTGAGGTCCACGAGAGAGATGGTGGCGCCGGCGCTGTTGTCGTCCCACTGTGCCGCCTGATGGTTCGACGGCGGCGCGTAGGAGACGCAGCTAGCGATGTTCTCCTCCACGATCGCCTGCAACTACGTCTCCACGGCAACCGTTTCCTGGCGAGCGGCGGCTTGAGCGGATGGCATTGTAGATGGCACGTTGCTCCGCGACGAAGTTGGGGTTCGCCGCAGCTATGGCCTCCTCGCTCGCCTGCTCAGCGTACATTTGACCCTCCACCAACCCATGCTGCTTCAGGAGGAACAAGTTGTACCGATGTTCCTCCTGCGCCTGCTGCAACGCCGACAAAGCCGCCGACGCAGGCTGCACCTCCGCCATGGCGGCGTTGTTGTGCGCCTGTTGCTGCTCCATGGTGAAGCCGGTGTGCACAGGAGGCGCGGGAGCCAGGGCCATGTCGTTGAAGCCCGTCTCCATCACGGCCTCATCCTCGTCGTTGGAGACCTCGGGCGAGCTGGCCGCCGATCCGCCTGTCACGGCGGCTCTGCCAGGCGGCGCCAGGGTGGCCACAGTGTGCTTCATCTTCATAGAGCTTCACCGCCTGCGGTCATGGCGGATGCAGTGCAAGGGAGGAGTATGGGGAGGGGCTTGTGTTGTGGTGTGGAGTTAGCCGGGCATAGCCGCCTTTGTATAGCGGATTCCGGTGAGGCGAGGCGTCCGGGTGCGTCAATGCGCGGTGCTGGAGTGGATTTTTCGGCCGGCGAGACTGCTTAATGGCGGCATACGAGCGTAGTAAAGTCACCTGTGTCACCTGAGGTACGGAATGAAACCGACACTTCTCATGTTGTTAACTGAATGAAATCGACACTTCTCATGATGTTAACTGAATGAAATCGACACCAGCACTCGGTTGGCGCCAAACCGGGCAGGCTCATCATCGACCATCCGGCCCTCATCTAACGGCAACTTGCCACTTTTACGACACACCGCCACCCTGAAGAGCGCATCCAACGACTGAAGAATACCTTCCACTCCCTAAATTACCTTTTCACTGTCTCCTTCTTCACATGCTTTACTTTAGCGTTATTAAAGTTAAGAATACCTTTCCCTGGTTGTAATGGATATACAACCAACCCGGGCTCTATCTGGGAGCCCTGTACCTGGGGTAAACCAATTCCTCTCAATTCACCTGCTGATAAAAGAACATGTAAGCACCCCTGATAAGATTCTGGCGGAAGGTGTGCATGCCGGTGTGCTTCTCTGCTGCTCAAGCTCGTGTGTTTGCCATGTGTATCAGGGAGTGCTCTGAATCCACCAAGCTACTTTGTGTGATCTGGGAGTGATTTAGTATTCTGAACCAGTTGGGTTTCGTCACTCCTTTGTTGCTGCTTTTCCTTGAAGATTTTTTTTTTTTTTTGCAGATGTAACATGGAATGGAGAGTATTTGCCTGTTAGCAAAATAAATGGTCAGATTCTTCTTCTCAGCAAATAAATGGTCAGAGTGGCAAGTGCGGGAAACATGTTAGTGTGGTGTATGCCATTGCCAAGGGACACGCCGAAGAAGCTCTTTTAGGAAGTGTGCAAAATGAAATTTGGTGGTTCAGTTTTCTGAAGACCACTTTGTCCTTGAGAGCGATTCTGCGACTGTATCAAGAATATTTTGTCGTGCTACAAGAAAAATACTGATTTCTTTTAAACATGCACTACTGGAATTTTCGTATATGTCGGGTGTCAGGGTCTTCGCCGAGAGCCAAAACACGGGCACTCGGCAAACTACACAACGCCGAGAGCCCCTCTCGGCAAACCTGGCTTCAAGGCAACTATGTACGTTGCAGTCACGGGCTCACGGTGAACAAGCACCGCACGGCAAACGGCGCAGACGCCGAGAGCCGCGGACGGCAAAGAGGAGCCATGTGGCATGCCCGTTCGCAACAGACGCCACCGTCGGTTACTTTCCATATAACCGAGAGTCGTTTTTCGACGCTCGGCACAGTATATGCCACATCCTATTTTCCTTTTTTGTGTGTGTTCTTTTGCCCTCCATGTTTTTGTCTGATATTTTATATCTTTTAATGACTAAAGTTTAAACAATTTAGTTAAACTTCGGTGTTCAACATTATGAATATGTATTAATTTTATGATCCAACAGTACCTGTACCGAAAGCTGCTCTCGGTACAGGTACAGTTGCCGAGGGTAGCTCTCGGTAAAGATAAGGCTACCATCAAACTTTAGTCCCATCTCGCCTAGAGACAAGGAACATAACCTGTTTAAATAGTGGGATAGTCCAGATGCAGTAAGTTTCGGTATTCATTACACTCTTATTAAGGAGATGAACTATCACTATGAATCTTCTCTGCCCGAAACAGGTCAACATGTCCGGTTTCGGGCAGAGAAAATTCAAAGTGATAGACCATCTTCTTAATGGTGGATGCCAACGTTTTTTATTAATTCAACTATTATTATTTTCCCCTGAGGCCGCTTGTAAACTGCACCGTCTCCGAGCTAGTCTCTGGGTATCGGGAGGGAACGTATCCGATTTGTGAAGGAAGTGCGGGTCCTGTTGCTCCGTTGGGCTCGAAACTCCTCATGCTCTAAAAGGGGGCCAAGCGCATGACATGTGCCACGCCCCTGTATTTTTCGGGCATGCCTGCAATATTCGAAAAATTTATTGCTCTGCTAGGGTTTCAACGGCGGAAATTGCATATCAGCAAGGCGGCACATGAAATCATGTCCGGTAGCGGCATGGGAAATCCTTTGTGATGTCCTTGTGGCATGCCTAGGCCTTGCACAGACAAGGGAGGGGCATGCCCTGCCACCGGGTTTCCGAAAGTACCTCGGTATCATTTCTGATGCAACCGTTGAAATCCTCGGAAAATCGTACGATCGTAGGATTGCTCGGGATCTGGCACGGTGTCATCACATGGCCCCTGTAGGGTGTGGTAAAAGTTTGGGCGCGTTTCGAATAAGCCTCCCCTAAGGCCGCTTGTAAACCGAACCGTCTACGAGCTAGTCTCTGGGTATTGGGAGGGAACGCGTCCGATTTGTGAAGAAAGTGCGGGTCCTATTGCTCCGTTGGCCTCGAAACTTCTTGTGCTCTAAAAGGGGGGCAACCGCATGACACGTACCATGCCCCCGTATTTTTCGGCCACGCATGCAATATTCGAAAATTTTATTTCTCTGCTAGGGTTTCATCGGCGAAAATTGCAGATCAGCAAGGCGGCACATGAAATCATGCCCGGTAGCGGCATGGGAAATCCTTTGTGATGTCCTTGTGGCATGCCTAGGCCTTGCACAGACGAGGGAGGGGCATGCCCTGCCACCGGGTTACCGAAAGTACATCGGTGTCATTCCTGATGCAACCATTGAAATCCTCGAAAAATCGTACGATGGTAGGATTGCTCAGGATCTGGCACGGTGTCATTACATGGACCACGTAGGGTGGGGTGAAAGTTTGGGCGCGTTTCGAGTAAGCCTCCCATGAGGCCGCCTATAAACCGCACCGTGTCCGAGCTAGTCTCTGGGTATCGGGAGGTAATGTGTCCGGTTTTGTGAAGGAAGTGCGGGTCTTGTTGCTCCGTTGGCCTCGAAACTTCTCGTGCTCTAAAAGGGGGGCAACCACATGACACGTGCCAGGCCCCCGCATTTTTCGGGCACGCATGCAATATTCGACAAATGTATTGCTCTATTAGGATTTCATCAGCGGAAATTGCAGATCAGCAAGGCGGCACATAAAATCATGCCCGGTAGCAGCATGGGAAATCCTTTGTGATATCCTTGTGGCATGCCTAGGCCTTGCACAGACGAGGGAGGGGCATGCCCTGCCACCGGGTTACCGAAAGTACCTCGGTGTCATTCCTGATGCAACCGTTGACATCCTCGGACAATCGTACGATGGTAGGATTGCTCGGGATCTGGCATGGTGTCATCACATGGACCATGTAGGGTGTGGTAAAATTTTGGGCACGTTTCGAGTAAGCCTCCCCTGAGGTCGCTTGTAAACTGCACCGTCTCCGAGCTAGTCTCTGGGTATCGGGAGGGAACATGTCCGGTTTGTGAAGGAAGTGCGGGTCTTGTTGCTCCGCTGGCCTCGAAACTTCTCGTGCTCTAAAAGGGGGGCAACCGCATGAAACGTGCCATGCCCCCGCGTTTTTTGGGCATGCTTGCAATATTCGAGAAATTTATTGCTCTGCTAGGGTTTCATCGTCGGAAATTGCAGATCAAGGCGGTACATGAAATCATGCCCGGTAGCGGCATGGGAAATCCTTTGTGATGTCCTTGTGGCATGCCTAGGCCTTGCGTAGACAAGGGAGGACTGTCATTTCCGAGCGTGGCTCTCGGTATTTGTGACTTTTCCGAGAGCTGCTCTCGGGAGAAGGTAACCTAGATCTAAGGTATTATCCTTTACCGAAAATAAAGCTCGAAAAAGGTATAAACCCTAGATCTAGGATTCGTACCTTTTCCGAGAGCCGCACCGACAGACTCTCGGTAAAGGTCGAGGGACACTTAAACTCCACACCCGCGGTCTCTTCTTCTCTCACTTCTCTCTCTTTCTCTTCCCACCCCCCACCGGCGCTCACCCCACCGGCACACCCACCCCCCTCCCGCGTCGGCTGGCGTCCGCCCGCCCCTCCGGCGCCCTTCCCCACCGCCCCCCACCCCCCACCCTCCCACCTACCTACCCCCATCCCCATCCTTCCCCCCCCCCCCCCCCCTCTCGGTTGGCTTCGTCTCCCCCTCCCTGATCTTGTTGTATGCATAAATGTATGGATGCATGGATTTTTGTATGAATGCATGGATGTATGAATGTATATATGTATGTATTAATGCATGGATTGATGCATGAATTGATGCATGCACTTTTTTTGTAGTAGTTTTTTTTGTAGTTTTTTGTATGTATCAATATATGTATGTATGCATGAGTGCATAGATGGATGCAAAGAAGGATGGATGGATGTAGATAATTGTTGATAATGTTGTATGGATAATTGTTGATAATGCATAGATAATTGTTGATTTTTCTGTAGTTTTTTGTTGTTTGCATCTATTAGTTCTTGTTGTTTGTATGGATACTATGGAGCTCGCCCCGATCATATTTGATGATGAGAGTTGTGAAAATGTATGTCTATTTAAATCGCACATAAAAAAATTAGTCAAATTTTCATTGTAAATATGAATTCCTTTGTTATAAGAGCAGCTAAACCTTATTTGGCCACTACAGGAGCAACTATTAATGGTCATTATGGAGAAATCCTTTACAAGGGAGATAGGTTAGTTACGTTTATATATGAAAAATTGAGATCTAGTGACATAACGCAAGGTCTTCCAAAAGTGGAACAAATCTTTGAAGCGTGTTCAATTGATTCATTATCCCCGAATCTCAAAAGGAGAATTGAGAATTGGAATGAGCGTATACCAAGAATTCTTGGGGTCCCTTGGGGATTCTTGATTGGAGCTGAGCTAACCATAGCCCAAAGTCGTATCTCTTTGGTTAATAATATCCAAAAGGTTTATCGATCCCAAGGGGTACAGATCCATAAAAGACATATAGAGATTATTATACGCCAAGTAACCTCAAAAGTGTGGGTTTCCGAAGATGGAATTTCTAATGTTTTTTCACATGGGGAATTAATCGGACTATTGTGAGCGAAACGAGCAGGGCGAGCTTTGGATGAATCGATCTATTATCGGGCTATCTTATTGGGAATAACATGGGCTTCCCTGAATACCCAAAGTTCCATATCTGAAGCAAGTTTTCAAGAAACTGCTCGAGTTTTAGCAAAAGCTGCCCTACGAGGTCACATTGATTGGTTGAAAGGCTTGAAAGAAAACGTAGTTCGGGGGGGGGGGGGGGTGCTATACCTGTTGGTACCGGATTCCAAAAATGTGTGCATCGTTCCCCACAAGATAAGAACCTTTATTTCAAAAAAAATCTATTCACGTCGGAAATGAGAGATTTTTTGTTTCTCCATACAGAATTAGTTTCTTCAGATTCTGACGTAACAAACAATTTTTATGAGACATAAGAACCCCCATTTAACATTTAACCCTATATCATTCAAGGATACATAAAACATATTTTTTTTTACTTTACTAGACTTTTGAACTTAGAACCCTAACAGGTCAAATTTTAGATTTTAAGATTTTTATTTTAATAAGTAAAACAAGTCAGTTAATTCATTAAGGTTATGCTTATACCATGTATCAATGGCCAACACTTATCTTAGTACAAGGTTCTCTCGAAACGATTATTATTTATTTCAAGCTATTTCGGATCTTTCTTAATCTTCAAAAAGAAATAAATTCTGTAATGGAATGGTAGGATTAAAAAAAAGGAAGTGTGGAAAAAATGACAGGAAGATATTGGAACATTAATTTGAAAGAGATGATAGAAGTAGGAGTTCATTTTGGTCATGGTATTAAGAAATGGAATCCTAAAATGGCCCCTTACATTTCGGCAACGTAAGGTACTCATATTATAAATCTCGCTAGAACGGCTCATTTTTTATCAGAAGCTTGTGATTTAGTTTTTGATGCACCAAGTCAGGGAAAAAGTTTCTTAATTGTTGGTACCAAAAAAAGAGCAACAGATTTAGTAGCATCAGCTGCAATAAGAGCTCGTTGTCATTATGTTAATAAAAAGTGGTTCAGTGGTATGTTAACGAATTGGTCGATTACGAAAACTAGACTTTCTCAATTTAGAGACTTAAGAGGAGAAGAAAAAATGGGAAAATTGCACCATCTCCCAAAAAGAGATGTTGCAATCTTGAAGAGAAAATTATGTACCTTGCAAAGGTATCTCAGCGGGATCAAATATATGACAAGATTGCCAGACATTGTGATCGTCCTAGATCAGCAAAAAGAGTATATAGCTCTTCGGGAATGTGCCATTTTGGGGATTCCTACTATTTCTTTAGTCGATACAAATTGTGACCCGGATCTCACGAATATATCGATTCCAGCCAACGATGACACTATGACTTCAATTCGATTGATTCTTAAAAAATTGGTATTTTCAATTTGTGAGGGCCGTTCTCTCTATATAAGAAATCGTTGATTAAGAATAAATAGTGAATTCTTGGGCAACTGCGTAAATTTATGGAATCACTTACTTTACTATATCTTTTTTTGCATAGAATTTTTTTGCATAGAAAAAAGAAGGGGAATATTGATATGTATTAGAAGGTATTGATATATATTATGATCTGATGTGCTTTCTTGGTATCCTAAATATAAGATTAATACTTCAAGCTGCTGAGTTGAGAAAGAGATGGTTGAATCAAAAGAATTCCTTTTTTGAAGTTCAATTTTTATCAAAGGACAATATGAATATTATACCTTGTTCCATTAAAACACTCAAGGGGTTATACGATATATCGGGTGTAGAAGTAGGCCAACACTTCTGTTGGCAAATAGGAGGTTTCCAAATTCATGACCAAGTACTCATCACTTCTTGGGTCGTAATTACTATCTTGCTAGGTTCAGTTGTCATAGCTGTTCTGAATCCACAAACCATCCCGACCGATAGTCAGAATTTTTTTTAATATGTCCTTGAGTTTATTCGAAACTTGAGCAAAACTCAGATTGGAGAAGAATATGGTCCCTGGGTTCCCTTTATTGGAACTATGTTCCTTTTTATTTTCATTTCGAATTGGTCGGGTGCTCTTTTACCTTGGAAAATTATAGAGTTACCCCATGGGGAATTAGCAGCGCCCACAAATGATATAAATACTACTGTTGCTTTAGCTTTACTCACGTCAGCGGCATATTTTTATGCTGGTCTTAGCAAAAAAGGATTGAGCTATTTCGAGAAATCTATTAAACCAACTCCAATATTTTACCAATTAACTTCCTAGAAGATTTCACAAAACCATTATCGCTTAGCTTTTGACTTTTCGGGAATATATTGGCGGATGAATTAGTCCTTGTTGTTCTTGTTTCTTTAGTCCCCTTAATAATCCCTATGCCGGTCATGTTTCTTGGATTATTTACAAGCGGTATTCAAGCTCTTATTTTTGCAACATTAGCCGTAGCCTATATACGTGAATCCATGGAGGGTCATCATTGAATTGACTAGTTTTGGAAATGGTATTTTTTTTGCAGCTTAGCTCAATTTATGCATGGTTCCAGATAATCTGCTTGGTTGCAAAAAAAATAGTTAGAAATGCGTATGAATATATAGCCTAGAGTTGTAGGAGAGAGAATAGAATAGACTATATTATGGAATTTTCAAAGTATATATATATATATGCATTAAGGAGGGTGGAGTCAGGCTAGATCTATACTATAATATCCTTAATGTCTATAAGTGGAGTCCTCTTTTATGAGGGTTTCCACTTTAAGCAATGATTTTAGAATCTGATTCAATAGAAAATGAGAAAATATGAAAACAAAATAGAAGAAACAAATGTATATATATATAGGATATTATATTATATATTCCTAGGTTAGATTCATTGTCTAATCTCATATATGGATATGGAATTCCCTTCTATGTAGTTCAGACAATTCACATTATGATTTCAATTTGATTTCAATTTTTACTTTTTAGTTACTTTACTTCTCCCCAGCAGAGCTTACAAGTAAGAATTTATTGGTTGATTGTATCCATAACCATTTCTTTTCTTTTCTTTTTTTGACATGAGGAACAACTCACCATGAATCCACTAATTGTTGTTGCTTCTGTTATTGCTGTTGGATTGGCCGTAGGGCTTGCTTCTATTGGACCTGGAGTTGGTCAAGGTAAGGTATTGCGAGACAGCCAGAAGCAGAAGGTAAAATACGAGGTAGTAGCGAAAATCCAATTCGGTGCCGAGGCTCATCTACACCCGTTCAGAAGAAAAAAATCAAAACAAATACTAAAAAAATCAAAAAAATCCAAAAAAAATTCGTGTGATAGACAATTGTATGCGTGAGGTTCGCTCCAAATTTCAACTTATTTGGACATTTGAGCAGCTCTCGGCAAAAAAAACAAATCGGGTTAGAACAGTGTGTGAATAGTAAACTTTTTTATAGGCCCTAAATTTGTCTTTTTTGCTGAGAGTTGCTCAGATGTCCAAATGAGTTAAAATTTGGAGCGCACCTCACGCATACACTTATATACCACAAAAAAAATTGGAATTTCTTGAATTTTTAGTATTTGTTTTGATTTTTTTCGTCAGAGGGGGTGCAGATGAGCTCGGGAGCAGAAACGCCGCACTCGTACCTTAATGCTTAGTCTAGCTTTTATGGAAGCTTTAACAATTTATGGACTAGTTGTGGCACTAGCGCTTTTATTTGCGAACCCTTTTGTTTAATCTTTAAAAAAATCTTTCGATTTTGATTAGATACTTTTTTATTTTTTAATAAATTGGTATTTGCTTCCGCAATTCCAATTATATCAATACTTTATTTAATTTACTCCTATTTATCACTCCTGGAATTATCTATTTATCTGGACAGATAATACCCCATTCTAGGAAGGGCTGAGTTGAGTATTATTAATTTAGAAGATATGCTCACCTTCTTATTTCCGGTCCTTAGTTTAGGAAAGTGGAAAGTTTTTTCCTTTTACTTTAGGAATTTTGGGAACATGAGTGTGTGACATGCTTCTAGTTTGCAGCAGTAGTTGGTCTAGCTTACAACATCACGCGTAAGCTATGCGAGCATGTGACATCATCTAACCATCTTAGCGCTGTCGTATTGTGTAACTTTTTAATGGTCGTATCCAACTGAGAACTACTATGTGTGTAACTAAAGTTGCATTATGCAGTATTAAAGTTGCATCATATAGTAATAGAGTTGCACTATATAGCATCAAGATTGGCGTCAAAAAAATTTCATCGAAACATACCCAACGATGAAAATGGATCTAAATTTCCACGTGTATTTTAAAAGACGTGGCTTTTTAAATTTTTGTGGAGAGAAAATACACAGCGCGATGCAAGGAGCGCGGAACAAGTGAGCGGCGTACGCGACAGGTCGAGCCACGTGTGCACAGCATTTCTCCCGACCAGATACCACCTGGGACTGCGGACCGCTAGATTTGGACGCATCGAGCGGTGGACGAGCGGCCGCTCCGTTTCATCGAATCGTGCACCCGCACGATGAAGCTTTTATGTTACTAGTCAATGTGTACGTGCAATGCACGTTAATTTGGAAGTATATTAAGTGAATGCGGATATTAAGTAGGATATTATTTGCGTGTTATTATGTGACTAGCACTATATTTGGCATGAAATTAACTGCACGCTAAACGTGTTGAGCGCTCGACATTGAAGTAGTCTAGGTCGTTGGATTGACATGATTTGATGGCCGAGATTAATTGGATCTGCCCCTTTGGGTCTTTTTATATTGATATAGATTATTTTCGACCTGGCTAGGGAGCGCCTGGGCGCCCCTTCGTATCATCGAGCGCCGTACTATTTATAGAAAGTTCAACTGATTCATCTGCATACACTTTCAAAAAAAGAAAGCACTTTTATCCCCTACCACCACCTTTTCCGTGCACCCGTGATCCTGAAACCTTATCAGCCTAAATCTTGTCTTCATTTGCATTTATTTGGGGTTCAAAAAGTTTAAAACCCCGTAACTTTTGATTCAAGCGTCGAAATCCAGTTTCGTTTTCACCGTTGGGTTTCTCGTGATGAGTTCTTCAAAACTAGATCTCATATTGGTAGGTTTTGTCGAACTTTTTTTGAGGCAACTTTGGGTGCAATGGAGGCAACTTTAGTGCTATAGGAACCAACTTCATTTTTTCCCTAGTAGGACGGCCTATTAGTTGGTTTGTGTAAAAATGAGAAAATCACACAAAACATGAGGCACCTTCACTAGTAGAAAAAGGCCCATTTGTCCCGGTTCCAGAGGCCCATTTGTCCCGGTTCTAGAACCGGGACTAAAGGGTCGGGACTAAAGTCCAACACCTTTAGTCCCGGTTCGCTTACGAACCGGGACAGATGTGGCTCCATATGGCCACTGCGGCGAGCTCAGGCAGGAGGGCCTTTAGTCCCGGTTGGTAACACCAACCGGGACCAAAGAGCATCCACGCATCAGCAGCTCAAGAGCTGGGGTTTTTGTTTTTTTGTTTGAAAGAGGGGGGGGTTTGGGGGTTTTGTAGGGTTAATTTAGGGGTTTCATATATTGTGTTAGCTAGCTAATAGAGAGAAGTGTCCTCTCTTATCTCCGTGCTTGGTCGACGCTACGTACTATACGTATAGAGAGGACTCGACACGCTAGCTAGTAAGCAAATGAAGGAAACCATTAAGTACACAAGATCGTCATGAACATATACAGAGAGAAGTGATCGACCTCCTCCTTCTCCGAGAGATTGGTCGAACAACAAGTTTTCGTATATCTATCGGACGCTACTAGCTACATATATACAATATAAGATCTCTTACAATCCCTAACATCCGTTGTCAAGTTCCACATGGTATTCTCCGGCTGGATTGATGACGTGGTCAAGAAAGAATCCCGCCAATTCCTCTTGAATTGCTTTTATGCGATCTTGTGGTAGGAGTTCATCCCGCATCTGCCAAATCTAATTTGAACAAGGGGGTCAATACATATATATGAATGAAACTCAACACAAATGATGGTAATAAAATAAAATTGTGAATATTATTGCTTACGCACTTCATATTGTTTTTCAGAGTAGCCCCGCTTAGAGGTCGTCGCGTTGTAGATGTACTCGCAAACGTAGTATCCACAAAAATTATTCCCGCCTTCCTGCCACAACCACTTTACGAGAAATAGAGGTCAATCAAACTGATAATCAAGCATTATAAATGGTATTGATGAAACTAGCTAGAATCAATGGGAGATGCGCGGAACTAGCTAGTAGTACTTACTTTCGGGTGTGTAAATCACAGCTCCCCCGGCAGTCCCGGAGCTTCTGCGGTGAACACTTTCCAAACCCTGCGAGACAAAGAAAATAATTACTTGATATCAGGAAATGAACAAAGTTGCCGATGTGGTGCGATAATGATCGATTGAACTTACTTCTGGAGCATTTTAGTCATGGCCGCATACTCCTTGGGATCTTTTCGTCTTGAGTCTAAGACGGTTACTAGTCCCTGCTCAAGCTTAATCTCTAGGAGAATAAAGTGGAAGCTGCGCACGCATGCATAACTCAACAATTGCATTACTATAACCTCGAGTAATAATGGAAACCGAATATGCAGAAGACAGTAACACTCACTTGAAGTTGTAAGGAAAGAGTATTTGATCTTTGTTTTGATTTTTAAGCAACGATTGTAGCAAGTTGGCCTCGGTTTCTTTCGCATTATATTTAACCATCCATTCATCTATGAGATTTGTGTTAATGAACCCAATATCATAGATTTGTGCATTTCTGCATTCGACGATCTTCAATCTGCATAATATAGTGAGGTTAATTATATATACATGCAATGAAAGAGCTGAGCTATATATAGAGACTTAATTACAAAAGTATAGTATTTACAGACAGTAGCAAGTGATGATTATTTTATCGAGGTCCTTTTGATTGAAAAACTGGAAGAACTCCTCAAATGGAACAGACAACAGATCAATTCCAACGAGGTCGTGCTCCTCTTTAACTCTCAGTGTCAAAATATCCTTCCTAGACTTGCAGGTGTCCATGTACCACTTATGGAATTTTCGCATCATCGTTGTTAGAGGAGGATCACCAGGTCTGACGAGAGGCTTCCCGTACCGGTATTTGTGTTCGTCCACCTCCATTGTATCAAAATGTGCATCGTCGGGGAGGTAATCACCAGGATTGGTACCGGGCAGCATCCCCGGCAGATGTGCGACGATATCGCTAGACACCTTGAGCGGGGGGCACGATTGGTTTGCCTGTTCGCCGAGTTGGGGAATTTTGTTCCCACTTCTTCATTCTTGTAACCTTTTGTCACTTGAAGTAGTTCCCGACCGGCGCGCTCCTTTCACTGCCTTTTTAAGATCGTGGACATGGTTGTCATCCGGCGGAGGCGGTGGTGGTCGCTTCACGTTCTTCAAAGTGCGCTTCAATTTCACCGGATGTATCTTCTCCTCCGGAGGTGGATATTTCTTTGCAAAAAAGTCCTTCACTTGGGCTTGATAGATCTCCGCGTTTTCCTCCTCGGTCATCTCATATGGTAACTTCTCTAGAGGCTTGAGAGATGGACCGAATATGTATTGCCTTCCACCTCTGGCTGTACTGCTAGACGCCGGAGCAGCCGGAGCGGCTGCGGCTGTCTTCCTTCATTGCTTACGAGGCGGAGAAGGAGGCGGAGTGCTACAACGCGCCGGAGCAACCGGAGCGGCGGCGGCTGTCTTCCGCTGTTGTTGACGAGGCGGAGAAGGAGGCGGGCTGCTCAGACGCGTCGGCGCAGGCGGAGTGCCGCCACGCGCCGGAGCAGCCGGAGAAGGAGGCGGACTGCCCTGATCACTCGCCGGAGGTGGAGGAGGTGCAGTGCCCTGACTCGCCGGAGGAGGAGGAGGAGGCGTCCAGTTGGGAAGGTTGATGAGCTCCTTCCACCATAGACATGGAGTCTTCAGAGCAAGACCCAGCTGAGTCTCCCCTTCACCGGTAGGGTGGTCAAGCTCGAGCTCCTCAAATCCCTCCATTATTTCATTGACCATCACAATAGTGTAGCCTTGTGGAATCGGAAGGCAGTGAAAAGTTGCGCCGGGTTGAGGAGGTGCAACAGAGCCGACAGCCGCCTTGACTTTGAGGTGCTGCCATTGCGTCATAAGGTGGCAATCTTGAGCCTCCGTGATAGCATCCACGGGGTAGCTGGGAGCCGTGAAGTCAGACTGCTGAAGGAGCTCGGTGGAAGCCATGCTGCTTCTCCGCTGAGATGGTGGGGTAGCTTCTGGGGTAGCTTCGGCAGGTCGCTGGCTCTGAACTAGTAGTGCTTGTTCCTCTAGCTTTTGTACCCTTGCATTCAGCTTCTGCAGTTCGCTCTACTCCAGTTTCCTCTTCCTCTCCCGGGTTTTGTAACCGCCAGCGCTGGGAAACGCAACCTTCCACGCAACGGAGCCTGACGTGCCACGTGTTCGTCCAGGGTGCTCAGGATTCCCGAGGGCCTGTGTGAGCTCGTCGTTCTCTCTGTCGGGAACGAACGTCCCTTGCTGCGCTGCGGCGATATACTTCTGAAGCTTCTTGACGGGTATTTCAAGTTGCTCCTTTGTCCAACGGCACTTCCCTGTTTCAGGGTCCAAGGTTCCCCCAACCCCGAAGAACCAAGTCCTTGAACGGTCTGGCCAGTTCAATGTCTCTGGTTCGACCCCTTTATCAAGCAGGTCCTTCTCAGCCTTGTCCCACAACGGCCGGGCTTTGAGGTAGCCACCTGACCCCATGCGATGGTGATGCTCCTTCTTTGCAGCATTTTTCTTGTTTGTTGCTGACATCTTCTTACTCTTCTCCGATGTCTTGTGGGCCACAAATGCGGGCCAGTGATCTCTTATCTTCTCAAATCGGCCGGTGAATTCTGGAGTCTTCCCTTTGTCGACAAACGTTGATTTCAACTCATTCTTCCACCTCCTGAATAGATCTGCCATCTTTTTAAGAGCATGAGCCTTGACCAATGGCTCTATAACTGGTTTATCCGGATCCTCCTCTGGCGGTAGGGTGAAATTTGCCTTCAGCGCGGTCCAAAGATCAACTTTCTGTCTATCGTTGACAAAAGACACTTGAGGGTCTTCGCTCTTAGGCTTATTCCATTGGTGGATGCTGATCGGGATCATGTCCCTAACAAGAACCCCGCACTGAGCAGAAAATGCTTCCTTGGTCCGGCTGGGTTCAATCGGTTGGCCATCGCCCTTGATTGCTGTGATCGTGAACCTTTCATCCTGGCGCAACCTTTTCTTCGGGCCTCGTCTCGTTACCGAAGTTTGGCCCAATCTGGAGGGCTAGAAAAGAAGAAAGAAGAGAGTTAATGTGTGTACATACCAAAACAATTAATGCATCAATTAGCTAGTCAGCACAGGCTTTATTAATATATATACCTCACCGGACTTTGCAACATCTCCTTCCTCCGTTCGCTCACCGGAGCAGTCATCACGGTGTCCTTCTTCCACCGGCATTCCGTCACCGGAGCCGTCATAAGCATGTCCTTCCACCTCCATTGTTCGATCACCGGAGCCTGCTTCACCCTCTCCTTCCAGACCATCGGTGTCGTTGAGAAACAACAAGACATCACCTCCGCCGAGGATTATGTCCCCCAACAACTGTTCTGCTTCGATGTCTCGGTGCTCCATAGTTTCTGCAAATATTACAACATGGCAATTAACATACAAACATGACAGATGGATATATTAGTGCAAACGTAGACCTAGCTAGCTCGACGCTTCTACGGTTTGGGGTGGCCTCGACAACGCTTCTAGGGTTTGGGGTGGCCTAGGAAACGCTTCTAGGGTTTGGGGTGGCCTCGACAATGCTTCTAGGGTTTGGGTCGGACCGCCTCTCTCATGAATGTCCGACGTCCGGACCGACAAGGGATTTAACAAAATGACGCCATTCTGGATGTGCAGAAAATGGTCCATATTTTTTCCTGATCTCATCTACCCTTCTATATGTCACGTTGTCTAGTGTCAAAGAATTCAAGAAAATCTTGACTTCATCATTAGCCGGAAATGACAGGCGTATAATGGTACGAAGCTCTTCAAAGTTGTTTTGGAACGGAGTTCCCGATAGAATAATTCGCTTTTTGGTACAAAGTTCTGTAGGAGATATGCCCTAGAGGCACTAATAAATGTTATTGATTATCTCTCTGTTCATAATTAGGTTTATGTTCCATGCTATAACTGCTATGGTTCTCGAGTCTACAATAACCACGAGGCTCGGAGGAAGACTCATATGCACGTGTGGAATAATAAACGGTAAAATGTATTCCTAGTCTGGCCTCTGAGACTAGCTCAAGTGTTGCATGATGGTTCTATTTTCCTGATCATGGGCATGACTATGCCGGCAACTTTGAGGGCACAATGTTAGAAGAACATTTGTGTTGAATCGACCCGAATTGATGTTATGCTATGGGAAACTTTCGTCACAAGTTAATGGTTAATAACACAGAGATGGTTAACGTTTGCATGATTCCTCAGACCATGAGAGTATCGAGTTTCTTCATGCTTGATTCATGAACTTTGGGGTTTGTTAAACGTCATCCGTAAATGGGTGGCTATTACGGCGGCTTATGGGTTCATGGAAAAGTGTGTCAAGTAACTTGATAGCTCGAGATTGGGATTTGCTCCTCCGACGATGGAGAGATATCTCTGGGCCCTCTCGGTGTTACGGTATCCATCATCGTCTGGCCAGACACTTTGTGATTTGATCACGGGGATGCCAGAACACAGGAACGAGAAAAGAGAACAAATACCGGTAACGAGGTAACTGGCATAGTGGACAAGTTGTTGACCCACGGGGATGCCATCATGTCTCACCTCGGGTATTTGTAACATATCGCGAACCAACAGGAATAGCACACGGCAACTGGAGGTTCACTCGAATATTCATTCGTGTGGGTATAGGGGTCAATATGGGTGTCCATGGCTCCGATGTTGATCATTGATCGGAAAGGGTTCCGTGTCATGTCTATACTTCACCGAACCTATAGGGTCACATGCTTAAGGTTCATCTATCTGCTAAATACTAGACAGGGAGTCTGAGAGAAAGTTTTCGGAAAAAGTTTTCCGGAGACAGCAGAAAAGTTCCGACGAGAGAGGTCACCGGATGAGTTCCGGTGATACTGAGAAGTTGTTTCAGACCATACCATAAAGTCAAATTGGTTTCGGGACATGCCTGATAATTCTTGGAGGGTGCCAGAATCATTCTGGAAACTTTCTGGAATTTTCGGAGATGAAAACCGGAAATGTTCCGGAGCTGCCGAAACCGCTTCAGATGCTTTTCGCAGATGAAATCACTAAACTGGAATTGTTCTAGAACGCGTTGAAAATTATTTTAGTGGATATTAGAAATGTTCTAAGCCCACATAAATATTTTCAGTTCGAACGGACGCTGAAAAATGTCGTCGTGAATAGTGAAAGTGCTTTTTGGGATTTTTTATGGAAAGCCACCTTTTGGGATATTTCCAAAAGGCCTTCTAGAAGGACTTAGGAGCCAAGGCACCCCCATGTGGGGGGGGGGGCCAAGTGTGGCCGGCCAAGCATGGTGGAGCTCCTTGGAGCTCCACATGGCACCCCTTTTATCTTTATTCTTTTATGAAAAGGCATAAAGTGGGGGTACTTTGGGGTTTTTTGTATGACATCTTTACCCCTTGGCTATCCTATAAATAGAGGTGGAGGGGCAGCCCTCCACACTCACTCATTCTCACATACATGCCATTGCAATGATCTGGCTTCTCACTCCCTCCCACGAAAAGAGTTTCGTAGAGCCGAAAGGCTGTCTGGGTTCCGGTGGGAACTAGTTCTGGACGGCGAAGCCCTGCCGGATAGATGACACCGTATGTGTGCAACTCTGTAGAGAGGTCGTAGTTTCGATCTTAGTGCCCGAGGGGCTGTTCGTGAGTGCCTCCCGAAGGGCTGTCCAAGTGACGGTCCAAGTTCTGTGAGTCCTCTCGAAGGGCTGTCCGAGTGACTGTTCGTGTTTCGAAGGTCCTCCCGAAGGGCTGTCCGCGACGACGTCCGGGGGACAGTTCGACCGCCTCCCAGAGGGCTGTCCGAAGGGAAGACGAGGGTATACATCCTCGCGGTTGGGAGGTTTTAAATCCTAGCTGCGGGGATCTGCACCGCCGATCGTCATCGACTCTACTTCCGCTGCGCTACGAGTCGGTAACGAAAATGATCAAACCTTGTATGCAATCTCCATAGTGGTCCTGGGCTGGTGCGTAGGTCGGAAAATTTTTGTTTTCTGCTCCTTTACCCTACAAGTTCAGCAAGAGCCTTCCGAATATCGCTATTTGGAAGGCCTTTGCTGAAATTCGTACCAAAAGGCGAATTATTCTATCAGGAACTCCATTCCAAAACAACTTTGAAGAGCTTCGTAGCATCATACGCCTGTTACTTCTGGCAAATGATGAAGCCATGGATTTCTTCAATACTTTGACAGACAACGTGACATATAGAAGAATATATATATATATATATATATATATATGAGATCAGAAAAAAATTGGATCAACTTGTGCACATCCATAATGGGGGCATTCTTGATAAATCTGGACCCTCGACCCCTGGACGACCCTCGACCCTCGACCCCTCGGCGACCCTCGACCCTCTACCCTAGTTCACGACCCTCGACCGCTCGGCGATCCACGACCCCTCTACCCTAGTTCCCGACCCTCGACCCCTCAGTCATGTTTGTCTAGTGTCAAAGGATTCAACAAAACCATGTCTCATCATTAGGCGAATAAACAGGCAACCTCGAACCTTCCGCCGCCCCGACCCTCGACCGCTCGTGTTCCTCGACCCTCGACCCCTCGATGACCCTCGACCATCGAACCTTCGGCGACCTGCCCCCTCGTGACCCTCGACCCTCTACCCTAGTTCCCGACCCTCGACCGCTCGGCGATCCTCGACACCCTCGTTCCCAAAAAAATTAGAAGAGGAAGAAGAAGAAAAAACAAAAAGAGGCGAGAAGAAAAAAGGAGAAGAAGAAGGAATAGAGGAGAAGAAGAAAAATAGATTAAATAATCTATTTTTCTTCTTCTCCTCTATTCCTTCTTCTTCTCCTCTTTTTTTTTCTTCTTCTTCCCGTTCAATACTTGACACAAGGAAACCTCGAACCTTCCGCCGCCCCTGACCTCGACCCGCTCAGCGTTCCTCGACCCTCGAACCCTCGACGACCCTCGACCCTCGAACCTTCGGCGACCCTCGACCCTCGGTGACCCTCGACCCTCTACCCTAGTTCCCGACCCTCGACCGCTCGGCGATCCTCGACACCCTCATTCCCGATAAAAATTAAGAAGAGGAAGAAGAAGAAAAAACAAAAGAGAGAGAAGAAGAAAAAAAAAAGGGGAAGAAGAAAAAAAAGGAGAAGAAGAAGGAATAGACTCCTCTATTCCTTCTTCTTCTCTTTTTTTTCTTTTTCTTCCTCTTCTTATTATTTTTTCTCCTTCTTCCTCTCCTCTTCTCTCTTTTCTTCTCCTTCTCTCTTCTTCTTATTTTTTTCTCCTCTTCTCTCTTTTTTCTCCCCTTTTTCCTTCTTCTTTTTCTTCCCTTCTTCTTCTTCCTCTTTTCCATACATAAAAAAAGTTTTAAAAATACATACATGCATACAAAAAATACATACAATAAAAGAAAACGTATATATAAAAAAAAGCATATATAAAAAAAACGCGGCGGCGGGGCAGGGCGCGCTGCTCACAGCGAGGCGTGGGGCGGGCGTCGGGGCGGAGGTTCTTGAGGGGACGGGAAGGAAACATTGACGAGGGGTGAGGAGGAGGAGGAGGGTGAGGGAAGGAGTAGGGGAGGGGAGGTCAGGCAGGGGAGGGAGGAGAATGGAGGAGCGGGCGGAGAATACGGAGGGGGGGCAGGTAAGCATCGGAGGCGGGGAAGGCAGGGGGTTGCGAGTTGGCAGGGAAGAAGTGATTTTGGAGAAAATTTCTAAGTGTTTGCTTATATAGACGAAACATTGGTCCCGGTTCGTGGCACAAACCGGGACCAATACCCCCCTTTGGTCCCGGTTCGTGCAACCAACCGGGACCAAAGGTCTCTTTTCAGCAGCCCAAAGGGCGGGAAACAGACACCATTGGTCCCGGTTGGTGGCACGAACCGGGACCAAAGGGGGGGCACCAACCGGGACCAATGCCCCCCTTTCGTCCCGGTTGGTGCTACCAACCGGGACCAAAGGCCTTGCTCTGGCGCGGTGCGGTGGGATGTTTAGTCCCACCTCGCTAGTTGAGAGAGCTCGAGAATGGTTTATAAGCGCTGCTGCGCCGACCCTCTCGAGCTCCTCTCAACTGCAGGCTTTTGGGCCTTCTCTGCTAATCTTTGCCCGTGGGCCTGCTGGGCCTCTGCAGGCCTGAATACTGGCCCATGGATGGGTTTCTAGTCATATTCTGGCCGTGGTGGCCCAGTAGGTGGCATTTTTTTCTAGTTTTTTTGTTTTCTTTTTTGCTTTATTTATTTTATTTTGTTACTACTTACAACAAAATACAAACTATTTTTCAGTGATTCTTTTTGCTTTTAGGTAATAAAAATTATAAACTTGCTGTTAGTGCCATTAGTTTTCCAATTTGAATAGTTTAAATTTGAATTCTTTGAAATTTGTTGTGTGAATCACTTATTGTGATTAAATTTACTATAAAATAGATTTTGGAGTGATTCTTTTTGCTACTATTTAATATTACTGTGTTTTTTTATCATTATATTCACAAAACAGTTTTTGTTATTTTAGTTTCTAACAAAAAAAAATTATGATAATTCTTTTTGCTATTAAAGTTTCTAACAAAAAAAGTTCTTTTTGAAAATTATTTTTGCTTTTAATGTTTTGAACAGAAAATACTTTGCTAATTTTAGTTGCATAAATTTTAGTTGATTCCTTGCTATTGAGTTTCATTAAAGTTTTCTAGTCATTCTTTTTTCTATTAGAGTTTCATTAAAGTTTTGTAGTCACTTCTTTTAGTTTATTTTTTTTTTTGCTATTAGAGTATCATAAAGTTGAGAGGGTTGGCAAAAATGGATGGAACTTCGTGTACAAAATGGACATCTTTGAAGTATCAGTGTTTTCGGACGAAAATCATTGTTTATAAAGGGATTTATTTTTTTGAACTTATTTGAACTCCAGACTTTTTGTGTGTTCAAAATGAACTATTCAAAGCCACATCATCAATTTTCAACCCTTCTGAATCATCTATTTTTTCATGCATTTACTGATTTTTTTTGAGCTAAATGACCCTGAAATTGAAAAGCACTTCAAATGAACTCTGAAGAGTGATTGAAAATTCGCATGATATCATAATTTCACCCACCATGCATGTGCTAAAAGTTGAGAGGGTTACGGCAAAAACTAAGATGCACTTCGTGTACAAAAGGACAATCTCTTTCGATAGTATCAGGGTTTCGGACAAAAAACTCATCTGTTACAAAGGGATTTCATTTTTTTTAACTTATTTGAACTCCATACTTTTGTGTGCTCAAAATGAACCATTCAAAGCCACATCATCAATTTTCAAACCTTCTGACTTCATCTGGTATTTTACATGCATTTTCTGATTTTTTTGAGCTAAATGACCCTAAAATTGAAAAGCACTTCAATGAACTCTGAGAGGTTGAAAATTGGCATGATATCATCATTTCACCCACAATAGCATGTGCTAAAAAGTGAGAGGGTTACGGCAAAAACTGGATGCACTTCGTGTACCAAATGGACAATCTCTTTCGAAGTATCAGGGTTTCGGACAAAAACTCATCTGTTACAAAGGGATTTCATTTTTTGAACTCCAGACTTTTGTGGCACAAAATGAACCATTCAAAGCCACATCATCAATTTTCAACCTTTCTGACTTCATCTATTATTTTTCATGCATTTACTGATTTTTTTTGAGCTAAATGACCCTGTGAAATTGAAAAGCACTTCAAATGAACTCTGAAGAGGTTGAAATTCGCATGATATCATCATTTCACCCACATAGCATGTGCTAAAATTTGAGAGGGTTACGGCAAAAACAGGATGCACTTCAGTGACAAAATGGACAATCTCTTTTGAAGTATCAGGGTTTCAGACAAAAAACTCATCTATAAAAGGGATTCATTTTTTTTGAACTTATTTGAACTCCAGACTTTTTGTGTGCTCAAAATGAACCATTCAAAGCCACATCATCAATTTTCAACCCTTTTGACTTATCTATTTTTTTATGCATTTACTGATTTTTTTTTAGCTAAATGACCTAAAATTGAAAAGCACTTCAAATGAACTCTGAAGAGGTTATAAAAAATCGCATGATATCATCATTTCACCCAAATAGCTTGTGCTAAAAAGTTGAGAGGGTTACGGCAAAAATGGATGCACTTCGTGTACAAAATGGACCAATCTCTTTCGAAAGTATCAGGGTTTCGGACAAAAAACTCATTGGTTACAAAGGGATTTCATTTTTTTGAACTTATTTGAACTCCAGACTTTTGTGTGCACAAAATGAACATTCAAAGCCACATCATCAATTTTAACCCTTTCTGACTTCATCTGTTATTTTCATGCATTTACTGATTTTTTTGAGCTAAATGACCTTGAAATTGAAAAGCACTTCAAATGAACTCTGAAGAGGTTGAAAATTGCATGATATCATATTTCACCCACATAGCATGTGCTAAAAAATTGAGAGGGTTACGGCAAAAACTGGATGCACTTCGTGTACAAAATGGACAATCTCTTTTGAAGTACAGGGTTTCAGACAAAAACTCATCTGTTTTAAAAGGGATTTCATTTTTTGAACTATTGAACTCCAGACTTTTTGTGTGCTCAAAATGAACCATTCAAAGCCACATCATCAATTTTCAACCCTTTCTGACTTCATCTGTTATTTTTCAGGCATTTACTGATTTTTTTGAGCTAAATGACCCTGAAAATGAAAAAGCACTTCAAATGAACTCTGAAGAGGTTGAAAATTCGCATGATATCATCATTTCACCAACATAGCATGTGCTAAAAAGTTGAGAGGGTTACGGCAAAAACTGGATGCACTTCGTGTCAAAATGGACAATCTTTTTCGAAGATCAGGGTTCGGACCAAAAACTCATCTGTTAAAAGGGATTTCATTTTTTTTAACTTATTTGAACTCCAGACTTTTTGTGTGCTCAAATGAAACCATTCAAAGCCCATCATAATTTTCAACCCTTTCTGATTCATCTGTCTTCACTTTTTCATCGCTTGTGTCCTGTGCTTATTGCGCCGTAACCATGGATATCTTCATCGTTAACAGGGTGCTTGGGTCAGCTTGACTTTGAAGGGAGGAATTTGCATGAAACTTCATAATCTTCAGACATGTCTGTTATACCCCCACTCCACACGATTGTCTCTTTCCCTGAAAGAACTATGTGGCAGCTTGGCTTATCGTACTGATGTATTCGCTTCTTATCTTTTCTTTTTCTCGGTGTTGGTAGAGACATGTTCTTCACATAGAAAGCCTGACGCCACATCATTGGCTAGGACGAATGGTTTGTCTGTGTACCCAAGATTGTTCAGACCACTTGTTGTCATTCCGAATGTGGCTCTACTGTAAGCCCACCTCCTGACAGATTGACCCATTTGCACTTAAACAAAGGGACCTTAAAATCATGTCTGAGTTCAAGTTCCCATATGTCCATATGTAACAAAATATGTGTCCTTTCCCCTCTTGGTGGCTGCATCAAAGCGGGACACCGCTGTTTGGTTGGGTGCTTTTTGATCTTGGGCGATCGTTGTAAAATGTATTCCCATTTATCTCGTATCCTTTGTAAGTCAATAACAGTCGAAGATGGTCCCCTGGACAAACGAGGAGTACAGCTATCAGAAACAGTGTTGTCACCTCAGAGATGTGTTTCCAACCAACTGCCGAAAGTCCTGAGTGTGTTTATATGTAATCCGTCGTCACATGCTCCGGGTGTTTGGAGCGAGGATAGAATGTTTTGTGTTCATCGACATACGGGGTCACAAGTAGAGTTTGTAGAAACTGTTTGTAGTGTGCTTGAGACCAAGAATGCCCGTCCTGCATATTATTGAGTCCCCTCTAGCGTGCCTTTTCCAGTCAGTCTCCCATCATACCGCGATTGAGGGAGACCAATCTTCTTAAGGTCAGGAATGAAGTCAAACACAAAAACCCAATGACATCCTCTGTTTGATGGCCATGGAGATGCTCCTTCTGGCGCCTAGCGCGGTTACGGCATATTTCTTAGGACTCCCATGGAACTCTCAGAGGGGAAACATTAGGTTGTAGAAATACGGGGGCCCAGAACACGAATCTCGTCGACTAGATGAAACTAGGACGTGCGCTCTGATATTGAAGAAGGCATTCGTGGGAACACCAGCTCGAAACTGACAAGACCATTGCGCCACTCACTCAGCCTTGGTATGATTTCTGGATCGATCACCTTCTGAGAGATTGCATTGAGGGAATGCACATAGCTTCACAATGGTAATCGAACGTTTTTCGGTAGAAAGCCCCCTCAATGCAACTAGAAGCAGTGCGTACATAATCACGTGGCAGGTCATTGAGACTTAGGTCTGGAACTTTTCTCTGCCATATTTATTATTCCCTTTTATATTCGACGAGAAGCCAGACGGGACCTTCATTATGAGCAGGCATTCAAAGAAGATTCCTTCTCTTCTTTGGTAAGCAGGTAGTGCAGGACTTCATACTGCTTTGGAGGCATGACCGTCTTTTTCGTGCCAATGTTGCAGGTCCTCCCGTGCTCCGGTGTATCTTTTGTCTTTCCATACACGCCCAAGAAGCCTAGTAGGTTCACGCAAAGGTTCTTTGTCATGTGCATCACGTCGATTGAAGAGCGGACCTCTAGGTCTTCCAGTAGGGTAGGTCCCAAATATAGATGTTCTTTTCCACATGGGAGCGCGTCCCTCAGCGTCATTCGGAATAGATAGTCCGCCGGGACCCTTTCCAAAGATTACGTGTAAATCATTGACCATAGCAAGTAGTGATCAACGGTATCGCATGACGGGCTCTTCCGGTGATTGCCTCGCCTTTGAAATGCTTGCCTTCTTTCAAATTGATGTTGGCGGAAGAAATCGACGATGCCCGGTACACATTCTTCCTGCATTTGTCCAGGTATATACTTTGGTGTCAGATAAACAGGTGCGTGCATGATGGTATCCTGTTTGTCTGTCCTGAAAGGTTACTGAGAGCAGGCCATTCATTGATGGTTACAAACAGTAACGCATGCAGGTCAAATTCCTCCTGTCTGTACTCATCCCCAACACGTACACCGTTTCCATTCCACCAGCTGTAAAAGTTCTTCAACTAATGGCCTAGGTACACATCAATGCGTTGCCGGGTTGCTTAGGGCCTTGGATGAGTACTGGCATCATAATGAACTTCCGCTTCATGGCACAGCCAAGGAGGAAGGTTGTAGATACATAGAGAGTCACGGGCCAGGTGCTATGATTGTGCTCTTGCTCCCCGAAAGGATTAATGCATCCGCGCTTAAACCAACCATACGTCCTTGGGTCACCTGCAAAACTCAGCACGGTATTTCTCTCGATTTTTCCCACTGCACCCATCAGCGGGTGTGCTCTCAACTTCCCGTCTTTCTTACGGTCCCTCTTGGCATCGCATCAACTTGGGCATGCTCTTTGTTTTTCTGAACAACGTTTCAACCGTGGTATTATAGGAGCATACCACATCAACTTGGCAGGAAAACCCTCTTCCTGTGGGGGCTCGCGCGTCAACATCACCAGAGTCATCTCGTATATGATCTTATACCGCAATGCACCGCATTACCGGGCATGCGTTCAAATCCTCATTACGCACCGCGGTACAGGAATACAGTCATTAGGGCATGCATGTATCTTCTGCCACCTCCAATCCTAGAGGGCCATACGACTTCTTTTGCTGCGTACGTTACTGTCGGCAATTCGTTATCTTTGGAAGCTTCTTCTTTCAATATTGATCAGTAGCTTCTCAAATCCTTTGTCAGGACACAGCATTCTCTGCCTTCCACTGCAGCAATTCCAGAACGGTACAGCTTTGTGTTGCATCTTCGCAATTGGGTGACAACCCTTTTTGGGGATCCTCTAACATGCGATTGAAACTTCAGCTTCTCCTTTTCACTTCGCACTGTTCCTTGCATCAACAATGACCGACGGAGATCATCATCGGGGCAATCGTCTGGTCTCTCTTGATCTTCAGCTTCCCGTTGCAGCATCACCGTATCAGGGGACGGCACTAGTTGTCATCGTTCCTTTCTTCTTCGTTTGTCTTCCATCATACACCCCTATTTCTTCGTGCCTGGTCCAAAACATTATAGTGTGGCATGGAAACCCTTATAAAGCAGGGGCGTGTGAAGGATTTTCCGGTCAGTGAGTAAGACTTCGTATTCCCACATATAGGCATGGACAACACATAAAACCATTCTGCTTGTTTGCCTCAGCCACTGCGCAAGAAAATATGCACGCCCTAATGTACTGGAGGTGCGATGTCACCGTACATCCATTGCCGGTTCACTGATGCCGTGATTATATAATTAAGTGTGTCAAAAAACCATACAAAACATATGAATAGATAAGTGACCAAATTAATAGAAGTCTCATTCATAAAACCAAAGTACATACATAGTTCTCAGAACAAACATATAGCTCTCCAGAGCATATAAAAACCAACATTATTGAAACTATTGTAAAACCTTTCAATGCAAACAACAAATGCGATTCATAATCGAACCAAGGTGGTAACAATTGATCCAACGGCATAATGATACCAAGCCTCGGTATGAATGGCATATTTTCGATACTTTCTAATGTTGAAGCGCATTGCATCCACATTGATCGTGAGATCCTCGACGACACCGCCAACATGCAACTCCAATATCATCTTTCCCAATTTTTTCAATTTTCCTTCAAGTAATTGTTCTCTTCAACTAAATTTGACCTCTCGACAATAGGGTCGTTGATTGAAATTTCGATTCACATACCTCCTAGATAAAAAAATCTATGTCACGTGGTCCGGCATAATTGTCATAAACAAATAAAAATGAACCAAATAGTTATAAAATATAATATATACCACATCCGAATCATAGACAGGACGAGGGTCGACGGGGGCGGATACCCAAAACCATCGCACTATATAATACAAAAACAATAATAAAAAGTAAGAAAAATATACAAGTATCTATCTAAATCATACAAGTAAGAATTATTTTTCTTATAGAAAGAAGATAGAACAAAGGCTCACCATGGTGGTGCCGGCGACGAGAGTCGCGCGGGGCCGAACGACGGCCCGGTGGTGAATGTTGTGAAAACGGGGGGGACGGACGTGAGGACCGCTAAACCTAGACAAATCTTGAGGAAGGAAAATGGAGTTTGGAGGTCGAGTGTGGAGAGGAGAAAGCATAAGTAGTGGGGGCTGCGGTCATTTCATGAACACCTACATGTAGCATAGGAGGTGAGCTAGAGCACCACAAAGCCCTCCCCTCGCGGCCAGAAAAAAACACGAGTAGTGGGGACGTGCTTGCGTCACGCCGCGGCAGAGGGGTTATAAGAGGCACAACATTGGTCCCGGTCGGGCGGAACCGGGACCAAAGGCCACCTTTGGTCCGCGTTCCAGCACGACAAATACGGGCACAAGGGATGGGGCCGAGGAGCGAGGCCATAGTGGTACCGGTTCATGTCTGGAACCGGGACCAAAGGGTCCAGACGAACCGGCGACCATGACCCACGAGGCCGGCGGCCCCTCGGGTCAACGCCACCGGGACGGTTATGCCCCAGGGGGTCCCGGTCGTGATGAAACTGGGGACTAATGG